>JAZKJV010010527.1:0-600000 GCA_037367405.1 Ottelia alismoides | reverse complement strand
GCAACCCTTTGCGTTCTGCAGCAACTCTTCGTCTTCCGGTCTCTTTGACTCCCTCGTTGTCCTTTCGTCTTCTCGCACGGTTGATGCCACATCAACCACCCAATCATCGGCACACTCGCGCTCCAACACTTACTAATGCAGCTTTGCCATAATTCACTGAGTGCCACAGAACACTCGGTCATGTGCCAAAGGGAATCCGCAGCCACCAGATCCCCATGCGGTAAACCCTTCCTTAGCGTTATGCATGCTAAGGGGAAGTCCTCCAGAACTCTGCTATTGTGGCCTCCAGATCACTCTTGTGCGTGTACTACCGAGCATGCTCAATAATGCTCGTACTCAGCACCTGCAACGCTCCATGCCTCCTTGGATCACCACGCATCAATACTGATATTGTGCGCCTTCATGCGTACGCCTATGTGATCATACTGCATTGCTCATCAATGCATATTGCTTCACTGCATACCGTCCTTTTGTACTTGCGTAAGTATCCGTTGCGTGCATCCACCGTCATGTCTTGCACTGTTGTTTGTACTCGTTGTGTTCGCACTGCTACAAGCTCCATGCCACTCTGCTACTGAGCCAGTGACCTATGTAACGCTTCTCCATCGTCACGTACGGTTAAGCCTCCAGACTCTCGTGGACAACCTCTGAAATACCAACGTATTCAAGACTCCTCTTGAAGTCAGCTCCATGATCATTCTCGAGTATCCGCTACCGTGTTTGTACGATCATTCTCGATCACGGATTTTGGGAGTGTGACAGGAAGCCATAAGATGAGGCAATTTACAGGCGATGCTTATCTAACCATAGCATTCTTCTATGGCGACGTTCTCCTCTCAGTTGTGATCAGGAGTAGTGATGGGAACCCTATCATCGTCACATCACAGTGAGCCCGATTAGGGTTCTTATATTTGAAGAAAAAGGTAGGAGCAATTGGGCTGGAAATTGAAAAGAGAAAAACAGGGGAGAAGGCCTCATACCCCCTTCCCAAAAAGAGATGCTACTTTAAAAAGGAGGAAAGGGCATTTAGACACCAATCTGACTATTGTTATTGTATTCTAAAAAAAGGGGGTCGAATGTTTTGAGCCCAAAGTTGGGACAGCTACAAAAAAGGGTTGATCTAAAAAAAGGAAGGTCAAAGAAAAAAGAGAGGAAAGTCAAAAACAAGAGGGTGAATGGTTCAGAAAAAGAGAGAAGAACGCCGGAAAATAGAGAACGGCTTATTTCAAAAAATAAGAAAAATGTATGTTCTTTATTGTTTCTCTTAACTTGATCACCCATGTTTGTATTCCGACAAGTATGGGTGAAAGGGGGAGTGAGAGTGCATATTCTTCTTTTTAGATGTATTTAGAGGATTTCTACCAAGTCTATCGTCATCTCCTGGTGGCTCCTCAACAAAAGCAATCAGGTGTATCAGGTGCCTATTCCTAATCACTCTACATTAGGTGCTTATCCTTGATCATCGAATGTCTATCCCCGACATCAAAAGGACAATCACGCTGCATCGAGTTCCTATCCCCAGCATCAACTACTCCAGATGGACTTCTCTGCCTAGGATAGTCTCATACTTCTACTGCCCATCCATGACATGAAAACCGACACTCCAGACTACTACTGTTATCAGTTGTCTTCACCGAGAATTGGCTACTTCTGCACATTCTATTGTGTGATTAATCTCTGCGTTGGACTTCTTCTAGCAACCCAATCCAGCCACGACCTGGTTGTCATAGTGATTCTACTACAGGCATGTCCTGATCGTCGCAGACCCATCCTCGTGTGAGGTCTTCTGCAAGCAGCGACTACTCCGAGCAGGTCTCCTCCCATCTCTCTCAAATGTATAAAGTGAAGATGTGTTGTTTTTTTTGAAAGCAAAAAGGGACTCCACTGTATAGGTGGGTGCCAAAAAAACTATTTAATCACCAAAATTTTATATATTTACAGTGATTACACACTCCACAATTCGACCAACGCCTTTGCATGAGGCACAACATTTTCAGCGTAATAACACTCCTAATGAAAAATATACTCATTTCTAGCTAACTAGATAGCCCAAATCATCGCTAAATATGTGGAACGATCCTTCTCAGAGCCACACCAATCCAAACCAATGGTCTTCCAGAAACCCACAGTCACATTGGTATGCACCGTAGGCCCCCCAAGTAGTTCCCAAGCCGTCATCGAGACCCTACACCTTAAGAAAAGGTGGTTCGCACTCCATATTTTCATTACACCTCCGGCACATCGGGTTCATCGTCACACTGAAGCGTGCAAGTCTGTCTCCCGTCAACAACCTCCCCCTTACGGAAAAGCCACATGAAAATCTCCACCCTTGTCGGTATTTTCCACCTCCATAATTGTTTGCAATTCATAGTGCCTCCACCGAGGTCATACAACATTGGCCATTTCAATGCCTGATACGCCATGCTCACGGAGAATACACCATCATACCCGCTCCAGCAATCACGACCATCCATGGGCCCTTCCACGTTCTCCAGTTCCTGCATCATCTCCATGAGTTCGCCCGGCCTCCGTTCCGAAAGCTCCGTTCTAAAAGTAGGGAAGAAAGAGTGCTCGTCCCAAGCCTCGGCGACATAGCAATTCGAATTAACAGCAAGAGCCAGCAAACATGGGTACTTCCCCCCAAGAACCCCACCTCCAATCCAGACATTGGTCCAGAATCTGAAGCCATTTCCATCTCCTACAACCGGTCTCAAAAATAGACGAATATCCTGCACCACGCCTCATATTCTCCTCCAGAAATGAGATGGAGAGGCCCCAAATACCCCAGCTCATGGCACTGAGTACCCCACATCATAAATCTTCCACAACAACTTGCAAACAAAACTGTCGCAAATTCCTCCAGATCTGGACGATCCATTTACCTAGCAAGGTCTTATTCATATCGTCCACGCTACGAACACCAAGCCCACCATCACCTTTCGGCAAGGAAATCACGCCCCAATCAACCAGGAGAAGACCACTTGATTGCCCTATAGAAGACCAAAAAAATCATCTCATGATACCCTCCAGCCGCTTTCGCACCCCAATCGGAAGGATACTGGTCCGCCCTTTTCACCGTTGCAAGAGCTGAAGCCGAAGCTCAATCTGTTGCATCAGCTGATTCACAAGTAGGATTATTGAAAAAAGCGTCGAAACAAAAGCGGTAGACACCCTCCAGCAGCTTCTGACAAGAGGCGGGTTTCGGATTGAAAGGGGGTGAGTCAAAAGAAGTGAGCTACTTTGTCAATAGAATCGTCAAAAGCACCAAACTGAGCGAAACCATTCTACCACCCCAGGATAGGCAAACCGACTTCCAACCTGCCAGTCTCTGCTCAACTTTCTATATCACCGGAAACCAATCAACTTGTCATGACATCCCACCAACCAGTGGAACACCAAGATATCTCATTAGCGGTAATCCACGCAGGGATCTTAACCAACCAGCACATTCAGAAATCTCATCCTCCTCCAAATCGAAAGGCACAAATTCAGACTTCAATATGTTCAACTTCAGCCCAGAGACCATGCCAAAAGTGCCAAGTACAGCAAAAATATTTACAATTTTGGGGCACTCCTTCAGCAAAAATGATGGTATCATCTGCATATTGAAGGATAGGCACAGAAAGCTCCTCCTTATGATATCTAGTGCATATACACTGGATACAGCACAGTCCACCATGACCAACAGGGCATCCGCCGCAAGAACAAAAAGCAGTGGAGCGAGTGGACACCCCTGACGAACACCCCTCTGGGGCTGAAAGTAACTCCCTTGCAGCTGCCCATTCACTAGGATTGCACATGAAGCAGTGGTGATGCATCTCTTCATCCAGGTAATCCATTGGTCCGGAAAGCCTCGTCTGTATAATGATGCCCATAAGAATAGTTAATCAACATAATCATAGGCTTTAGAGAAGTCGACCTTCCACATAACCCCCTTGCATTTCCTTCTCCATTCCGCCACAATCTCCAATACCAAGACCCATGGTTCTAAAAAGCGGCTCCTCGAGGCGCAAAGGCGTACGCCTCGAGATGAGGCGGGCCCAAAGCGCCCCGAGGCGCACGCCTCAGGTCTGGTTCAAGGGGCATACGCCTCAAACTCGCTTGAGGCGCTCGAGGCGAAGCTGAGGCGTAAGCCTCAATAAAGCGTTTTTTTTTCATTTCCCGGTCACGTGCAAAGCAAGTGACCTCTAATTTTGTAAACTGAAGAGTCGGGGAAGGGGTCGTTCTGTTCGACAGAAACGAAACCCTCCCTCTGCCCCTTGTTCTATGCTCGCGAGCGAGGACTGAGGAGGCTTAGCCCCCGACGCCGACTCGCCGCCCAGCCGGAATCTTCGCGACGTCGTTGTCTCCGTCGTCGAACCTCTCGCCGCCGAGCCGGAGAAGCCCTACGTCGCCGTCTCCTCCAAGCCAACTCGGTATTTTTATATTTTTTGGCTCTAATTTTTTTTATATTTTCATTGTGTTCTTCTTTATTAGTTTTCTATTGGAGGGTTTCGTTATGTTGGAGGCTTTCGATATATTTTTCGAGGGTTTTTTTGATGTGTTCTTCTTCTTTATGGATTTTTCCATTTTTTTGGGGTTAAATTCCGATACATGATGAAGGATTACACGTGTGTTTATCTTGTACTGTATGTATATACGTATGTTATTGTGTAACTTGTAGATATGGGAAGGAAAGGCCAAAGTGGGGGGCAATCGGATCCCGGATGAAGATACTGCCGAGAGCTTGAAATGGACGAGCGTCACAAAGGGAAAGGCTATGTATATGTTGAATGTAATTTTGTTTGATGATCACCGGTGGGGTGAAGCGACTAAAAGACCATCTTGCAGATGCGCAAGAATGTGAGAGCTTGTCCAAGCGTTCCCATTGAAGTTCAACATGAGATGAAGATGTTCATGGAAAGTAAGGGTAATGAGAAGAGAAGAAGATTTGAAGAAATGGAAGAAGTTTGTCGAGTTGGAATGCAAGGGGCATTTGGTGGTGATGAAAATCAGTCATCACAAAGAGCAGCAACAGATTCTAGCAGTATCAAACAAGCTCGAGGACCGATGGATTTTTTATTGCACAAGGAGGTAGGGGTGTAGGTACTTCGGATCCTCCCGCACAACAACTCACTTTAAATGTAGGCTGGAAAAAAGATGAGAGAAGGAGGATTTGCAGGAGCATTGGGAGATTTTTTTTTGAAAATTCATTGTCATTTAACATAGCCAATAGTCCTTCTTATCTGGCGATGATGACTGATGTATGTGGGTATGGAAGGGGTTTCAAGCCACCAACCAAGCATGAACTATGAACTTGGATTTTGAAAGAAGAGAAGCGGACCATAACCACTCTTGTTGATGAGGCAAAGGCATCTTGGATTGCCACCGGTTGTAGCATCATGTCTGACGGTTGGACTGACACAAAAGGACGCACATTGATTCCCAAAGGCACTTACTTCTTAAAGTCGATTGATGCATCTGATCAAGTTAAAGATGCCAGAATGCTTTTTAAAGTGTTGGATGAAGTTATTGAGGAGGTCGGAGAGAAGAATGTTGTCCAAGTGATAACGGATAATGCATCAGCTTATAAAGCAGCTGGACAAATGTTGATGGAAAAAAAGGAAGAATATTTATCGGACACCTTGTGCAACGCATTGCATTATTTGATGCTGGAGGATATCCTCAAATTGCCTCTTCATGCATCGATGTTCAAAAAAGCAAAGAAAATAATTAATTTTGTTTATGCTCATACTTGGGTTTTAGCGATGGTGAGAAAATTTGCAGGTTGTAATTTGGTGAAACCTGTCGTTACTCGATTTTCCACTGCATTCTTACATTACAAAAGCTTGATTAGAGCCAAGGATTCACTTGAATCCTTCTTCACTTCAAGACCATGGAAGAACAGTTCTTATGTGAATCGACCCTTAGGGCAAAGTGTGGTGAACATAGTTGTGAAGAGCATGTCTTTTTGGCTTGGTGTTGCATATGTTCTCAACACCACGAAACCTTTGGTCACCGTTTTGAGGTTGGTGGATTCTAAAAAGTATCCACCGATGGGTTTTATTTATGAAGCCATGGACAGGGCCAAAGAAGAGATAGCTAGAAATCTAGAAAATAACGAGACCAAATATAAGATTATTTGGGATATTGTGGATAGTCATTGGGATCGTCAACTACACAGGCCTTTACATGTTGCTGCTTACTTCCTCAATCCCCACTTTCATTATGAACCGACATTCTTTAATCACTTAGAAGTCAAAATGGGATTGTTTTCGTGCATGGAAAGATTGATCATTGATCAAGATGCGAGGGAGAAAGCTAATTCACAACTTAATTCTTTTATGCATGCCAGAGGATTTTTTGGATGGTCAAATGGTGTTAATTCAAGGAAAACAAGAAGTCCTGGTGAGTATTGTAAATAAATTTAAATAGTTTTGCATATACTTTAACATCATTACTAAAATATGTTGATCATTATCAGCGGATTGGTGGATATTGTTTGGAGATGAAACACTTGAATTGGCAGCATTTGCTATTAGGGTATTGAGCTTGACTTGTAGTGCTTCTGGGTGTGAACGTAATTGGAGCTCGTTCAATCAAGTAAGTGGTTAACGCATTATATATTTTTATGATAGTGTTTTTGTTTCATGTTAAATACTTAAACCTGACGTATGTCTATATAGGTCCATACAAAGAGAAGAAATCGTTTATCACAAGCGAAGCTCAATGATTTGGTTTACATCATGTTCAATCTCAAATTGAAACATAGAGAATTAAGGAAGAAAACAATAGAAGATCCTTTACGTTTGGAAGACATTGACTCCGGTGATGAATGGATTTCTGAAGCTCAAGATGTCGAGGCCTATCAAGATCTTGATGCAAACATACCCCTTGAGGATGATCCTCTTGAGGAGGAAGGAGGTGAAAGAGGTGAAGGAGCACAAGTCGTTCGACGTAAAAAGAAGGGGAAAATACGACAAAGGTGCAATACAATATTACAAATTAAAAAAATGTTCGATGCTTTTTTGCGATTAGCATTCAAATAAATGACTATGCATAATACTTTCTTGATTAGGTAAAGGAAAAACTCCAATTAATGTTGAGGAGGAGGAGTTCTCCAATTCTGAGGATGGAAGCGATGATGAGACCGATGATGTGCATTTGAATTATATGGATGATTCCGATGAGGATCCAACGAGTAGTAGGAGCAGTGACAACGATGGCGGCGACAACATTGCTGAGGGACAAGACGACTGTGTTGATTCATTAAATCAATGTCGGTGATTAATGATTTTTGATGTATCACATAATAGTGATGGACAATACATTGCATTAATTTCAGACGTGTTGAACTTTATTTCCTACTTTATGTTTTCTTTTTCTAATTTCGCAATCATATTTGAACTTTGAACAGTCATAGTTGTAGTTTGTAGTTTGTATTGAACTTTTGGACAATATATTGCAATATTTTGTGTTGTTGTCATTTATTCCAATATATTTTGCTTTATTTTTTCTTTCCAAAAAATTGAGGCTTACGCCTCGATCGCCTCAAGGCTTACGCCTCGCCTCACATTTTGTAAACCTTGCCAAGACCACATTGTCCATGAGTTGCATGCCTGGCATAAAAGCGCTCTGCACCGGAGAGATCAACAGGCCTAGTATCCCCCGGAGCCGATTCGTCAAGACCTTCGCCACATTCAGGTAAAGCGTATTTGAAAGCACAATAGAGTGGTAGTCCTCCACCCTGATCGTAACCTCCTTCTTTGGAAGAAGGAAGATCAGTGAACAGTTCAGCCTATCAAAGTTGAAATTGCCTGAAGCGAACTCCGAAATCATCACCATCACCTTCACCTCAACGACATCTGAAAATTCTATGAAGAAATAGACTGGGAAACCGTCAGGCCTCGGGAACCCTTCTGGATTCAAAGCGAAAACTACCTTATAAACCTCCTGTGCAATGAAAAGACGTAACAACTCTTCCTTATCAGTATCAGAAATGTGTGTACCCCCAAACCCAGCCATCTAGAGCCATTCTGCAGCGCCCGCCTGCTCATATCTATGAAATAGCCCGTAATAAACCTTGCAATCTCCTCCTCACCGACGACAGACTCCCCCCCACCTCAATCGAGCAAATCATGTTTCGCCTTCTCCTCACGTTCGCCACTGTATGGAAGAATATGATATTGGCATCACCCACTTTTGACAAGATCTTTGCCTCCACTCCCATTCACATTTCCTATCCTCCTTTCGGATTTTCTGAACCATCCCCCAGCTCACCAGCTCCTCCTCCGTCTCTCTGCAATCCTCCAGAGAGTCTAACCTAATTTTCTCCTCCACTGCATGAGTCTGTTGTTCGTGCATGGCCCGCGTCTCCCTTCTGAATTTATTGAGCTTATGTCGTAACGCAACCTGTGCGCCAACCTGACGGTCGTAGAACCCTCAACCTCTAGACTGCCCCAAAATGAAACAACCATGTCCCTAAAACCCTCTTCCAACATCCAACACTTCTCGAGTCTGAAGAAGACCCCCTACCATTGCAGGTATCCAGGCATAGGGGGTGTGATCAGATCTGGACTAGGGTAGCGGCGTGACCCTGCAAGATCGAATCTCTCCAAAGCCTACACCAAGAGCAGGAATCTGTCAAGACGAAACCTAGATGAAGAGTTCCTCCAAGTGTATTTACAGTTTACCATGTCCAAGACCTCCAAGCCCAAGTCCTCCACACAATCCGTAAAAGGAACGGAACCCGGATCCTGCGCACCATGATCCCTCGGTTTGTCCTCAGCATACAACGTGATGTTGAAGTCACCAGCAATGATCCGTGCCATAACCGAAAATCTAGCCCTCATATCCCGCAACTCCGCCCACAAGCTTGTGTTCGTAGAAGCTCCAGTCTTATCATAAACTGACGTAATCAGCAACCTAGAACGATCGTTCTTGCATAGTAACACCACCGAGACAGAGCGCAACAGAGTCGCCTCATCTAGTAATCAAAACACGCCCCATTCCAAGCAACCACAATACCACCAGAGCTACCAATGATCGAAACTACCTCGAAATCAGAGAGTTGGGGTCCCGAAGTGGTACTCCACCTGACCGGTTCCCAAGAAGCAATCTTCGTCTCCTACAAAAACGCCGCATCCACCTTCCACTCGGCGAGTAAGGACCCAACCGCCAATCAAGATAGGTAATATCGGTATTTGTATCAGTATCGGTTACTTGTCGATACTATATATCGACGCCATATCGCCCAAATCGGCCCAATTTGGTGAAGGAAATAGCCTTGGAAGGGCAAAGATCGGCCATATCAGTGATATATCAGTCACTTGTCGAATCGATGTATCGAGATATGGCTTACCATGCCGCCAATCTCTTCTCCGGTAGGCCCAATCAGCAGACACTTCACGCCAAGCACTTCATCTAGAAACCGTGGGGGAGCCCCCCCCCCCATACACACTCCTATGATCTTTGCAACCTCCAGTTCAAATGACTCACATCTCTCTACCCCACCTGGGACTTGTTCTCAGTCATAACATCGCCAACCTCCCTGCGTGCCAAAACCACCTTGTTCGACTGCATTTTCTCCTCCTCCTCCTACCCGAATTCGCCAAGATTCATGCAAACGGAAACCTCCTACAGCCGGCTCCGCTCGATATTGTTTATCTCCCCCAAATAGTCCCCTCAGTACGCCGCCTTTTTCTTGAAAAAAGGACCAAAGGTACTACATCACAGCCCCCAAATCCCTTTGATAGAGCTTCACCGCGGTTTCAACCCCAACCTTTCCCTTTGGGCGATGTGAGATCCCAGATATTCTCCTTAAACAGGCCAACACTCTCCTCTTCGATGCCTTAGCATCCCCTTCACCTTCCCTCTGCTCGACTAGCTCCACAAAAATCCCAAGCTCGAGCTCCACCGGAATAGAAGAAGGCACCACATTGGCAGCCTCACGAGCCAACTCAGGGCTACTCGACCCCAACGCCCACTGCACAAGGTCTGGAGACTTCACCAATCGAGGGAGGCCTAGACCCATAAGTAATCTAGGAGCTTCTTGATTCGAGTCCACGAAGCCCGGATCTGATTCGCTGAGGATAAGCGCAAGATACGTGTTTTCGGACCCGAGCTGCTGACCAATCGGATCACAATGGGAACCACCTGATGACATGACCCGCATGCAGTTCCCGAGAGCACGTTTCCGAGAATGGAATAGTCGAGTCCCCAGATGGGATCTGGGTAGGATCTAACGAAGATGCCAAAAAGTGGCCCCGTCGTCCTCCCTCAAAAAAGTTCAACGTGTTGCTAGGGCTTCCCATCCAACCTGACAAGAAGTTGCTTCCCCTTCCCGAAAAGGCAGCGCAATTAGTACGGCATCCTTCTTTTTCACATTGAATGGAGGCACTTCCTCTTCCATGATCAGATAGCTAGAGCCCGGTCTCACCGTTGTCGCCGCAGTGACCTCATCACCCTCAGGCTCCCATGTCGCAATCTCACCAAGAACCCCATCATGATTCACCCTTATAGCATCTTCCCCGGCACTTTCTTCTAATTTTCCCTTCTCCACAAGCACCGCCCAAATGGGGAAAGAGCACATGCCACCCTTCAGATCCACCCTCTGCGATGGCGATGGTTGTGGCCCTCTCAAAATGATCTCCGTGTGAATGCCTTCTCCTACTTTCAAACCTGAACAGAAGACCTCTAGCACTTCCCCAAGCTCCGTAAGGGCATCATGAATAGGTTCCAGACTGCGACAACGGAGGGTGCACCAACCAACCTCAACTTCCAAGAAGGTGATTCCTCATGCAGTGACGAACCATCCAAAAAGCGAGGTTGACGCCACCCTATAATGGACCTCCGCTCAGGCGGAAGAAAACCCTTTAAAGCATCGGCAATAATATCAGCAACTCCTATCGTCGAGAAACCACACATGCAAAGAAGGCCGCCTAGCAACCAAACCGAGACCACAGCGATGCCCTCGTCCTTTGCGACACACAATCTCACCCATGGAATTCTTAAATTCTCTGTATATCCCTCCTTGATGACGAGTCCATCTATCGGTCACGCGACTCCGGCATCCTTCGAGAGCATTACCAACAAATCAACAAGCGCTTTATCCGTGAGGAAGTTCAATTCACCAATCCCATATTGCTTTTCAACCTGCTTGGTCTTCTTCCTCTCCCAAGATCCTTTATTGTCGCACTCCTGTCGTCGATGACCCGGTAAGCCGCAATGAAAGCAAACTTGCGCCTCTGTCTTACATGACCTAGAGATGTGATCTGACGTGCCACATCGGAAACACCAGGGTTTCAATCGTCTGCCTCCCTGAGATGGGCTTTTTTTCTTGCTGGAGACGCCACAGTCCATCCCCGATGCACTCCTCCATCTCAACATCGAGAGAGATGTTCTCTTGCAGCTTCGATGCCCTACCATGCCCGAACTCCCTCTCTAACAACTCACCTTCCTCCCGCTCGAGACCGGTGGCCCTCCGCTCACCAAGACCGTTAGTCTCCCCTCCTATCACATCACCCCCCATCTCTCACAAGTTACACAATTGCAAGGCAATCAAGATTCAGTGAAGATGTGGTGTATCTTTTATCGCAAAATTGCAGCTTCCTGAGCTCCAACATGAGGGGGAGTGTTAGAGAATGTAATAAACGGGTAATTAGATCTCTCTTCTCTCTAAGATCGAATTACTTCCTCTCATATTTAGTCCCACATCGTCTATCTGCGGGACCCCGATCTATAAGTGGAGCTATATAAGGAGCCTCACACCCCGATATTCATGAGAGATTCAGTAGAATATCCGACCCTTAGAGGCCTTCTCCCATGGTTTCATCTCACTCCTCACTGAGTAGGGTTCCACATAAAATCGCAAGATGTTTGTGCTTCTAGTTTCGTATTTCTAGTTTTGTGTTTCTGATTCCACTTCAGCATTTTATATTTCAACATTGATAAAAGGAGATATATTCCTATGCAATTTCTTGCCACGTTTTATTTTTTTCCAAATCATCAAGTAAAGTTTCAGTGTTATCAGCATAATTTCATGAGAGAGAGAGTGTAACACCTAAATTTTAGATGGGGGTGTTTTGAAAATAAGGTTATGGAATAATATATAAATTAACTAGGGTGTAGTATGAAAAAAATATATATAAAAAATAAAATGCAATACTTGCATTGCCGTTAAAAGGGGGAAATTGATTAAAACAAAAAAGGGGGACGTTATAACAGATCTCATGAAATGGCATTAAAAAAACAGCAAACAAAAAAAAACAAAAAAAATGAAGCACGTGCAATTTTTTTTGATAAAATCACAAATTAAGGTTGCGTTGCATCTGTTATAAGATTAATAAAAAAAATCAAATGTGATAAACCCGGTGTATTATCTAAATATATGAAGTAAACAATTAAACAAAAGAAATTCAAACGCGCACAACCAGGAAAGAGTATTTGTCATTATCACCTCTTGTTAGCGCATAAGTTGTTACTCCCTCATCCCTTTAATCTCGGGCACATCATGCGAGCCATTTTATTTAACAGCAATGCACACGTCTTTTCCCTCCTAAGAATTTCAGCCATATCTCACGATCTCCATCTGTGGATATCACCTCTGTTTCCATCGTGTTGATTCTTGCGAAGTGTTCGTGCAAGGATTGTACCAGGGGCTACCGCGAGATAGAAGACGAGCATCACCAAATCGGTAATTTTTTTTGATCGGGTTTAACAGGGGTTGGACGTTCCGGATAGAATCACAATGTTCAGTCTTCTCTAAGTTTTTTTAAATCTGCATTATAATCGAATTGGTAGAATATTGTATTGATTTATAAAATTGTACAAATCATACGATTCAAAGAATAAGGTTTGGTGATCTCTACTTTGGATTTATCTCCTATTCAAGATATAACTTCATGGAAATCAGAATTGTCCCATTTGATCTTGATTGCACAAAATCGAGTTGTTGTATGGAGCCATATCAAGAACCATGAGTTTTTTTAAAAAAAGAAGCTATCTAAACCTATCAAAAAAAAAATGTACACAAGTTTTATTGTACACCTGATAATCCTTACACCCGTTAATCCCTACGGTATTTAACAATATTTAATGTGTAGGTTCATCTAACATGGAACCGACCCTCTATTGCTAACATTATGGAGAGAATTTTTAAACCAAACATGATTGGGTGCGTGAATTGGTCCAACCATCATGAGAATCTTATAATTAATTTACTAATCGGATATGATCGGTAAAAAAAACACAACAATCGGGGGTAGATAAGATGTTTTATGGCTTGTGCTTGGGTTAAGATATATTTCTTGTGTTTAGGCGACCTCTGATTTCGGGGACGGAAAGTCGTACGGATCAATCTATATTGGTTTTTTTGTCAAGGTATGTACATTAATCTATGTTTCATACCATTGTCATTTATACCCCACATTTGATTTTATTAGTTGTTGCAATGGAGCTTTTATGATATCTCGTTAAACTTCTTTGATTATATCTCTGTGTTACAATTTTATGTAATTAGGTTCCAAGTTGATATTTAGCCATAATGCTTATTCTTGGATTAGTTGTTAAATGTAAAGAGATAGTTACATTATTGCCTTTTGATATATAGGTTAAAATGTATTTTTTTATTCAAATATTTTATTGGAAAATTAATTATTGTTTTTGACACCATCATTGTGAGGGAGTAGACATTGTTTATTGTTGGCCCATTAGAGGCTTTGACCTGGCCGGGTGCCGCGCGGACGGTTAATTCCGCCAATTGACCGTTGTAGGCGGGTAATCCTACACTACTTCCAAACAATTTACCGCTACGGCGGTTGACTCAATACTGATGTCCATTGCATTGGGGTTTGGATAGGAGGCCTCGTATTGATATTTGTTTTAGTATAAAAAAATTTGATTTAAGGGAACGGGGTGGCTTCTATCCAAGCTCGGGCTGTCCGGTGTCGGCAGATGAGATTGATATATATTTGATATGGATTTTGATATTATGATCATAAAAAATGTGATATTCAAGGAAATTGATTGAATTGTCATTGTTATCCCATAATGAGGGTCATACATGAAAAAGTCTTTTATAGTTCATTGTTTATTGATTTATAGTTCTTATTATATGGAACTGTCATCGTAATTTCTTTTGCTCATTGTATATGATTATGATGGTATGTCTCATAAATTATTGGTGCATGCCGGAACGAGGTATAAAGGGAGATTGTCAGTTGTTTCAGGAAAGTAGAACCGCGGTCTGCTTTAGAGCCACGTGAGCCGGGAAAATCCTTAGTCAAATTCGTTTGACTAATATTGATTTTTAACCTTTCAGCTTAGAGGAAAGCGGGAGGGTTGTCCATCGGCTGGATTGAAGAGTCTTTGATATTTTCTATCCTCTTAAGGCATTGTACGGATAGACTTATTTAATTTTATTGTGTAATTCAGACTTGATGAGTCTTTATTTATTGGTTAAGTTCCTTTATTCTTCCATCATGTATAGCACTCTGAAGGTTATTAATGGATTATTGAGTTTTGTCTCGCTCCTGGACTCGAAAAAAAATATTTTAATTGTTTTGGGATGCTTCCGCAATGTTTCCCATGTTTCGAGCTCCGGGACGTGACAACGTGGTATCAGAGCCAAATGGAAGATTAAAGGAATATTTTCCAATTTTAGGATGACTCATAATATTTATAGATTATGTTTAGAATAGCTGACTATTTGATCGTCGCTATTCGTAGATGTCGAACCGTAAGCGGAGTCGTCGCTCCATGGATTTGGCAGCCCAGAATGCCAAATTAATGAAGATAAGGTCATCACTGGAGATAATGCCAAATTAATGCTCGAGTATATGCTCTCACCACTGGAGATAATGCTGCTAAGGAAGATAAGGTCATCGAAGGTACTCTTCTTATTGCTAATTTGCATGCGAAGATTCTTTTTGATACTGGTGCTACACATAACTTTATTTCTGATGCACTAGTAAAAAGCATGGATACCAAACCAAAATGTTCAGATATTGATTTGATAGTTATCACACCTACTGGGGGAAGTGTGAAAGCATTGGAGTATATTCAAGATGCTCCATTGATAATTGAGGGTCATGAGCTGCCTAGTGACCTCATTGTCATGAAGATGACAGATTTCGATATTATCCTTGGGATGGATTGGCTTTCCCGATATCAATGTATTATTGATTGCTGCAAGAAAAGGGTGATTGTTGCAAGCCATCAGTTCCCTGGGATCGTTATTAAAGGACATGGTGCCGTCTCTGAGCGTTGTATTATTTCTGCCATGAAGGCACATCGCATGATCTTGAAAGGGCGAGAGGCCTATCTTGCCAGTATTATCAGGGTTGAACCATCAACCGTATCTTTACCTGACCTCGACGTTGTTCGAGAGTTTCCTGATGTTTTTCCAGAAGAATTGCCTGGACCCCCACCTCAGCGGGAGATTGATTTCACTATTGAGCTGGTTCCTGTAATGGTACCAATATCCAAGGCACCATATCGTATGGCTCCTGCTGAATTGGCTGAATTAAAGAAGCAACTTGAAGAGTTGCTTGACTTGGGATTTATCAAGCCCAGTGTGTCACCATGGGGTGCACCTGTTTTATTTGTTAGAAAGAAGGATGGATCTCTCCGCTTATGCATTGATTATCGAATGCTGAATCAGGTGACTGTGAAGAATAAATATCCGTTACCACGGATAGATGATTTATTTGATCAGCTCCAATCAGCAAGGGTCTTCTCGAAGATTGATTTGCGATCCGGTTATCATCAATTGAGGATTCGAGAGGAAGATATCTCGAAGACCTTTTTCCGAACACGCTATGGGCATTATGAATTTTGTGTGATGCCGTTCGGATTGACAAATGCTCCTGCCGCTTTTATGGATCTTATGAATCGGGTCTTTCGACCATTCTTAGATCACTTCGTCATTGTTTTTGTTGATGATATTCTTGTGTATTCTCAGAGTGTTGAACTACATGAAAAGCACTTGAGAATCGTATTGGAGACGCTGAGGCAGAATCAACTTTATGCTAAATTCTCCAAATGTGAATTCTGGTTGGAAAAGGTCATGTTCCTTAGGCACATTATTTCCAAGGATGGGATTTCCGTTGATCCAGCCAAGGTTGAGGCAGTCGCTGAGTGGAAGCAACCACAGAGCGTGATAGAAATTAGAAGCTTTCTTGGTTTAGCAGGATACTATCGCAGATTCATTCGCGATTTCTCAAAGATTTCGCTTCCCCTGACCGAGTTGACTAGGAAAGGGATAAAGTTTGAATGGTCTTCTGCTTGCGAGCATAGCTTCCAGGAATTGAAGAGAAGGTTGACCACTGCTCCTGTCTTGACTTTACCTTCTGGCTGTGGAGGTTTTGTCATCTACACTGATGCATCCCTGAATGGCTTGGGTTGTGTGTTGATGCAAAATGAAAAAGTTGTCGCTTATGCTTCAAGGCAGCTAAAGATTCATGAAAGGAATTATCCTACTCATGATCTAGAGCTTGCTGCCGTGGTGTTTGCATTAAAGATCTGGCGTCACTACCTTTATGGTGAGAAATTTGAGGTATTCTCTGATCACAAAAGCCTCAAATACATATTCTCTCAAAAAGACTTAAATATGCGGCAAAGGAGATGGATGGAATTTCTGAAGGACTATGATTTTTCTATTGCTTACCATCCAGGTAAAGCAAATGTTGTGGCTGATGCTTTGAGCCGAAAGGGCTACGCATTGTCGGCTAGCTTGATGATCAAAAAGTGAAAATTGATTGATGACTTTGTCTCTTGGAATCCTTTCAAGGAAGGTGACAAGATTACCTTATCTAGCATCCAGATACATTCGGAAATAGTGGAGAATGTATTGAGAGCTCAAAAAGAAGATCCTGAGTATCATGTTCTGGCTGAAAAAAGTCAAGAGGGAGATTCAGAATTTTTCATTGCTCCAGATGGCGGCATCAGATTCAGGAATCGCTTATGGATTCCTTCGCAGGCAGGGTTGAAGGAAGAGATTCTGGATGAAGCTCATCGATCTAAATTCACTGTGCATCCAGGAAGTACAAAGATGTATAAGGATCTCCAACGAAATTTTTGGTGGAAAAATATGAAGAAGGAAATTGCAGAATTTATTTCTCGTTGTTTGGTGTGTCAGCAAATCAAAGCTGAGCATCAAAGACCAGCCGGACTTTTGGAACACTTGGAGGTTCCAGAATGGAAATGGGAACACATCACCATGGACTTTGTGATGGGTCTTCCAAAGATCGATGCCACTAATTATGATGCCATATGGGTGATAGTGGATAGATTGACGAAATCTGCCCATTTCTTGCCAATGAAGAAAAAGGAGTCAGTTGCTAGTTTAACAAATTTATACATGAATAATATCGTGAAGCTTCATGGTATACCTGTCTCTATTGTTTCTGATCGAGATCCAAGATTTACCGGAAGATTTTGGAAAAAACTTCAGGAGGCTTTCGGTACAAAGCTGAAGTTTAGTACTGCTTTTCATCCTCAGACAGATGGTCAATCTGAAAGAACTATTCAGGTCCTCGAGGATATGATGAGAGCATGTTCTTTAGATTATGCTCGAAGTTGGGATGAGAATCTTCCACTTATTGAATTCGCCTATAACAACAGTTATCAGGCTAGCATTGGAATGGCTCCGTATGAAGCTCTCTATGGGAGGCCATGCAGATCTCCTCTTTGTTGGAACGAGGTTGGTGAAAGAAGATTGCTCGGACCGGAACTTGTGCAAAAGTGTGCTGATAAGATCGATCTGATTAAGAAGAGGCTCTTAATTGCTCAAAGTAGACAAAAGAGCTACGCAGATAACCGTCGCAGAGAACTAGAATTTGCAGTTGGTGATCATCTGTTTCTCAAGATTTCTCCGACCCGTGGTGTATTGAGATTTGGACGAAAAGGAAAACTTAGTCCAAGATATATTGGTCCTTTTGAGATATTGGATAGAGTAGGCGAGGTAGCCTACCGCATTGCACTACCACCACAGTACTCGCACATCCACAATGTCTTCCATGTCTCCATGTTGCGGAAATATATTCATGATCCATCTCACCATATTCATTATGAGTCTGTCGAGGTTCATAAAAAATTTATCGTATGAAGAGCGCCCTTCACACATTGTTGATCGTCAAGAACACCAATTGCGAAAAAAGACTATCAAGATGGTAAAGGTTTCTTGGCATAATCACTCGGATAGGGAGACCACATGGGAACTTGAAGATGAAGTTCGAGAAAAATATCCTGAACTTTTAGGTATGTTTTTTTTTAATTTCGGGGACAAAATTTCTTTTAAGAGGGGTAGAGTTGTAACACCTAAATTTTAGATAGGGGGTGTTTTGAAAATAAGGTTATGGAATAATATATAAATTAACTAGGGTGTAGTATGAAAAAAAAATATATAAAAAATAAAATGCAACACTTGCATTGTCGTTAAAAGGGGGAAATTGATTAAAACAAAAAAGGGGGCCGTTATAACAGATCTCATGAAATGGCATTAAAAAAAACAGCAAACAAAAAAAACAAAAAAAAATGAAGCACGTGCAATTTTTTTTGATAAAATCACAAATTAAGGTTGCGTTGCATCTGTTATAAGATTAATAAAAAAAATCAAATGTGATAAACCTGGTGTATTATCTAAATATATGAAGTAAACAATTAAACAAAAGAAATTCAAACGCGCACAACCAGGAAAGAGTATTTGTCATTATCACCTCTTGTTAGCGCATAAGTTGTTACTCCCTCATCCCTTTAATCTCGGGCACATCATGCGAGCCATTTTATTTAACAGCAATGCACACGTCTTTTCCCTCCTAAGAATTTCAGCCATATCTCACGATCTCCATCTGTGGATATCACCTCTGTTTCCATCGTGTTGATTCTTGCGAAGTGTTCGTGCAAGGATTGTACCAGGGGCTACCGCGAGATAGAAGACGAGCATCACCAAATCGGTATTTTTTTTTGATCGGGTTTAACAGGGGTTGGACGTTCCGGATAGAATCACAATGTTCAGTCTTCTCTAAGTTTTTTTAAATCTGCATTATAATCGAATTGGTAGAATATTGTATTGATTTATAAAATTGTACAAATCATACGATTCAAAGAATAAGGTTTGGTGATCTCTACTTTGGATTTATCTCCTATTCAAGATATAACTTCATGGAAATCAGAATTGTCCCATTTGATCTTGATTGCACAAAATCGAGTTGTTGTATGGAGCCATATCAAGAACCATGAGTTTTTTTAAAAAAAGAAGCTATCTAAACCTATCAAAAAAAAAATGTACACAAGTTTTATTGTACACCTGATAATCCTTACACCCGTTAATCCCTACGGTATTTAACAATATTTAATGTGTAGGTTCATCTAACATGGAACCGACCCTCTATTGCTAACATTATGGAGAGAATTTTTAAACCAAACATGATTGGGTGCGTGAATTGGTCCAACCATCATGAGAATCTTATAATTAATTTACTAATCGGATATGATCGGTAAAAAAAACACAACAATCGGGGGTAGATAAGATGTTTTATGGCTTGTGCTTGGGTTAAGATATATTTCTTGTGTTTAGGCGACCTCTGATTTCGGGGACGGAAAGTCGTACGGATCAATCTATATTGGTTTTTTTGTCAAGGTATGTACATTAATCTATGTTTCATACCATTGTCATTTATACCCCACATTTGATTTTATTAGTTGTTGCAATGGAGCTTTTATGATATCTCGTTAAACTTCTTTGATTATATCTCTGTGTTACAATTTTATGTAATTAGGTTCCAAGTTGATATTTAGCCATAATGCTTATTCTTGGATTAGTTGTTAAATGTAAAGAGATAGTTACATTATTGCCTTTTGATATATAGGTTAAAATGTATTTTTTTATTCAAATATTTTATTGGAAAATTAATTATTGTTTTTGACACCATCATTGTGAGGGAGTAGACATTGTTTATTGTTGGCCCATTAGAGGCTTTGACCTGGCCGGGTGCCGCGCGGATGGTTAATTCCGCCAATTGACCGTTGTAGGCGGGTAATCCTACACTACTTCCAAACAATTTACCGCTACGGCGGTTGACTCAGTACTGATGTCCATTGCATTGGGGTTTGGATAGGAGGCCTCGTATTGATATTTGTTTTAGTATAAAAAAATTTGATTTAAGGGAACGGGGTGGCTTCTATCCAAGCTCGGGCTGTCCGGTGTCGGTAGATGGGATTGATATATATTTGATATGGATTTTGATATTATGATCACAAAAAATGTGATATCAAGGAAATTGATTGAATTGTCATTGTTATCCCATAATGAGGGTCATACATGAAAAAGTCTTTTATAGTTCATTGTTTATTGATTTATAGTTCTTATTATATGGAACTGTCATCGTAATTTCTTTTGCTCATTGTATATGATTATGATGGTATGTCTCATAAATTATTGGTGCATACTTAGTCAAATTCGTTTGACTAATATTGATTTTTAACCTTTCATCTTAGAGGAAAGCGGGAGGGTTGTCCATCGGCTGGATTGAAGAGTCTTTGATATTTTCTATCCTCTTAAGGCATTGTACGGATAGACTTATTTAATTTTATTGTGTAATTCAGACTTGAGTCTTTATTTATTGGTTAAGTTCCTTTATTCTTCCATCGTGTATAGCACTCTGAAGGTTATTAATGGATTATTGAGTTTTGTCTCGCTCCTGGACTCGAAAAAAAAATATTTTAATTGTTTTGGGATGCTTCCGCAATGTTTCCCATGTTTCGAGGTCTGGGACGTGACAGAGAGCGTAATTTTATGAGATGGATACCTACAGATTTTTCATGACATGAATCGTTCAGGGAAAGATTGGGATTATGGTTTGTTATTATTTCCTCTTCAATCTCCACCATCTTATCAAATTCCTTTCTTCTACTATATATTTGTCCAAATATGGCTCTATCCTCCTAGTCATTTTCCATATCTTATTTACTGTTCTCACCTGCCTGAATAATTCCTTGTAAGTCATTAAGAAAGTAATTCCCCTTCTCATTTTCCTCAATATTCTTACTGACAGACTCCCCCAAGAAAAATTCCCGACAACGCATGATTCACTTTCAAAGAAAGCGGCATCCTTATTTATATGAAGACGACATGTGTCCTTGTGTCCACAAGGTCATAGCACTTGTATCCTTCCTATGCTCCAGAATAGCCAAGAAAGATGCACTTCATAGCCTTTGGATCTAATTTGCACAAATCAATCCAAAGTTGCGAAGAAAGCAGACACATCTAAATGCACAAGGGTTTATGTCAAAGGAGATTTGTCAGAATGGATAACTAAGAACCGAATTCTCTTCCCAATCACAACAAAAGGGGTCATATAAAAAAGATAGACAGCTTCCCCGTCCCTAGAAAGTATTTGACTAGGGTTTGCATGGCGCTTCGATCACATTCAATAAGTGATAATTGGTCCATTCGGCTATCTCATTCTATTAAAGTATATAAGTGCATGAGGTTTCATGAATGATACATTTCTCGTCAAGAAAATCATGTAGAGAGCCTTACTCGCTAACTTACGAGCAAGAGAGAGGCTCCCATGCGAAACCTTGGTCATGGGTTGAGCCCTCGATAATAGAGCCCTAGTCATAGGCGGAACCCTCATCGGTGGACGGATGATCTCGAGCAGAGTCCCAACTGACGATGTAGGCTCCCAGCCCGGAGCCCTAGTCACAGTTGACCAATCAACACAGCTCCACAAGTACATTGAGGAAAAAGCCAAATGAAGAGCGTAAACAGTACAACATCGGGCGAAAAATAGGTCGATCCATCGCGGGAGTAGTTCAATTGAGAAGCTTCCATGGATGCCCAACATTGCAAAGGAGAGGCTTCGAACAAAAGCCTCAACGAGGCTCTGATATCGTGAAGAAGGATATAAATCACAAGGACATAGTGACAAGGATTTACATAGAAAACCATACGCAGAAGAGAAAAACCGGGACACACAAACATGAATCTCCCTCACTAGATATAAGGGCACTCTTCACTGGAATGATTCAATAATAGGGGGGATCAGTACAATACATAGAGAGCTAGGTAGATGATATCTCATTCAAACATCATTTACGTAATAGCATTAACTCAACCCTAACGGGATCCCATGTGTCTATTGTCTCTCCCAAGAGGCGATCATTTCAAAGGTCACCACAACTGAAATAGATTTTTTAAAAGGTAGAAATAGAATTCCTATTTATGAAGGCAGCCTACACACTACAACCTCACATAAACCGTACAACCTCACATAAACCATTCATTTGTAACTTAGGTAATGAGCGAGTACATTAAGTTAGAGAGTGTAATACAGTTAAGTTATTTACTTCCTTTTAGGCAAGAGAACAAGAAAAAGATGTTTAATCTACTCAACTCTCAAGTTAACCTCCAACATTTTATTATCTACATCCAATACATCCTGAGAAGACAGAAAACTACTCGTAAAATGAAATTGGAAAATCATTAGAATTCGGAGATCCAATATGCTTCAAGTACTTGAGAGTTGCCTAGACTTCTTTTTTGTAAGAAAAATGACCGCTAAGGTGCACTTCCAAAAAGTTCGCCATTTATTCTTGTTAGAGTATGTGTTATTATCATGTAATGTGGGTAATAGATCCTTCCAAGATCCATTTACCACATTCAGAGTTTAGTCCCACATCTACCAATGGTGGGACTTGGATGGCATGTGGAGGCTATAAGAAGCCCCAGACCTCCTATATCCAGTGAGAAAGTGTAATGCATAAATCAGTCCTTCGAGGCATTCCCACGTGGTTTCATCCCGCTCCTTAAGGAGTAGGGTTCCACGTTAAATCCCATGTTCCATATTTTGTTATCTTAATTTCTGATACACTTCCGCATTCTTATTTTCTAACATGGTATCAGAGCGGTTTCGATTCTCGAGGATGTATTTTATAATTTTTTTCTCAAAATTCGATTCGAATTCTCATTTCAATCATTATTATTTACGTTGTGAGATCATTATCAGCAGCATGTTCTGGAGATTTTTTTTGATTGCTTATTCAATTGTAATGATGTCACCAAGTCCCAAGAAACTAAGGTTTTCTTTACGAAACCCTAATATGGTGGCGCATCTTAGGGAGATGTGGCATCTTCACTGCCCGTGTGTCTCTGCCCGTGTGTGCTTCCCGCATGTGCCAACATGGCGCCGCGACTATTGGTCGTAGCCCATCCAGGCAGTAGAACCCCCCCCCCACCTGCTTCCTCGAGCTCTTAGCCGCAGCCTATCCATAGCGGTGCTCTAAGCACCAGCCACCGCGGCCCCGCAGGTTGAGCATCTCCTCCGAGCAGCGGTGTGCCCCATCTCTAGTTCGGAACCCTCATCGCCATCTTCGCGACCCCCACCGCCTTCGCGATCTCCAGCAGGTCGATCCCATGCCAAGCAATGCCACCGCACCTCGACCATTCCAGGCAGCGGCAACAAGATCTCTCGAACCCACCAGGCGGCGAGACTAGAGCCCATCCAGATCCTTTGAACCCCAGGCGAAGCCCATCTCATTTCCATGTCACGTCGGTAGCTCCCCTCGCGGCATAGAAGAACTCCAGGCGGAACCCAATGCTCCAACAGCAGAGCACATGCGTTCGAAGCTCCAGATGGAGCCAAATGCGCAGGTCCTCCTTCCCAGCAGCCGGCACCACCTTCGAGCAGCAGAGGCCCCTATCGAGGCGACGCGCGTGAACAGGGGCCCCAATCGGGGGTGTCGCATGAGGAAAGGTTCCCAAGTAGGAACCCTAAATAAGGGCGCCCATGGGTTCTTTGAAAAAAATAACTTGTGCATATTCCAGATTATTTAACCTAAGTGGTCTGAAAGAATAAAGGGTCCAGTGAAAAAAAAGAAAAGGAAAAGAAGACCCATTTACAAAAAAAAGGAGGATTTATTTTGAAAAAAAGGTGTATACAAAAAAACCCTACGCAAAAAAATTTGAAAGTTGAGTCGGCTATGAAAAAGTGGAAATAAAGAAATGATTCAAAAAAATGTGAGAAGAAAATAGCCAAAAATGCAAAAAAGGTCGTTAAAAAATCAAGAATGGCTAAGTGATTCATTGATTCATGTTTTCTCCCAATTTCTCTTGTCTTCTCCCATCTTTGTCGACGCCATTATTATCTGACAAGTATTAGACAAAGGGGAAGTATTGTGTAGAGTCGGGTCTATTCCAGATTCAAATGTCAGATTCTAGATCAGTCAGAATTTTCAAACTCTACAATTCAGTTTCAGACTCTGCGGATTGGTTCAGAGTCCAAGTTCGAGGCACTCCATATTTGAGGGACCCATTTTCTCCAAGTTCTCCAGAGAGAGATTCCTTTTCAGATGTCCACATGTTTTCCATCATTTGTCGTGGTCCCCATCTTTGTTTTTTGGTCAGAGTTTTCATGTGATGCATAGGGACTCCCGAATAAAAATCTTGTTCCCTATGGCCATGTTGGCTAGGATTTTCATGCGGTTTCATAGGGGCTCCAGAGTAGAGATCTCATTCTCTGAACCAGTATGGGAGAGACCCAGTTCTCTGACGAGGAGACTTTTCAGAATCCATTCTCCTGCTACCATGGACTCCAACGAGGATGTCTCCACGGCTTTTCAGTTTAGCCCTTTCAGAGATGGAGCAGTTGTCCACATTATTCTGACGGGCTAGAGTACTCCGACGAGGAGACTCATTTCAGTTGTCGTGACTCTGACAAGCGCAGTACAGAGCACATGCTCTCCGACGAGGAGATTCAGTTCGACTCACACTCCAGCACGTTTGTTCCTCCTCACATGCACGACATGAGAAGCAATGTTCTCGACAGAAGCCGACAGATGTGCGCGTTGCGTTGTATTGTATGTAGTATCTTGTAGTGTGAGTTTGAGATTTCTTTTTGTTTGTCCAAGTTGAGCATTACATGCTCCAGCTTGAGGGGGAGTGTTAGAGTATGTGTCATTATCATGTAAGATGGGTAAATGGATCCTTCCAAGATCCATTTACCACATCCAGAGTTTAGTCTCACATGTACTAGTGGTGGGACTTGGATGGTCTGCGGAGGCTATATAAGAATCCACAAACCTCCTGTATCCAGTGAGTAAGTGCAATGCATAAATCAGCCCTTTGAGGCGTTCTCCCGAGGTTTCATCCTGCTCCTTAAGGAGAAGGATTCCACGTTAAATCTCGTGTTCCATATTTCTTTATCTTTATTTCTGATACGCTTCCGCATTCTTATTTTCTAACAATTCTCAAAGTTACAAGTACAGGACAAACAGCATATATTATAGGAACCAAGACTCTGCTAGTACACGAGCATGTTCAATCACGTCCTCAGAATAAAATCTATTTTGGTGGAACACCACCCCATTTCTGGAGTTGCCTAGACTTCTTCCTCAATAACATCCCTCACCAAGTTATTTAAAATGTCAAAAGATAGCGCTTACGAGCACCACTACCTCTCCACATCCAACACCCACTAAAGACATCACTCGTGCATCATCAGAAGCAAATCAACAGAGCAACCCCAATCTCCATTTATCTCTCAACTAATCAGTTGATTTTAACAAGTCAAATAAATAAAGTTCTAGTCAAATTGAACCATTCAAGTCCATCCTAAATTTCAACGTATTTTTGCGGGAAAGGACTTCCATCAAAACAACATGACTATCTCCAAAGCATGAGATATCCATCAGGATCATCTTTCACTTTAAAAGCAAATATTCCATATGATAACTGAAGGAAATGGTTTAATCCTCAACCGCATCACGGAAGCGTGAGCGTCGTATCGAATACGAAGAAGAACGACTAGTCGTACTAGTTGTTCTATGCAGCGGAATTTAAAAATTTTTATACTATGAAACCACATGATCCAAGAACGATTCTCTGATCGTTTCATCTATAACCTCAACAAGTATAAAGGAATGCCTCTTGAAGCGTGGTTGATCGAGTCTCTATGAAAAGAGACCTCCTGTCTCAAGTCCGATCGTCGGAGAAGAAGCTTGCGAGCGCGAGGATGAGTCGCGTGATCCTCGCAATCCAACGAGTTGATCCAAGCACAGTGATCTCCTGATCTCGTCGTACGAGATCGTACGCCTTCTTCACGAGCGTAGCACTCCAAAGAAGATGGAGATCTGAAGAACGTCGAAGCGACGGCGTGGTGGCGAAGGCGACGACGACTTTCTCCTCTAGGGTTTGATGGACGGCCACCAAGGAGAGAGGGAGAGAGAGTTGACGTATGGGAAGAGAAGAGAGAGAGAAATGTGCTTCAAAAGCATAACTTGGAGAGCACGGTATGCCTCTCTATTTATAGGGTTTTGGGATCTATGGATCTCAATCCATGGGACACACAAAATTCAATGAATGAGATTGATTTATATTTAATCCAATGGTCAAGATTGTTGTTGGTAAAAGCCAACAACTAATAATCTAATTTAACTCAAATATATTTGACATGTCAAAAATAATTCAATCCTAAATTAGATCAAGCAATTAAGGAGAGATTAGCATAGAGATTACTCCCCATAAGGAGGGGGGGGACGGCTACCATATTCCTTGTGGGAATTGGTAGACGTCCACCATGTCCTCATGGTGGAGGCAATCTCATATAATATCATGAGATTGCATATCTCCATGAATTTCTCCCATAATCTCCAACAACTTTTGTTGTGATTTATTCTTCAAAAATAATTCATAATTAATTTTGAGAATATTGCAATCTTACCATTGGATATTTGTGAATCACATTCACAACCCAAAACAAAATATAATTTACATTTTCAATTAATTACACAATGTGTATCCAATACATATCATGGCCTCAAATTTCAGCGAAATTTGGTCGAATTTCTTTCGAATATCGATATCCAGTCGAAATCGAAATTCGACTGAAATGACCGAAATGACCGAAATATGGGGGTCCTAGTACAAAAAATGACCGAAATGACCGAAATTTCGGTCGAAATTCCACCGAAATTCCATCAAAATTCTGTTTTGGTCGATACCGAAATGGTGGCCGAAACTGACATTTAAGGCCTTGATACATATTAATAATTAATTAACAAATATAAATTATAAATATCTCTCTCTAATACATTATAAATCACATTTATACTATATTATGAATAATTGAATATTGCTATCCACATTATTCTTATCCATAAAAATTAAATCACATTTAATTATATTGGATAATTTCAACATACATCAAGATAATTAAATCACATTTAATTATCAATTTCTTAATGCTTAGATCTATGGAATTATTCTTGAATCCTTTCAAGAATAATGCGATTTCTCCGCAAATACTTGGAGATAAGGACAGGACGATTGTATTGTTCCACGTATAGTGACTTGGATATTGAGATCACATCTCAAATCCAGATCTCAGGGACCTCCCATAGATGCTTGATTAAATCAAGACCGTAAACCTCCCATAGATGCTTGATTAAATCAAGACCGTAAACCTAATCTTCTCATTGTATCTGAATCTCATTCAGATCAATGTCCAGTACATGGACTAAGATTAGGTCACTTCTCTACTGAGATGAGTCACTAAAATTCAAACATGTTTCATCACTCCCTCGGAATGGAAGCGTCATGGTTATACAATCATTTATGATCACATCACCCTCAGGTATTCCCAACACCTATACATCCTGCATACTGGAAGACCTATGATCATCCTGAAGATATAGATCACTTTTATACTGTCATCTTCAGGGTTTGATCACTAAGTTTCCCAATCTTGGTCTTTGGGATTTGGTATAGATCATATGCTTTCACAAAGCATATATCTTACCTTCAAATTCATGTCATGCTTCCAAAGCATGACGACCATGCATGGAATTTGATCAGTTCCAATACCTCATGAGTGAGCTCATGTCTCTCGGTTCATAAGTGAACATGTATGATCCCTTCGAGAGATCGTATTACTCATATGTCCTTACATGCACACCAGCTCGCCAGTGTATAGACCTTGGTTAGGTCATCAACCTATTGGTCTGCCAAATGTACACACTCAGACATATAGAAACACATCTGTCTCTGGTTAGAGGATGTGTGCCTATGTTGTGATAGTATTCAACATAGGTCTTTGGTTATCTCGATCTCGTTAAATCAACCCATTGACTCAACTAATCTGACACCTCCGAATCACTATTCCCATGCAGAGGACCTGCATCAAGAGGTCGGTCAGATATCAGCCTAATGAAAAAGGATTGTCATCTCCTACTCAGGTTGGAGATCATAACTTGACAATCATTTGATGATGCTTGATGAGTCATCTATCTAACTCCTTAGATATTCATCCAAGCATCAGCCTCTATGATTCAATCAATGAATCAACAACTATATGATTATCAAGTTGGCCATGATACATAACCCTTATTGTACAGAGGGACCTTATAGTGCATTCATTCATTCAATCTCAGAAAGGGAGTGAAAAACAATCAATAACTTTTATTGATAAATCATTTATTACAATAACATTTATTGCAGGAATGGCTCGCCTCGGGCTCACATTGCTAACAATAACTACTAGTTATCAAACAAAACGTAATCACCACCAAAACCAGCACCAACAGCTTCCTTGTTTGATAAGTGTTGAGATATTTATATCTCTTTATATTTATTTCTTATTTCTCTTTCTTTCATGTACATCTCTTGTAATTTACCCAGGGCTTTTCTCTTATATAAGAGAGCACTAGGGTCTCAATAATGATATCACAATTCTATTCTTCCTCCAACATGGTATCAAAGCAACAGTAGATTGGGGTTCCCATATCCTACCTAGGGCTGTCAGGAAAGCTCGAGCTCGATGAGTTGAACTCGGGCTCGGCTCGTTAAGGACTCGTGAGCCTGACTCGAAACCTTAACGAGCCCGAACCGAGTTGGGTTTTATGGCTCGTTAGCTTATCGAGTCGAGTCCGAGTTGGGCGTTGTTCAGCTCGGAAACTCGACTCGATAACTCGTTTCTCCTCTTAGTAAAAAGTTGGAAACCTATATACCGAAACTTCCCCAGACTATAGACCGACGGTTCCTATTTCCTAACCCTAGTGACTCATTAAGAGGTTCATTTGCATAATTTAATGTATAAAATAGAGCAATGACTCGTTCAGAGGTTCATGAGCCAGCTCATTTTGAGGCTCGTGAGCCAGCTCAGAATCTCATGACTCAATAAGATTCTCGTGAGCCAGCTCATTTTGAGGCTCGTGAGTCAACTTGAACTCGACGAGTTCGAGTTGGTGATCCAGGGCTGACCCTTATCGAGCCCGAGTTTTAGGTTTCTTATCGATTTCGAGTCCGAGTTGGGGCCAACTCGGCTCGTTGAACTCGATAAACACCCCTAATCCCACCAACCCGAACCCTATCCCCCCCCAATCAATCATCTCTCTCAATCTAGAGACAATATCATCAAGTCTCGCATCACAAGATCATGTTGGTTCCTGGTGAACTCTAATCCAAGGAAGTATCGAAGATTGCCAAGGTCCTTGGTCACAAACTACTGACCTAGGAACTCCTTGGCAGGCTGAATGCCTGCTCATCATCACCCGTAACAATAATATCATCAATATAGACTAGAATAGCAATAGTACCTCTTTGTGTCCTCTGAACAAAAATCGAGTGATCTGCAGTGGACCGCGCAAACCCCTAGTGCCCTATCAACTCTGAAAGCTTCTGGTACCAGCTCTTGGACTCTGCTCCAGGTCGTAAATCACCTTGTGGAGCCTACATACCTTCTGAGACTCCCCCTCAGCAGCAAACCCCGGTGGTTGCTGCATATATACCTCCTCCTGTAGATCTCTATATAGAAACACATCCTTAACATCAAGCTGGTAAACAGGCCAGTCCCGTGAAACAGCAACTGATAGAAGAATGTGCAACGTTGAATGTCTGGCCACTGGAGAGACGATACCTCCGACGGAGGAGGTCTACAAGAGGCTGAGCAGGATCACTACTTTGTCTACTATCGTGGCTCAAACTCCCTCTATGATGGCAGCTTCTCATGGCAGACGGGATACTTCACAGTTTCGCGGACGTGGATCCCATAGTCGAGGAGGAGGACGTCAGTGTGATCCATGTTAACATTGCCACCGTCCAGGACAGTCGGAGGAGACATGCTATCTGAAGCATGGGTATCCAGCATCTGCTATGTAGTTGACCAGACAGAGACTACTCCAGCTCCTTCTCATGATGCGAGGCTTGATGATATTGTTTCTAGATTAAGAGAGATGATGACTACACACCCGCCCCAACAGCAGGTTCTTCAGATGTTGCAGTTGTTGTCTGAGCTTCTACAAGTTTGTCAAGTATTGCTCAAGGTTGCAAAACTCGGTAGTCGGTATTCAGTCGGCCGGGTCACTGACTAAGGACTAATCGGCAGTTGGACGAGTAATCGGATTTAGTTGGACTTCAATCGACTTTAAATTTTATGATTATTTTAAATATATAGCTCATTTTTATACATATATTTACATAGATTTTGTACATTTTTATATTATCATAATAAAATAAAAGAAGTAATTGAATTTTAATAAAACATTAAGCATATTATAATAAGTTTGCTTATAAAAAAAAGCAAAACATAAAAATTATGGTATCTCCAAGCAAAAATTGGTCGACTAGTGTGCCTAATCGGAATTAGTCGGTACTCGGTCGGCCACCCCACTGACTAGACTAGTCGAACCTACTAGTCGGGCCACTCAGGTGACTTTTACAACACTGGTATTGCTTACGTACTTACTAGTTGTAGCAGTTCAGATTTGACCGATTGGATCATGGACTCCAGAGCTTCTCATCATATGGGTAGAGATCGGGCTCAGTTTACTTCTTACAAATCTATCCCTCCTGGTAGATCAGTGGTGATTTCTAATGGGGTTCATCTACCTATTGTTGGTCAGGAGGAGATTGTTCTAGCCCCATCGATGTGCCTGCAGAATGTCATACATGCTCTAGCATTTCAGATGAATCTTTTGTCTATTAGTCTGATTACATAAGATTTACATTATCGTGCCATATTTGATCCTTCTTCTCTTGTGTTTCTGGGCATACTCACGGGCAGGGTAATTAGATGTGGTCGTGAACAAAGAGGGATTTACAGACTGGTCCAACCACTGTGTGCCGGTGCTGCTACTATTTTGTTCGGATATGTTTCTCCTTTCATGTAGCATCTTCGCTTTGGACACCTTCCTCTGCAGAAGATGTGTCATTTCCTTTCTCAGATCTCTGCTCGTACTACCTTAGGGCCTGTTTGGTTGCTGGGTTGGACTGGGTTGGCTCAACCCTGGTTACTATTCACAAGGGTACTTCCTCCTCACAGATTACTATTCACCCACCCCAACCCAGCCCCACCCAACCCAGTCCAACCCAGCAACCAAACAGGCCAGTGTGAGGCATGTCAGCTTGGGAAGCACCATTATTCTTCTTTTCCGAGTCATCAGAGTCGTCACAGTAGTCAGTTGTTTGAGTTGTTTCATTTTGATATATGGGGTCCTAGTCGTGTTCCCGATCATCAGGTACATCGGTTCTGTATGGTTGTTGTGGATGATTTCTCTAGATTATATTGGGTTTTCTTGTTAAAGAATAAGTCTAAAGTCGGTCTTGTTATTAAATCATTTCTTATTGAGATTAAGAACATTTTTTCTGCTAATGTGAAGTTTATTCGCACTGACAATGCCTTGGAATTTTCTACTTTACAGCTGTCTGACTTTCTCATATATCTTCTTATTGTTCATCAAACTTCTTGTGCTTACACTTCGCAGCAGAATGGTATTGCTAAACGCAAACATCGTCATCGTTTGGATGTCATGATGACTCTTGTGATTCAAAGTTGAGCTCCTCATTCGTTTTGGGGTGATGCGGTCCTCACTGCATGTTACTTGGTGAACCGCATGCTTTATACTATCATTGGAGAAAAGGTTCCTTTCTTGATTGTGTTTCCCGAGAAGGACCTATTCTCCCTTAATTCCAGGGTCTTTGGGTATGTGGCATTTGTCCACAATTTTACTCCTGGTCGTGACAAGCTCTCTCCTAAAGCTGTCAAATGTGTGTTCATTGGTTATTCTCGTACCCAAAAAAAAGTATACATGTTTTGATCTTGTAAGGAGAAAATATTATGTGAGTGTTGATGTCACATTTTTCAGTCTATTATGTATTTTTCTCCTACAGGTGACAGGTTGTCTAATTCTGACTCTGGCGAGGATGTCTTTGTTCCACCACCTTCGTTATCTCTACCCACAACACCCCATGTTGAGTCTCAGTCATCTCCACCTCCACCTCCTCCACCACCTCCACCTTTGTCTACCCTAACACAGTTCCTACCACGATTTTACATTCACAGGTCCTCTACTCGCCCCTCTGCTCATGTGTCTTCCCCGTCATCCAGCATGCCTCAAGTATGTAATGAACACATTGTTTCCATTGATGGCACTAGTGTTATGCTTGTTACACATGATACTATACAGGAGGAGCCGATACTAGAGAACAGAGAGGTTGATAACCTCGAAGTACCTATTGCTTTGAGGAAGCTGCGTTGTAATTGTGTCACTTATCCTCTAGATGTGTGTGTTTTCTTGGACCATCTTTCAAAGGAGTACAGGAGGTTTGTTGTGGGACTCTTTGCTGTTAGTATCACGCGAACATATCAGGAGGCCATAAAGGATAGTAGTTGGCGACTTGCTATGGAAGAGGAGATGGTCGCTTTGCAGTCTCGTGGTACCTGGAGTGTTGTTTCTGCTCCTCCAGGTACCTCTGTTGTGCGGTGCAAATGGATCTTTACGGTAAAGCAATGGGCAGATGGCAGTGTGGATCGTTACAAGGCAAGGCTCATAGCACGCAGGTTCATCCAGATTTATGGGGTGGACTATCATGATACCTTCTCTCCAGTGACCAGACATTCGACATTGCGCATTCCTCTATCAGTCGTTGTTTCACGGGATTGACCTTTTTAACAACTTGATGTGAATAATACGTTTCTATATGGAAATCTACACGATGAGGTATATATGCAGCAGCCATAAGGGTTTGTTGCTGAGGAGAAGTCTCAGAAGGTGTGTAGGCTCCACAAGGCGATTTACGGTCTGAAGCAGAGTCCGAGAGCTTGGTACCATAAGCTTCAGAGTTGATAGAGCACCAGGGGTTTGCGCGGTCCACTGCGGATCACTCGCTTTTTGTTCAGAGGACACAGAGAGGTATTATTGCTATTCTAGTCTATGTAGATGATATATTGTCTCGGGTAATGATGAGCAGGACATTCATGCTGCCAAGAAGTTCCTAGGTCAGCAGTTTATGACCAAGGACCTTGGCAACCTTCGATACTTCCTTGGATTAGAGTTCCCCAGGAACCAGTGTGGTCTTGTGATGACCCAGAGAAAGTTTGTGACTGATTTTCTACTAGAGACAGGTATGATAGGGTGCAAGCCTACTACTACCCCTATGGATCCGAGTATGAGATTACATGATGATGACACTGAGGAGGTAGATAAGAGGAGATACAGGGAGCCTGTTGGGAAGCTCCTATATGATACCATCAGCAGGACAGACATATCCTTTGTTGTGAGCAAGGTGAGCCAGATCATGGAGCATCCTAAGAAGGCTCATATGGATGTGGTATATATGATTTTGAGATATTTGAAGACTTCACCTGATACTGATCTTATATTCAGCAGAGGTACGTCTCTTGAGGTGACAGCTTGCGGTGATGCAGATTATACAGGATGTCGAGATAGGAAGTCTACTTTTGGCTTTGCTATCTTTTGTTGGGAGCTCTCTCGTGTCATAGAAAAGCAAGAAGCAAACAGTGGTTGCTAGATCCAGTGCAGAATCTGAGTACATGGCCATGGCACAGGGGAGCACAGAGATAGTGTGGGTTAGATCGGTTTTGACTGATCTTGCTGTTGAGGTTCCTCTTCCGTGCAGCTTTTATGTGACAATCAAGCAGCTCTATTTATTGCCAATAATCATGCATTTCATGAACGAACCAAGCATATAGAGGTAGATTATCTTATACCAGAAACATGATCCAGAAGGGTCTCATCCACTTCTCATGTTTCTACTGGAGATTAGACAGTTGATATTTTCACCAAGGCCCTTGCTAGAGGCCCTTTTCAGAGATGTTCCAAACTGAGCTTGATAGACATATATGCTCCAGCATGAGGGGGAGTGTTGAGATATTTATCTCTTTATATTTATTTCTTATTTATCTATCTTTCATATACCTCTCTTGTAATTTACCCAGAACTTTTCTCCTATATAAGAGAGCACTAGGATCTCAATAATGACATCACAATTTTATTCTTCCTCCAACAATAAGCAAGCCCAGAAAGTCTTCCTTTTAAGTTGAGATTTTCATTAGATTAGAAAACAGAACTTCGTCAAACGCAGCAGAAACCTACAAGGGCTGAACATTGTAATTATGCCAAATGGGCGTACAGATTTTGATGATATATATCAAGTACCTCAAAAGCTTTATTCAGCTCATCCTCAGAGTGCTCTGTACTGCTTGTATGCTCAGTGTGATGCAATGATGTCAGCATATTCCACGAAAAATCTCTGGATTCAATGTCCAGACTAGAAGCATTTCCAAGCCTTTCCCAGAGACTTGTTTCAGGAACTGAATCTGGAATCAGGGAAGCCTCGGAATTATCGTCTGATCCACCTGCACTGCAAAAGATAGTACCAATGCTATAATATTTGGATCTATTCAGTCACTACAACCAAAATGTAAAAGAGACGTATTTCACATAAAGATGCCTGCAGATAGTTGAATTTATATGATTATCAATTCAAAAAGCTATAGTATACTGCCACAATGCAACTCAGATATCTACAAAAACAAGATAGTGGCATCAATTTTTTATATATGAGCGTGCTTAGAAGCATGATCTTTTTTGCAGATTGTTTTTTGAAAGGAGGTCTTCTTTGCAACATTTTTGAGAAGAGGTCTTCTTTGCAACATAAGAAAGATTCTCAATAAGCAAGTACAAAAAATACAAAATCATTATAGCATATACTCCAAACAAACCTCTTTCTTAACCTACAAAGCAAACTGTGGCTATAGGACCATTTTATCGCAACATAATTGCGTGGGTTGTGGAAATGAAAAAGCATATCTATACTGTAGAGATATATTTATGTTTATGTATTGTTTTCTCATGTACAAGAGCTTCGGCCTAGGACCGCCGCTCTGATACCATGTTGGGAAAAAGAACAAGAGTTGTTTATTCCATGAACCCTAGGGCTCTCTTATATAGAGAGACCTATGGGATAGATAGAAATAAAGTAAACTGAGAAAACAATACAGAAACATAAATATATTTCTACAAGTACACATGAACTGACATGGGAAGTAGAGTTAAAGCCTCTCTATGTTACTCACTAGACCAGATATCTCTTTTATTGTTAGTCGGATTAGTCAGTTCATGAAGCAGCCCCGACAGGTATACATGGATGCGTTATATATGATCTTCAGGTACCTAAATCATCTCCATGTGCAGGATCACTATTCACGAAAGGAGCAACTCTTACAATTTTAGCATATGCAGATGCAGACTATGCAGGATATCCTAAGGACAGGAAGTCTACTCAAGCTTCGTTGTATTTGTTGGCAGCTCTCTAGTTTCTTGGAAGAGTAAGAAGCAAACTATGGTTGTCAGGTCAAGTGCTAAATCAGAATATATAGCTATGGCACAAGTGAGCACAAAGATGATGTAGGTCCGAGCAGTGCTAGCAGAATTATATATAGATGTACATCTTCCTATGCAGTTACAATGTGATAACCAAGATGCCTTATTTTATTGCAAGCAATCCTGCTTTTCATGAGAGAACTGAACATCTTAAGTAGTTTGCCACTATATACGGGATATGATCCAGAAAGGCTTTACCTCTACTTCCCAGGTCAGTTCAGGAGATCAAACTGCAGACATTTTCACTAAGGCCTTACTCAGAGGATCGTTTCAGAAGTGTTCATCCAAGCTGAGCATAATTAACATCTATGCTCCATCTTAAGGGGGAGTGTAGAGATATATTTATGTTTCTGTATTGTTTTCTCAGTTTACTTTATTTCCGTCTAACTTATGTAATTTACCCATAGGTCTCTCCTTTATACAAGAGAACCCTAGGGTTCATGAATAAACAACTCATGTGAAGGTCCCTAGATTCTTTTTCCCAACATATACATTTTAGTCTTACATTGTTTTCTATGTGACTATAACTCGAGGATCAACAATCCTACAACAGGAAAGACAACTTGCCAACAAATCATGTGAAGGGTCCCTAGATTCTTCACCAATGACAGCAGGCATTATTTTCCAAAGGAATACTGGTTAGTGAAGATGTTGCTTGGAGGTACAAGATCTCTTTGTAGTATTAAACGCGCTCAAAAAATACAGTTACCTCATGTGTTCCATCTTGCATGATTCATTTTGTCCACTCCAATTATTTGTCATGTCTTTTACCAACATATGTGGAATTGCCAAGGCGATTTCTTCCTTTTATTGTGTTGTGATCATATTCCATACAAGATGTCGTCCAATTCAACTCATGATACTTTCTCACTATTCGTCAAGTTAATTTCTTGGCTACATCGAAATAACTGTTGGTGGAAATGAGCAATCTGTTTAATCCATAGAAGCCTAGGCTCTCTTATATAGAGAGGACCCATGGGTAAATTACATAAGAGGTTATCGCGAAAATAAAAATGGAGAAAAAGATACACCGACTACATAATATTCTCTACGCTCCCCCTCAAGATGGAGCATAGATATCAATCATGTTCAACTTGGAAGAACATCTCTGGAAAGGTCCTCTGAGCAATGGCTTGGTGAAAATATCGGCAGTCTGCTCCTCTGAACTAACATGTGAAGTAGAAATCAAGCCCTTCTGGATCATATCTCTAGTGTAGTGGCAGTCTACCTCAATATGTTTTGTTCTTTCATGAAATGCTGGATTATTGGAAATAAACAAAGCAGCTTGATTCTCACACTGTAGCTGCATGGGTAGAGGTACATCTATATGCAAGTCTTCTAGTACAGCTCGAACCCACATCATCTATGTGCTTGCTTGTGCCATGGCCCTATATCAGATTCAGCAATGGATCTCGCCACAACAGTTTGTTTCTTGCTTTTCCAAGAAACCAGAGAGCTACCCACAAAAACTGCAAAGCCTGAAGTAGACTTACGATCCTTAGGACACCCTGCATAGTTTGCGTCTGCACAAGCCGAAATAGATAACATGTATATAGCATCCATATGTACCTGTCTTAGCTGCTCCATAAATCGACTCACTCGACTTACTGCAAAAGCAATATCAGGTCGAGTTATAGTGATGTAAAGAAGCTTACCCACCATCTCTCTATATCTTCTCCTGTCCACCTCTTCAGTATTGTTGTCATATAATTTCATACTTGGATCCATAGGAGTGCTCGATGGTCTACATCCGACCATGCCCATTTCCACCAACAAATCTGTAATATATTTCCTTTGGGTCATCACCAGACCCTGTGCATTCTTGGCAAGCTCCAGCCCCAAAAAATATCTTAGGGTACCAAGATCCTTCATGACAAACTGACGGCTCAAAAATGCTTTTGTCATATCTACCCCTGAACATCATCTCCTATAACCAGAATATCATCAACATATACCATGATGACAACCGTATCTCCAGAAGTCTTCTAAATGAAGAACGAGCGATCCGTATTTGATCTTTCGAATCCTTGTCGTTCAATTAGGTGGGAAAGCTTCTGGAACCACGCCCTTGGGCTCTGTTTAAGGCCATATATCACCTTGTGAAGTCTAAACACCATATGATTCTCCCCCTCAGCAGTAAACCCCGGTGGTTGCTGCATGTAGACTTCTTCCTGCAAATCGCCATACAAGAATGCGTTCTTGACATCAAGTTGAAATATGGACCAGTCACGTACCACAGCAACAGATAGAAGAATGCGAAGAGTAGAGTGGCGAGCCATTAGAGAGAATGTATCCAAGTAGTCCACACCATATGTTTGAGTAAAGCCTCTCGCGACTAGCACTGCCTTGTACCGGTCAAAGCTCCCATCTGCATGGTACTTCACTGTGAATACCCATTTGCAGCTAACAATAGATGCGCCAGACGGAGCGGTAACAAAGCTCCGTGTACCGCGGGACTGTAAAGCAGTTATTTCTTCTTCCATAGCCAACCGTCAACAGTCAATTTTCATAGCATCCTATAATTTCGTGGTATATTCACGGAAGACAAAGCCGCAGCAAATCTCTGAAAGTCTTCTGTGAGACGGTGAAAGGAGACCTGGGAAGCAAAGGGATAAGACGCGCAAGTCCGTTTCTGCTTCTGAATAGCAATAGGGACATCAAGACCATCGTCCACCGTACTCGATGGTGCACACTCCTCCTGCAAAGAAGAATAATGCACGGGCACACTATCCGACCCATCGTTAGTAATAGCATCTGAACATACCTGAGGCATGATGGGTGCTTGACGTGCCGCCTGAGCAGGACCTGACCGACGTGTATAGAATTTAGGTAATGGTAGTATAGGTAGTTGTGGTGCTGGTGGTGATGGAGATGACGTCGGCGTGACGACAGGGACAGGAATGGATAAAGGTGAACTCAGGCTAGGAGGAGGAGGAACATAGACGTCATCATTAGATGTGGAAAAAGCCAACCTGTCACCTGCAGGGGAGAAGTACATAACGGACTCAAAAAATGTAACATCAGCACTGACAAAATATTTCCTGTTTACAGGATCATAACAACAGTAACCCTTCTGAGTCCGAGAGTAACCCACAAAGACACACTTGACAGCTCTAGGTGAGAGTTTGTCAAGTCCAGGAGACAAGTGGTAAACAAAAGCAACAGCACCAAAGACACGAGGGGTAAGAGAAAATAATTCCTTCTCTGGAAAAATAACAGAAAGAGGAATTTTCTCACCGAGTACAGAAGACGGCATACGATTGATAAGGTAGCAGGCCGTAAGGACAGCATCCCCCCAAAAAGTGATAGGCGCACAACTTTGGATAAGCAGGTTTCGAGTGATATCAAGAAGATGACGATGTTTTCGCCCTGCCACTCCATTCTGTTGAGATGTGTAAGCAAAGGTGGTTTGATGAAAAATACCTTTGGACGAAAAGAAATGGGAGAGAGAGAGAGTGCAGAATTCCAACGCATTATCCGTTTATACATATTTGACAGAAGAATAAAAAACATTATGCACTTCAATGATAAGATCTCTAATAACATCCCCTGCTTCAGATTTATTCTTTAAAAGAAATACCTACGATACACGAAAGAAGTCATCAACTACTACAAGATAGAACATGTGTCGTTGATGATCAGGAATACGACTCTGACCCCAAATATCAACATGAAATAATTCAAAAGGGGAGCTACTGCTCCGACACTGACGACTAGGGAAGGTAGCACGATGATGCTTCCCCAACTGACAGGCTTCACATCGAAATGACGAACTTGGAGAGATCTGATGCAAGAGATGACGCATCTTTTGAAGCGAGAGGTGACCAAAGCGTAGATGCCAGGTGTACGGAGAGACTGATCCGGCTGAGTAGGAAGAGACGCCGGCATATGAATTCCGGACCAAATGATAGAGACCATTCTGCTCAGAGCCACAGCCAATCACCCCTGCCCGTTAGTATGTCCAGAAAAATAAGAGACGATGGGTCAAATATAGTGCGACAGTGCAAATTCTTCGTAATCTGACTAATCGACAGTAATTCATGGAAAACTCAGGAGCATGTAGAACATTTTGTAAATGCATGGACGGTGACAAGGTGATCTCCCCCTGCCCAACGATGGGGGAATGAGTCCCATTGGCTATGAGCACTGAGCGTCCAGGTGGAATGTCTCTGTATGAGTCAAGTCTATTTCTGTCACGGTAGAGATGATGGGTTGCGCCGGAGTCCATAATCCAATCTGAGAGATTATGATAGGATGTAAAAGCAGAAGCACTACCTGAGGTACTGACAGCCGCAGAAGTACTGGCAGATGCTGAAGCAGCAATATCTGAAGATCCATCTGGAGAATCTGTAGATGGTTGAGGCATAATATCACGCAATCGCGCACAAGCTCCACAAACCGGTGATCTGAAGTGGATGCCGACGGAGATGTAACGTGCTCAACTACACGTGCCGATGCTGGAAACCCATGCTTAGAATAGCATGTATCCTCGGAGTGATCTGTGCGATGGCAGAAAGTGCATGGCTGGCAAAAACGACCTCCTCGACCACGAGGTCCACGTCCACGAAAGGAAGACTGACCACCTCTCCCTCGCGACACAGCCATCGCCGAAGGTGGTGGAGTAGAAGTGCTGGAAGAAACAGAGATGCGGCTAAGCCTCCGGTAAACTTCCTCCATAGGAGGAATGGTAGCATCGGTAAGTATCTGAGATCAGGCTGCCTCATACTCAAGATCAAATGCTGCTAGTAGTACCCCCACCATGGTAGCCTTCCGGAAGATCTTATGTTGCTCAGGGGTAGCCGTGAGGGGTATAGTGATATATAGTTTCTCAAACATCCCCCGCAGGGATGTATACAAAGAGTGAAGCGGCCGCCCATTCTGCTTCATCGTGAAAATGTCATGTTGGTGTTGTAACATGTTGGTCTCGTTCCGCACCTGTGAATATGTGGCGGCCAGTATATCCTACATCGCCTTAGCGGTGGGATGATGGAGGACATCATTGGCAATCTCCATCGACAACGTGCCTGATAGCCAAACCTTGGCATATGAATCATCAGCCTCCCAGGAGGTATAGATCCCAGTCTTCTCTGCCGGCTCTTCCTCGGTAAGTATATGCTTCTTATCGTTCGACTTCATGAGACTCATGAACTACATTGCCCAGAGCTCATAGTCCGTCCCATCCATCTTGACTATTGGCGATGGACCTTTGAATGCGCTTATGGAGGGCATATCAACTTTGTTTTCTGACATGTCGTCGGAGACGAAGAACTAGAGATTGTAGACGAGAGATAAGTGTCTACATAAACTTGATAAGATTTGAGTGCATATGTAGACTTTACGTACTCAAATCCATGGAGAGAGAAGGGAAGGGGACCCGGCGACGGAGGTCCCCTACGTTGGAGGCCGGCGGCGGTGGAGGGGGTCGGCGAGGAGGGAGGAGCCGGCGGCGACGGTACTCTACGGGGAGGAGCGGCGACGGCACCGCCGAGAGATGGAGGGAGGGGCGGCGGTGGTAGGGTTTTAGGGTTAGGGTTAGGGTTTTGACTCTGATACCATGTTGGTGGAAATGAGCAATTTGTTTATTCCATAGAACCCTAGGCTCTCTTATATAGAGAGGACCCATGGGTAAATTACATAAGAGGTTATCGGGAAAATAAAAATAGAGGAAAAGATACACTGACTACATAATATTCTCTACAATAACCTTTAGACTTTTTGGTGTCATCCTAAATTCTTGCGTGGGGGTGATAATGGAGAGCACTTATATTGCGTAGATGAAGTAGGGTGCAGATTAAACTCCTCCATTAGCAAGCACGAAACAACCGCGACACAGGATTTACGAGGTTCATCCTTAACCCTTCTATGTCATTGGTAGTGGTGATAGATATCTCTATATATGGTGGAAGAGATGTAGTACAGAGGATGATTCAAAACATTAACCCTATGCCGGTTTATAAAATACCTTGTATAGATACATCCCCTTATCATGGTACAATTAAGATCCAACTGGGTCGCTAATCAATTATAATATGAAAGGATTCTCTAATCATAAATCATTGATTCCCTAATCACTAATTATTAATCAATTAGGATCGAAACAGATCCCTAATCAATTAAAAGCTAAGGCATATCAATAATCTTCACCTTGAATTGAATACTTTAGATAGTAGAACATCAACTGCTATACTTCATAGTCGCCTTCCCCTCCACAAGAACACTGTCGACAATCAATATTGAGCACGTCTTCATCTTGATCCTCTTCTCAAAACGGATGAAGTGATATTTTATCATCAATGTGCTTGATCATATAATGATGCACTTGACCCTTAGCTACGTATATTGAATTTAAGATTATCACAATAACAAAAACATGATCCTGTTGTAAATCAATATTTCCAATTAAGACTTTAAACTATATATCTTCCTTTGCAGCTTCCGTTAACATCATATAGTAGAACAACAACTATAAAACTCTATTGTCGCCTTCCCTTCCACAAGAATAATGCTAGAAATCGATATTGAGCAAATCCATGCAATATTTGAATTTGCTCAAAAGAAATGTCACAGTGAACATATAAGTGGGATTATCTAATGTGCCAACCTTCTACATATTGATCATCTTCGCAAAACGGATGAAGTAATACCTTATCATCAATATGCTTGGTCATCTCATGATGCACTTGACCCTTAGCTAGGCATATTGCACTAAGATTGCCACATCAACAATAACATGATCATGTTGTAGATCGATATCTCTAAATAAGCCTTTAAACCATATGTCTTCCTTTGCAGCTTCTATTAACCATTATAATATCATATACTATGACGTTGTCATAAAGGTTATAAGCTAGCCTTTCAACTAATGATAAACTTCCCAAAGCAAAGACAACATGTCACTGATCTCTTCATCAACATCTGCAGCACAATCTGAGTTTGAATATCCATCGTACCAACAATCTGAATCACTTCCATAGATGAGACAATATAAGGCATTTTTTAATATACAAAAAAATTTGCTTGACTACCTGTCGATGCTCACTCCTTCCATGGATTCTCCAAGAATATGTTAATAACACTCACAACATGAGTGATATATTATATTTTGCATACTGTGACATACATAAGACTCTCAAATGCACTACCAGAGAGATTTCTTGATATGTGCTCCTTTACATCTAACTAAGGTGCAACAAATATTGAGAGAATATTTTCAGGATTTGGAGTGTTCAGGGGATTTTCTATGAATCTCCTAAATCTAGCTAGCACCTTTTTAATGTATTTTTTTAAGATAAGAAGAGTTCCCTTCTGCACGATCCTTGATGATTTCCATCCTTAAAATCTTCTTTGTTGCACCAAGATGGCAAGATCATTCGTGTCAAAGTCTAAATTAAATGGCTTCTTCATATCATTAATGGGTATTTTCCTTCTTAGCAGAAATCAGCATATCATCAACATCAACTAACATGAAGATGAAGGATATATCCTCCACATTGTTATGGTAAATACAACAATTATATATGCTCCTGTTGAACCCAAGATCAATCAACCATGAAGTTGCTAAACTTTTTGTATCGTTGCTTGAGAGATGGCTTAAGTCCATACAAGAACTTCAATTTACAGACATGATGTTCGAGTTCGCCATGCAGAAAAGTTGTTGTCACATCTAACTTCTTCAACTTCACGTCTTGAGGTAGTAGCCATTGATGAATGTGGACCTCACAGCGAAAGAGAATACATCATAGTAACACACACCATCCTTTTGATCGTAGCCTTTTATAACTAAGTGCCTCATCAATGGTATTTTTCTTCTTAGCAGAAAGCAGCATATCATCAACATAAACTAACATATAGATGAAAGATATATCATCCACATTGTTATCATAAACAAAAACAAATTTTTAGGCTCATGTCGAACCCAAGAGAAACTGTGAAGTTGTTAAACCTTTTGTACCACTACTGAGAGATTGCTTAAGTTCATGCAAGAATTTCTTCAATTTACATGCATAATCTTCGAGTTCGTCGTGTAGAAAGTGGTTGCCATATCTAACTGCTTTAACTTTAAGCATCAATGTGTTACAAGAGCTAGTAGCACCTTAATGAATGTGTATCTCACAACAAGAGAGAATACCCCGTAGTAATGCATGCCTTCCTTTTAAATGTATCCCTTTACAAGTAAGAGTGTATTGTATCCAAAGCCTTCATTGTCTAAGATCCCTATCTTTTTCTTGAAAACACATTGTAGCCAACAACTAGCCTCTTCTTTGGCAAGTATGCGAGTTATTTTACTATCGCCCCTCATTTTCCACAATGCACTCACTGTGGTCGATGAAACCATCCGTCCGAACGATGTTGACAGAAGTTTGGTGTACCTCCTTATCACAGCAACAGTGCATATGAGGACACCTATGATGTAGAAGAGGTGTCAACTACAACAACCCCCAGTAGCAAGATAGTCCATCTCAATGACGTGGATTGCTCTCGCCTGATGCAGATTCTCCAGACTCATGGGCCTACTACCTCTAGTGATACTAATGCTGCACTGGCTACTCCTTCAGGTACAGTAGCCAACTCTGACCTCATTCCTGCTCCTGCTTGGATTATTGATTCTAGCACCTCTACTCATCTGACTAGAGAAGGTAGTCTACTAAGCTCCACCATACCATCTTCCTCCGTGAAGTCGGTTAGAGTCGCCAATGGGATTCACTTACCTGTTACTATCGCTAGAACAATGGAGTTCTCCTCCAATCTTCGACTGTCTGGGGTTCACTGTGCTCCTGATTTCCATCTTAGTTTATTGTATGTGCATAAGCTTTGTGTTGAGCTTAATTGTCGTGTGATATTTGATTAGTCTTGTTGCTACTTTTAGGACATCCGGATGAGATAGATTTTTGTTTGGGGTCATGAGAAAAACATGTATTATCTTGACATACCATCAGATTTCAAGTTTGTTAGCGTTGCATCCATCTACGAAGATCCACTCCTATGACATCTGCACCTTGGGCATCCCTTTACCAAGGCTCTCTCCATAATGCTTCATGAACTCTCTACTCTGAAACCCTTTCAGTGCAAGGCGTGTGAGTTCGGGAAACATCATCGAGCTTCGTTTCTTGTTCGTACTGAGTCCCGTAGTACTAGTCTTTTCGGTCTTGTTCATTGTGATGTTTGGGGACCTTGTCCGATTCGAACATTGAATGGTCATAGCTATTTTATTGTCTTTTTCAATTATTATAGTAGGTTTTCTTGGGTGTATTTAATAAAGGAGCGTTCGGAGATTAATAAGATTGTCAGAAATTTCTTTCAATATGTTAAAACCTCTTTTTCTACATGTGTTGAGATCATTCAGACTAATAATGCTCTTGTGTTAACTCAACAGGACTTGACATCTTTCTTTGTGTCCAGAGGGTTGTTCATCAAATATCAAGTTCGTACCTCGCAGCAAATGGGGTAGCGGAAAGAAAACTCCGACACTTGCTTAATATTGACAAATTTCTCCTTAGTTAAATGGGTGTTCGTAAGCACTATTGGGGGGATGCCACCCTTATTGATCTCGATCTCATCAACAGAGTTCCTTCTTATGCTCTCAAAGGTGAAAATACATTCTCTTTACTATACTCTACTGAGTCTCCTTTTCCTCTACCTCTGCAAATTTTTGGTTGTATTGCTTTTGTTCATAACTTCCAAAAAGCTGACAAATTGTCATCTCGGGCTATGATGGATATCAAGTGTGACTTTCTTGTGTACTCTCGTACTCAAAAAGGCTATATGTGTTATAATCGTGTTGGGTATCGATATTATGTGTCTGTCGATGCCACCTTCTTTACGCAGACAAGCCTCTTCACACAGGTTGTGGGTGACACATCCCTTTGGACCTCTCTCCTCCAATTGTTTATAGTCGCAAGCATACCACTACACCTGCTTGTGTACCTTTGCATGTCCCTTTACCTATCCCTTTTATGCAGGATAATGTGATCACTTCAAGTGTTCCCACCATTGTTGCCCCAGATGTATCTGAGGAGCTTCCGATAGCTCTCCGCAAGAAAAAGAGGCGATGTACTTATCACTCTATGGCACATTTTCCTTCTATTGATGGTTTATCTAACTGTGACAAGAGGTTTGCGATGAATGCTATTTCCCTCCCCAGAGGTCATCATAGTGCGATGCAGGACCAAGGTTGGCGGCATGCCATGGATGAGGAGATGGATGCATTTATCTCCCGAGGCACATGGGATCTTGTGCAGTGCCCCCCGAGTGTTCGACCTGTGGCTTGCATATGGGTCTTCGCAACCAAGCAGTCGTCTGATAAGTCCATTGACAGGTTGAAAACCAAATTAATTGCCAAAGGCTTCACACAAACCTTTAGGGTTGATTATTTTGAGACATTCTCGCTCGTTGCCAGAATGGGATCGATCCGTACTATTCTCTCTGGTGTTACTAACAAGGCATGGCCCATTTACTAATTTGATGTGAAGAACGCTTTCCTCTATGGTGACCTTGACGAGGAGGTATACATGATGCAACATTCATGTTACGTAGTCGAGGGGGAGTATGTATGCCAATTATGCAAGGCCAACTATGGTCTGAAGCAAAGCTCGAGAACATGATTTGATAGACTTATTACTGAGATCAGCACTCTAGGGTATCAGAGGATGATATCTGACTACTCTATCTTTGTCAAACGACGGTCTACTGGTGTTGTAATTCTTGTTGTCTATGTTGATGATATAGTTGTCACGGGAGCCAGCATTTTAGAGACCAAGACCTTCCTCCAAAAGGTCTTTGTCACAAAAGATCTTGAACGACTCCATTACTTTCTTGGCATTGAGGTGATACGCACTACAGAGGGGCTCTATCTCTCACAGAAGAAGTATTTCCTTGACATTCTGACTGAGGCAGGACTACTCAGCTGCAAAATATCTGGCATCCCTACAGAAGTGAGAAAACATTCCACATCTACTGATCCAGTAGTTGAGGATACTACACAATATAGAAGCTTAGTGGATAAATTGCTTTGTCTCAATGTTGTTAGGCAAAATATATCATATGTTGTGAGTAGAGTTATCCAATACATGGGGATGCCTCTTTACAATCATTGACAGGATGTTCTTCTGGTCCTTCTATACTTGAAGGATTCTCCAAGACGTGGACTCTTCTACGGAGTGAATGGGCGCACTACTGTCTCTGCCTATACAGATGCTGACTATGCCAGTTCACATGAAGATCGTTGACCCACTGTAGGCCATGCCATGTTTGTTGGGGATAACCTTGTCACACGGCGAAGCAAGAAGTAGATGATGAACTCCAGATCAAGTGCAGGGGCAGAATACAAGATAATGACCTAAGCCACATGTAAGATTACATGGTCTTCTCTCTTTTCTAGAGGAACTTGGACTTTTAGTTGCTACTCATGTACCTTTATACTGCAACAACAAGCCTGCTGCGTACATCGCCACCAATCATGTTTTCTATGAGCGAACAAAACACATTGAAGTTGATTGTTGTTGGGAAAAATGAACCAGATGTTTATTCCATAAGCCCTAGGCTCTCTTATATAGGAGAGAAGCCTATGGGTAAATTACATAAAGCATACAGCTGAAAATAAAAATAGCAGAGAGACGCACAGAAACTAATATATACGTTAACACTCCCCCTCAAGATGGAGCATAGATATCAATCATGCTCAGCTTGGACGCACACTTCTGGAATGGGCCTCGTAGTAATGCCTTGGTGAATATATCAGCAGTTTGATTTTCTAAGGTAACATGAGATGTAGCAATGAACCCTTTCTGAATCATGTCACGTATGAAGTGACAGTCAACCTCAATATGCTGGGTCCGCTCATGGAATGCTGGATTGTTTGCAATGAACAAGGTTGCCTGCTTGTCACATTCTAAGTTCATAGGAAGTGATACATCTAGACATAGATCTGTAAGCACAGCCTTTACCCACATCATTTCTGTGCTAGCCTGGGCCATAGTCATATATTCAGATTCAGCACTAGATCTGGCTACCACCGTTCTTGCTCCTCCATGAGATTAGAGAATCTCCAACGTAGACTGCAATCCTCGAGGTGGACTTCCTGTCCTTGGGACAACCTGCATAGTCTGCATCCGCACATGCTGAGATGGAAATCCCCTTTCCCTTCTTGAATAGCAAACCTGCACCTGGAGATGATTTGAGGTATCTAAGTATCATATGCATGGCATCCATATGAACCTGACGTGGTTGCTCCATGAACTGGTTCACACGACTCACTGCAAATGATATATCGGGCCTAGTGATCGTGACATACAACAGTTTGCCTACCAGTTCTCTGTATCTTCTCCTGTCCACCTCCTCTGTGTCATCATCATATAGCTTCATGCTGGGGTCCATTGGTGTCGTAGCAGGCCGACACCCAAGCATACATGTTTCACTCAACAGGTCCGTAACATATTTCCTCTGCGACATTACTAACCCATACGGATTTCTAGCGAATTCCAGCCCCAGAAAATATCTAAGGACTCCAAGATCCTTAGTGACAAATTCGCTCCCCAACTTCTCTTTCGCCTGCTCTATGTCTTGCTCATCACCTCCTGTAATCAAGATGTCATCTACGTAAACCATAATTGCAATAATACCTCTTGCAGTCTTCTGTACAAACAAGGAATGATCAGCATTAGAGCGTTTGTATCCCTGTTTTTCAAAGAGGTCTGAGAGCTTCTGAAACCATGCTCTGGGGCTCTACTTAAGGCCATAGATAGCCTTATGAAGTCTGCACACCTTGGAACACTCCCCCTCAACATCAAAACCGGGTGGTTGTTGCATATAGACTTCCTCCTGTAGGTCTCCATATAAGAACACGTTCTTCACATCCAACTGATATAGCGGCCACTCTCGATTGACTGCGACTGACAGCAAGATCCGTAGAGTGGAATGATGGGCTACTGGCGAGAATGTGTCAAGGTAATCCACCTCGTATGTCTGTGTAAATCCACGTGCAACAAGGCGGGCCTTGTATCTGTCAATACTGCCATCAGCATTTTGCTTCACCGTAAATACCCACTTGCAGCTCACCGGGGTCACATCTGGAGGTATAGGAACTAGACTCCAAGTTTCCCTAGATTGTAGTGCTGCCATCTCTTCCTCCATTGCTAGACGTTATCTACTATCCTGCAGAGCATCTTGATAATTCCGTGGAATATCTACAGCTGACAAGGCCACCACAAAGTTCCTGAAATCCCCAGATAGTCGCTCAAATGACACAGCAGCTGACAATGGATATGTAACGCAGCTCCTCTTCGATTTGCGTATAGCAATAGGAACATCTAGATCAGTTGTGTCCTCATCTGGCCCCTGCAACATATCCTGCTCAGAAATATCATTAGATCCATCAAGAGAAGTATCTTCAGTACATACCGTAGTCGAGCTAGGAGATGAGTCATGACCATGAGCTGGAGGAGGTCTGCGGGTATAATGGAATGGTAGTGGTGAAACGGGGATAGTACGTGGAGCTGGTGGTGGTGGTGGTGGTGGTGGTGGTGACGGTGCTGGAGGTGGTGGAGTCATATATATGGCGTCGGTAGTCAGTGGAGGTAGCTGTCGATCACCTGAGGATGAAAAATACATTACGGATTCAAAAAATGTAACATCTGCACTGACCATATACCACCTACGCAAAGGATCAAAACACTTGTATCCCTTTTGAATTCTGGAGTACCCAACAAACACACACTTGACAGCCCTAAGAGAGAGCTTGTCAGTACCAGGAGACAACTGGTGGACAAAGGCAACTGAACCAAACACCCAAGGAGTAAGGGAAAACAGATCCTTCCCAAGATAGATAAGGGAAAAAGGAATCTGTTTGTCCAAGACAGAGGACGACATACGGTTAATTAGGTAACATGTCGTGAGAACCACGTCACCCCAGTAGGAATAAGGAACATGACTCTGTATCAGGAGTGATCTTGTGACATCTAGTAGGTGGCGATGTTTCCTTTCAGCGATCCCATTTGTTGAGAGGTATAAGCACAGGATGTTTGATGGATAATCCCTTTTGATGAGTAGTAGTTGGCTAGGACATGAGTTCACAGTTCTAGGGCATTATCACTTCTCACAAATTTCACAGATGTGGAGAAAACATTTGGAATTTCATTCAGAAAATGGATAATAATATTGCCTGCTTCAGATTTATTTTTCATCAAAAATACCCATGACACACGAGAAAAGTCATCCACAATAACTATATAAAATTTGTGTCCCTGATGATCAGGTACACGACTCGGACCCCCGGATATCAATATGAAGTAATTCAAACTTGGAGATACTACTCTGACCTGGACGACTGGGAAAGGTAGACCGGTGATGCTTTCCCAACTGACAAGCCTCACATTGGATAGATGTGTGAGGAAGACCCGGGGGTAACACACGACGCAACTTCTGAAGCGATAGATGCCCAAAGCGCAGATGCCATGGCAAAGGAGATACTGATCCAGTGGGAAGAGATGAGGTTCCAGCGAATGGAGTCTGATTTAGGCGGTAGAGGCCTCCTTGCTCATAGCCACGACCAATCGCGTTGCTCGTACGGATGTCCTGAAAAATAAGAGAAGATGGATCAAAAATTGCCCGACATTGTAAATCCTTCATAATATGACTGATTGATAACAAATTCATTGAAAAATCAGGTGCATGTAGCACATTCTTGAGCTGCATAGAAGATGTCAGTCTAATCTCCCCCTGACCAGTGATGGGAGAATGTGTACCATTGGCAATGACCATTGTTCGGCCTGGAGGAATCTGAGAATATCCTGTAAGTAAACTCTGATCGTCACATGGATGATGTGTAGCGCCCGAGTCCATAATCCACGGTAATGTATCTGATCTACTACTGGTAGATGCAAGTATGCTACCTGAAGCACTGGTAGACGCAGAGGCAGAAGCAGCAGCATCAGATTGACTCTCAGTAGTAGGTGCTGGGCCAGATGGGGGAATAATGCCCCTTAGACGGGCAACTAGATCATCGAACCGCTTAGCAGCAGATGGAGGCTCTATCTGCTCAGCGACTCGTGCAGATGCAGGAAATCCATGCTTCGAGTAGCACGTGTCTTCATTGTGTCCAACGCGATGACAGTAGGTACATGTTGGCCGAGTGCGGCCTCCTCTGCCACGAGGTCCACGTTCACGGATCTGATGATGAAATCCGTGACCCCTGTTGGCGGCCATGGCTGAAGTATTCTGATTTGTGGCCGTGGAAGGAACGGTGATGCGGCTCAGTCTATGGAAGGCTTCCTCCATGGGAGGAATAGTAGAATCGGCCATCTGGGATCCTCATACTCTGGATCAAGTGCAGCAAGGAACACGCCCACCATAGTCGCATTCTGATATGTCTTTTGTTGTTCTGGCATGGCTGTCAGAGGCATGAAGCTGTAGAGCTTCTCAAACATCCCTCTCAGGGATGTGTAGAGTGAATGTAGAGGGCGACCATTCTGCTTTATAGTGAATATATCATGCTGGAGTTGCAGAATCTTTGTCTCGTTCTTCGCCTGAGAATATGTTGCCGCCAGAATGTCCCACATGTCTTTGGTTGTGGGCTAATGTAGAATGTCATTGGCAATATCAATCGCCAACGTACCAGATAGCCAAACTTTGGCGTATGCGTCATCGGCCTCCCAAGAGGCATTGGCTCCAGTCTTCTCAGCAGGCTCTGGTTCGGTAAGAATATGCTTCTTACCCGCTGACTTCATCATGCTCATGAACTGCATCGTCCACAGTTCATAGTTTGTACCGTCCATCTTTACAATAGGCGCTGGACCACGAAAGGCGCCAATGGATGGGATATCCGCCTTGCTTTCTGACATACTGGAAACTGAAGACTGGAGCGATTGATGAGATTTGTCTACAATGACATAGACGGGTTTAGTTGCATGTGTAGACCTCAAGCAACTAAACCCACTTGGTTGAAGGTGTGCGCTCTAGGGTTGATTCACGAACGCACACCTAGGGCTGATTCACGAACGCACGCCGCTGGATCACGCAGGCGCACAGGGGTGCGTACGGAAGCCGCGCTCAGTCACGCAGCGCGTGAGCTAGCGCGCAATCGCGCGCAGATGCTGTGCAGAGGCGCGCAGGGATGAGCGCGCAGAGGGCGCGGCGCGCGGAGGGCTAGCGCACAGGTGAAGGCGCGCAGAGGGACGACGCGCGGAGGGCTAGCGCGCAGGTGCACTCGCGCAGGGGCGCTGGTGCACTCGCGCAGGCGCGCAGGGGCGCTGGTGCGGCGGCGCACTCGCGCGGCGGAGGCGCAGGTGTGCCCCGGCGGCGCCGATGAAAGAGAGAGAGAGAGAAAGAGAGGCCGGCGGGTGGGGTAGGGATAGGGTTAGGGTTTCGAGAACTCCGGTCTAGGACTGTCGCTATGATACCATGTTGGGAAAAATGAACCAGATGTTTATTCCATAAGCCCTAGGCTCTCTTATATAGGAGAGTAGCCTATGGGTAAATTACATAAAGCATACAGCTGAAAATAAAAATAGCAGAGAGACGCACAGAAACTAATATATATACGTTAACAATTGTCATTTCATTCGTGATGCAGTATGAGGATTGATCAGCACTCCACACATCTCCATTGAACTTCAACTTGCAGACATCTTCACGAAGGCACTTCTGAAGAAGCACCTCTTGTATTTAGTTTCCAAGTTGGGCATGATCGACAGATATGCTCTAACTTGAGGGAGAGAGTTAAAGTTATTATATTTTCTCCTTTATTTGTGTCTTGTAACCCTTCGAGGTTGTTGGAAGAAAATGTAAAAAAAATATGTCTACTCCAAGGAACCCTAATGGCTCTCTTATATATGGAGAGACCCAAAGGGTAAATTACATAATGTAGATGAAAGAAATAGAAAATAAATAAACTGTACTATAACACAAACAAAGAATGACCGCATTCAACTTGTGAATCCATTCTTCTCAATCTAGTCTGAGAGCTTCTTGAACCATGCTCTTGGACTCTGCCTAAAACCATAAATGGCCTTGTGAAGTCTACAAACTTGTTGACACTCCTCCTCGGCAGCAAACCCAGGTGGTTGTTGCATGTAGACTTCCTCCTGGAGATCGTCATATAGGAATGCACTCTTGACATCAAGCTGAAACAAAGGGTAAATTAACCCAGGTGATAATCTATTCCAGGGAACCCTAGGGCTCTCTTATATAGAGAGAGACCCAAAGGGTAAATTACATAATATAGAAGAAAGAAAAAGAAACTACATAAACCGAACTATAACATAAAGATATCTCTACATGGGTCTTTTATGTACTTTTCCCTTTTTTGATCTCTAGGATTTCTCTATATATAAGAGACCCTAGACTTATGGAATAAACATGACGATTCATTCTTTTCTCCACCCATGTGAAGAAATTCCATCTCCTTACCCAATGTAATATTCAAGTGTCCAGATTCTAATCTGGTACTAGCCTCCTTGTATGTGGAAGGTTTTGAAGACTTTGCCTCCTGAGCATCCAATAGTCCATGTCCTCAAAGTTGATATTTGAGGAGGATGTATCTCTCTACGAGATCAAATATCAATAATGCTATAACACATCTTCTCTGGTTTCTCATCTTTAGGTTGTTCAGCATCAACCTGACCAGAAATAGTGCGATCAACTGCTTGGTGCTAATTCAAACTTCACATATCCATATCTATCATCATATGCCCATGCATCATCAAACTCGAACTTCAAGTGAAGCATAAAATTTTCATCAATTCTGACATTCCCACTAGCAATTATTCTATACTAAGACGGGACCAGATTCTATATATGTGTACTCTCGTGGCACAACATGTAAACATCCCTTTATTTACTCTCAGGTTTATCTTTCCTTCATCGGCATGTCACATGATAGTATGCAGTACAATCAAAAACACATGAAACAAAATAATCGACATGATTTCTAGACCATATCTAAGTAGGGTGGATCTAGTATATATCTTGGGGGGCTTATCCCATCCTTGAATATTAAATTCCACTTGTAAGTAATTTTTGGTATGAATCATAAAAATAATGTTTTATAAATAACAACATTAATTCACTTAGGGTTCGTTTGTTACCGGGTTACCTGGGGTAACCCGAATTACCCCATGCATTCATGGGTCAATCCTGGGTTGGAATTCCATCACAAATCAATGTGACATCACATCACATTCCTTAATCCTTATTCCAACCCTCATAACCATCCAAATAGCTACTATTCACAGGAGGTTACCCCAAACCAATAACCAAACAGACCCTTAATGGTTTGTTGGTAGGGGAGTAAGTCTATGATGTTATAGATCAAGGTTCGAATCTGTTGCTCACATTTTTCATGTGCCTTGCCAGGCTACCCCGGCATATACTAGCAACCCATGATAATATTGATTGGTATGAATCATAAAAATAATGTTTTATAAATAACAACATTAATTCCTTAATGGTTTACCGGTAGGGGAGTAAGTCTATGATGTTATTGATCAAGGTTTGAATCTGTTGCTCACATTTTTCCTGCGCATGTTTGGTTGTCAGGTTACCCCGGCATATGCTAGCTACCAATGATAATACTCCCCTTTTGGTTATCGGTTACTCCAGGATCTACATTTATATTCCTGAGTTGGAGTTGGTGGTATGGATTCCACATCATTTTTGTTATAATATTTTTTTGACCACCTTCAAATAAAAAAGTTAACATCAAAAACATATAATAGTCATAAAAAATATCAATATAACACATAAGCAATGTGACAAAAAACACATTTACTATTCCAACCCTCTTAATCATGGAAGGAAATATCACGATATATCGTCGATAAATCGATATCGACATGGGACCGATATGGGCACCGATATGGCGATATATCCAGATTTCCAGGCATTTTCTTCAGAAAGGCTCGTCGATATGGGGCGATATTTCGATGATATATCACAGATATATCATCGAAATATTGTATCAATACGATATCGAAACGATATCGATATCGATACGACGTTCCATGCTCCTAATAATCCAAACATCTACTATTCACAGATGGGTTACCCATCTGGTTAATCCTTTGACAGGAGGTTACTACAACCCAACCGAACCCAGTTACCAACTTTGTTTTAAAATATAAAAATTATAAGTATAATTTGATATAAAATGGAATTCAAGCTTATTTATCCATCCTATTATTTATAGATCTCCTCGTAAATGAAATAAATTTTGTTGTTTCTTTTAAGTGTGAAATTTAGTAATATATCTAAAATCCAACCTTATTGCTAGAATCAAATAACGTTAAAATTGTAAGTTTATTAAAATTTAAAAATCTCATTCAAAATATTAACTCTATTTTAATAACCTCACTTGAAAATGTAATGTTTTTTTTCATTTTTGACTATATGTAGTAGATATATACTTGCCCCCATTAATGAAATTCTCGGTTTTGATCCCAAGAGTATTTTGTAATCAATGATAGATACATAATCTAATTCACCAAGTAACAAGTCTTTTCATGGCTTCGGCTCAAAATACCTTATAAAGACTAGCATTTGAGAGCATCCACCGTGCTCTCTCCGGATGCATCTTGTTCATTCGTTTAGTAACTCTATTATGTTGAGGCGTATCCTTGACAATGTGATGTCTCTCAACACCCTCCCCCTAGCAGAATTCATCCAGCTATGATGAACCAAAACTCCGCCATCATCATTACCCAAATGCTTGACCTCTTTTAGGCTAATTCTCCACCAAGATTATCCATTGTATAAAAGTCTTAGAAATCTCGTTCTTGTGCCTTCGTCATGAAAACCCAAACCATACTGGAGCAATTATTAATAATAGGTAAGAAATACCTAGTGCCTCCAAAGATAGAACACGTAAAGGCCCCAACAATCTCCATGGATATAATCATATGTCGCCTTCGTTCTATGAACTGATTTACTAAACTTGCTAAAATGCTTTGTTGTTTTCCAAACATAAACTGTTAAAAATCTAACTTGGATCCTTTAAGATCTTAGAGAAGACAATTCTAATTGAGAATGCGCATCCCCTTCGGACTCATATGCCCTAACTGTGTATGCCACAATTCATATTCAGATTTCATTTCATGGCTTTAAATGCAATCGCAATGTATCAAAAAAATGAATACCCTAGCAAAACATAAAGGGTTTTTTGCTTGATATCCGGGAAGACGAGTGTGCCTTCTTTGGCCACCTGCAATATTCCTCGTACAGTATTGTACTATACTCTTTAGAGTCCTAAACTTCAAGAGAAATATAAGATTCTTCCTCGAGTCTGAAGCATTGTGAACTAATGCCAAATGTTTTACACAATGCATCATACCCCATGATATTGTTCCCACCATTGATATTTTCATGGGTAGAGAACTAATCTCTTTGAGGGGTTGTGTAATATGAACAACCACGATCAAGAAGCCATGTATCTTCAAAATATGTTGGATCCATGACGGTGAGTACATAATCATCATCTTAATAATTTCCTTCCTAAGTCTGTTGCGATGACCATGGCCTTTCTTTTTTCTTTACGCAAAACATCTTCGAATGTCATGGTTCCTTGTAGTAGTTACAAACATCCTTCGGATGATCTTCTTTGATTTCACTTTTGACTCTCTATTTTGATACTTCCATGGCTCTTCTTATGGGTCGTTATCATTCTCACAACATGTGTGATCCCACAGTTCGTAGAAGATCGTGAAATGAAGTTCATTACTATAGAGACTGAATCGAACTTCTTCAAAGGAAATCCCTTCTCTGTTGACTATGAATTAAATAAAATTATCAAATGACAATGGTGTTGGAAGAAAACGAGTAATATATATTCAAGGGAACCCTAGGGCTCTCTTATATAAGGAAGACACCCAATGGGTAGATTACATAATGTATATGAAAGAAATAGAAAATATAAAAATGGTACTGTTGGGAGAAAAGGATTCGTTATTATTCCAAGGAACCCTAGGCTCTCTTATATAGAGAAAGCCTATGGGTAAATTACATAAGATGGAAACAAGAAAGTAAAATAAACAGAAACGGTACATAGAATATATAAACATCTCCACACTCCCCCTCAAGATGGAGCATAGATATCAATCAAGCTCAGCTTGGAAGAACACTTCTGGAATGGCCCTCTGAGCAATGGCTTGGTGAAGATGTCTGCGGTCTGCTCTCCTAAACTGACATGAGAAGTAGAGATCAAGCCCTTCTGGATCATATCTCTAGTATAGTGGCAGTCTACCTCAATATGTTTTGTTCTTTCATGAAAAGCGGGATTATTAGCAATGAATCGTGTGGCTTGATTATCACATTGTAGCTACATGGGTAGAGGTACATCTATATGTAAATCTTCTAGTACAACTCGAACACACATCATCTCAGTACTTGCTTGTGCCATGGCCCTATATTCAGATTCAGCACTAGATCTAGCCACCACTGTTTGTTTCTTTCTTTTCCAAGAAACCAAAGAATTGCCCACAAATACTACAAAACCTGAAGTAGACTTCCGATCCTTAGGCATCCTGCATAATCTGCATCAGCACATGCAGAAATAAAAATATTTGTTTCTTTTCTGAACAACAATCCTGTGCTTGGAGACGACTTTAGATACCTTAGTATCATATATATGGCATCCATATGTACTTGTCTAGGTTGCTCCATGAACTGACTCACCCGACTCACTGCAAAAGCGATATCAGGTCTAGTGATAGTAATATAGAGGAGCTTACCCACCATTTCTATATATCTTCTCCTGTCAACCTCATCTGTATCATTGTCATATAACTTCATGTTGGGGTCCATAGGAGTAGTTGAGGGTCGACACCCAATCATACCCGTCTCAACAAGCATATATGTAATATACTTCCTTTGAGTCATCACAAGACCCTGCGCATTCCTGGCAAACTCCAACCCCAAAAAATATCGTAGTGTGCCAAGATCCTTAGTAACAAACTGATGGCCTAGAAATGCTTTTGTCATCTTTATCCCTTGTGTATCATCTCATGTAACTAGTATATCATCAACATACACCATAATGATAACCGTACGTCTAGAAGTCTTCTGGGCGAATAAAGATCTGTATTTGATCTTTTGAACCCTTGCTTTTCAATTAGATGAGAAAGCTTCTGAAACCACGTCTGTGGGCTCTGTTTAAGGCCATATATCGCCTTGTGAAGTCTACACACCATGTGACTCTCCCCCTCAGCAGCAAACCCCGGAGGCTGCTGCATGTAGACTTCTTCCTATAGATTGCCATACAAGAAGGCATTCTTAACATCAAGCTGAAACAAGGGCCAATCACGTACCACAGCAACTGACAGAAGGACACGTAGAGTCGAATGACGTGCAACTGGAGAGAAGGTGTCCATATAATCCACGTCATATGTTTGAGTGAACCCTCGCGCCACTAGCCTTGCCTTGTAACGGTTAAGGCTACCATCTGCATGATATTTGACAGTGAACACCCACTTACAGCTGACAACATATGCTCCTGGGGGAGCAGGAACCAAGCTTCATGTACCCCACGTCTGTAGAGTAGCCATTTCCTCCTCCATGGCAGAACACCAGCAGCCAATCTTCAAGGTATCTCCACGGTTGATAAGACCATAGCAAACCTCTGAAAGTCCCCTGTGAGACGATGGAAAGAAACCTGTGAGGCAAGTGGATACGATGCACAGGTACGCTTCTGCTTCTGTATGGCAATAGGGACATACAGATCATCAGAAACAATACTTGTCGGTATACTATTCTCTTGCAACGATGATTCTTGCACTTGCACATTGTCATACCCATCGTTAGTAATAATATCTGGACAAACATGAGGCATGTTGGATGATTGATGAGTCCCATGAGAAGGAACAGACCGACGGGTATAGAACTTTGGAAAGGGTGATTCAGGTGGTTGTGGAGGTGGCGGTGGTGGTGATGGTAGTGGTGTGTTGACGGGAACAGGAATAAAAGGTGGTGGACACGAAGGAGGAGGAGGGACATAGATCTCACCATCAGATGTGGACGAGGCCAACCTGTTACCTGCAGGGGAGAAATACATGACAGACTCAAAAATTGTGACATCAGCAATGACAAAATATTTCCTGTGTACAGGGTCATAACATCGGTAACCCTTCTGAGTCCGGGAGTAACCAACAAAAACGCACTTGACAGCCCTAGGTGAGAGCTTGTCAAGTCCCGGAGACAACTGGTGAACGAATGCAACAGCACCAAAGACACGAGGAGTAAGTAAGAATAATTCCTTATCAGGAAAGACAACAGAAAGAGGAATTTTTCACATAAAACTGAAGATGGCATACGATTCACAAGATAACATGTTGTAAGGACAGCATCCCCCAAAAAAAATGGGGGCACAACTCTGGATAAGCAGCGTCCGAGTGATATCAAGAAGATGACGATGCTTTCTCTCAGCAACGCCATTCTGTTGAGACGTGTAAGCACATGTGGTTTGATGAATAATGCCTCCAGATGAGAAGAACTGTGAAAGAGAACGACTGCAAAATTCCAAAGCATTATCCGTACATACATATTTCACATAGAGGAAAAAACATTATGCACTTCATTTATAAGATTTTTTATCACATCCCTTGCTTGAGATTTATTCTTCAACAAAAACACCCATGAAAGTCTAGAAAAATCATCAACGACAACAAGATAAAACATGTGTCCCTGGTGATCAGGAACACGACTCGGACCTCAGATGTCAACATGAAATAACTAAAAAGGGGAGCTACTGCTCCGAGATTGACAACTAGGGAAGCTAGATCTATGGTGCTTTCCCAATTGGCATGCTTCACACAGAAAGGAAGAACTTGGTGAAATCTGAGGCAAAATATGACGCATCTTCTGAAGAAGGAGGTGGCCAAAGAGTAGATGCATGTAAAAGGAGATATTGGTCCACTTGGGTGAGAGGAGACGTCAGCGTATGAGGTCCGGACCAGACGATAAAGATCATCCAGTTCAGAGCCACAACCAATCACCCTGCCCGTGAGAATGTCTTGAAAAACATGAGACGATGGGTCAAATATAAGCGACAGTGCAAATCCTTCGTAATCTAACTGATAGAAAGTAAATTCATTGAAAAATCAGGAGCATGTAACACATTCTGTAGACGCATGGAAGGCAATAAAGTAATCTCCCCCTGTCCAACAATGGGGGAATGAGCCCCATCTACTATCATGATGGATCGCCCCGGTGGAATCTCCCTATATGATGTAAGTTTATCTCTGTCTCGGCAAAGGTGGTGTGTCGAGCCGGAGTCCATAATCCAATCTGAGATATCAAATCCATGACAGGAGGTACAAGCATAAGCACTACCTGAGGTGTTGGCAGTGGCAGAGGTACTGGCAAAGGCCGAAGCAGCTATATCTGAGGTGCCTCCTGGCGATTCTGTAGAGGCGGGGGGGCATAATGACACGCAATATAGCAACAAGCTCCTCGAATCTCTGATCTGAAGCAGATGCTGATGGAGGTGCAACATGCTCGGCTACGCGCGCCGAGGCCGGAAAATCATGTTTAGAATAGCATGTATCCTCTGTATGACCTGGTCGATGACAAAAGGTGCACGGCTGACGGAAACGGCCACCTCTCCCACGAGGTCCACGGTCGCAGAATGAAGAAGAGCCACCTCTGCCTCTGGAGGCAGCCATCGCCGAAGGAGGCTGAGTAAAAGCATTGGACGAGACTGTAGCGTGGCTAAGTCTGCGGTAGACTTCCTCCATAGGAGGAATGGTAGCATCTGCAAGAATCTGCGAGCGAGACGCATCATACTTAGGGTCAAGTGCTGCAAATAGGTATCCCACCATGGTAGCAGTCCGAAAGGTCTTATGTTGCTCTGGAGTCGTCGTAAGAGGAATGATGCTGTAGAGCTTCTCAAACATCCCTCGCAAGGATGTATATAAGGAGTGAAGGGGTCGTCCATTCTGCCTGACTATAAATATGTCATGATGAAGCTGAAGGATCTTGGTCTGCGAAATGAGACCAAGATCCTTCAGCTTCAGCATGACAGTGTGCCTGAAAGCCAGGCTTCGGCGTATGAATCATCAACCTCCCATGAGGCATAAACCCCAGTCTTCTCTGTCGGCTCATCTTCGGTAAGAATGTGCTTCTTACCATTCGACTTCATGAGACTCGTGAATTGCATTGCCCAGAGCTCATAGTTCGTCCCATCCATCTTGATGATTGGTGTTGGACCTTTGAACGCGTCTATGGAGGGCATATCGACCTTGTTTTCTGATATATTGTCAGAGATATGGAACAAGGGTTTGTAGACCAAAGAACAAATGTCTGCATAAACTCCAAAGGATTTGAGTGCATATGTAGACTTGTGCACTCAAACCCATAGATAGAAGAGTGGGCCGGCGGTAGGAGGAGCCGGTGGTGGAGGGGCCGACGGCGAGAGTGGCCGACGGCGAGAGGGACTGGCTGAAGAGAACCGGCGATTGGGAGAAAAGGATTCTTTATTATTCCAAGGAACCCTAGGCTCTCTTATATAGAAAAAGCCTATGGGTAAATTACATAAGATGGAAACAAGAAAATAAAATAAACAGAAACGGTACATAGAATATATAAATATCTCCACAGGTACGGTAACATAAAAATATCTCTACACTCCCCTCAAGATGGAGCATAGATGTTGATCATGCTCAGCTTGGACGAACACTTCTGGAAGGGCCCTCTGGTTAAAGCCTTGGTTAGAATGTCTGCGGTCTACTCCCCTGAACTTACATGAGAAGTGGAAATGAATCCTTTCTGAATCATATCACGTGTATAGTGACAATCCACTTTAATGTGCTTCATTCTCTCATGAAAAGCAGGATTATCAGCAATGAATAAAGCTGTCTGGTTGCCACACTGTAAGTGCATAGCAAGTAGTACATCAATGCCTAGGTCAATTAAAACAGATCTAACCCACATCATCTATGTGCTCCCATGTGTCATAGCTATGTATTCTGATTCAACATTAGATCTGGCAACAACAGTCTACTTCTTCCACTTCCAGGACACTAAAGAGCCACCAACAAATACAGCAAGGCCTAAAGTAGACTTCTTGTCCTTAGGACATACTGCATAGTCTACATCTGCATAAGTTGTGACAGTAAAGGATGTCCCTTTTTTGAAAAATATTCATGCACCTAGAGATGACTTCAAGTACCTCAAAATCATATGGACTGCATCCTTATGCACATGTCTAGGTTGCTCCATGAACTGGCTGACCCAACTAACAACGAATGAAATGCCTGACCTAGTGCTGGTGACATAAAGTAGCTTCCCCACAAGTTCTTTGTATCTTCTCTTGTCTACTTCCTACGTATTATCGGCATATAGCTTCAAGTTATGATCCATAGGAATAGTAGCAGGTTTGCACCCAATCATGCATGTCTCAACTAAAAGATATGTAACATATTTTCTTTGGATCATCATAAGACCCTACTGGTTCCTAGCGAACTCTAATCCCAGAAAGTACCTTAGGGCATGTTTGGTTACTGGGTTAGGCTGGGTTGGGTATCCTCATGTGAATAGTAGCTATTTGGAGGGTTGTGAGGGTTGGAATAATTTTGATGTGATGTGACATTGATTATGTGTTATATTAACTTTTTTTATGATTATAATACATTTTTTATGTTAATAAGTTTATTTGAACATGGTTAAAAAATAGTATACCAAAGAAATTGTACGGTCAATACAAGCAAACCCAACCCAGTAGTGCAGAGTTGGAGCTAGGGGTATGCCAGGGTACCCCGGTGTACCCTGGCAACCAAAGGGCCCTTGCCCAAGTCCTTGGTAACAAACTGTAGATCAAGAAACCCCGTTGTTTCTCTAATCCCATACATGCCATCTCCTGTAATGATGATATCATCAATATAAATCATAATAACAAATTACCTCTGTGGGTCCTCTAAACAAACAAAGAATGATCGCATTCAACCTTGTGAATCCATGCTTCTCAATCAAGTCCGAGAGCTTCTAGAACAATGCTCTTGGACTCTGGTTGAGACCATAGATGGCCTTGTGAAATCTACAAACCTGCTGACACCCCTCTTTAGCAACAAACCCAAGTCGTTGCATGTAGACTTCCTCCTGAAGATCACCATATAGGAATGTATTCTTGGCATCAAGCTGAAAAAAGGTCAATCACGTACCACAGCAACAGCAAGAACCCAAAGAGTGGAGTGACAAGCTATTGGAGAGAATGTGTCCAGATAGTCCGCCACACAAGGTTCAGGAAAGCGGTATGCGTATGCGTTCGGGCAGGTCACTGAATATCGCTTAAGCAGTATGTGGGGGCATATGCGGGGTATATGTGGTTCTACGCGGTTTGCTAAGTTTTTATTTAAAAATAAATAAATAAATACAAAAGAGACTACAAGAGAACTAAATTTATGTATAATTGTGATGCAACAGAAGATCTAAGAAAAATAACTTTCATATAGAGTTCAAAACAATCTCTATCAATCAAATATCGATACTTCAATAGAACGGTTAGCTCACAAAATAATTGACAACAATCAACAAAATAGAAAAGTTAGCACACAAAATGCCTCTATTGTTGAATATAATGTCATTTATCTCTTTCGTTATATTTATAACTGATCCTCCATCAAAAGTACCAAACTCTGCATATAATATATTGCATTCATAATAACTATTAGTTGACTAAATTAGTTTGCTAAATTATTGGTACATTTTTCTTTTTCTTCCTCGTGTGTTTACTCCAATCTCGTAATACAACTACTTTGATGATCAATTTAAATGGTCATGGATGCTTGGTTGGCATACATGCAAAAGCAAGGGAAAACGTTACACAAATAATACAATAAAAATGTGACAAAAAATTAAAAAATAAAAAAATATGTATACGGCTGCACAGGCCGCATATACGGCCGCACAACCCGCATAAGTGCACATGGCGCATAATGGGGGGCTTCATGAAAGCGGTGCGTTGAAGGCACCGCATACGCATATGTGGCCGCATATGCGCCTGCACAGACCGTTTTCGTAAACACAACCACCACATACGTATGGGAGAATCCACATGCAACTAGTCTAGCCTTGTAGCGATCAACACTACCATTGGTTCGGTTTCACAGTGAACACCCACTTTGAACACCTACTTGTAACTGATAATAAAAGTTCCTGAAGGAGCTGGGACTAGACTCCATGTGCCACGCGATTGAACGCAACCATCTCCTCTTCCATGGCAAGACGCCACCGACTGTCTCGCAAAACCTCCTGATAAGTCCATGGAATTTCCACAGCAAAAACTGCAAACCACCTGAAATCCGCAGTCAAGCTGTAAAACGAAACATTGGAAGCAATAGGATACACTACATCCATGTTTCCTAACGGCAATAGGCACATTTAAATCATTGAGGTTCTTCTCGATTCGTATACTAGCCTCCTGCAAAGGCACCTGCTCAGTTTGCTGCAAAGACAAATCTCAATGGTTGTCAGTAGAAACAATATGCTCATAACATACATGGGGTGTGTTGGATGACTGGGGAGGCCCATGAGAAGAGGATGGCCTATGAATGTAGAATCGTGGCAAGAACGGGCTCATGGTACTGGGTTATGGTAGGATACAGGAGGAGGCGATGAAGATGAAGGTGGTGAGACAACTATAAAGGAAGAGATGGTGAAACATGAGGAGGCGGTGGCATGTAGACCTCTCAAGAATCAGATGGAGTTAATATGTCACATGTAGGACAAAAATACATCACATACTCAAAAAAGGTGATATCAGTGCTAACATAGTACTTCCTATGAAGAGGATCAAAACATTTGTATCCCTTATGTGTCCTGGAATACCCCACAAAAACACATTTGACAGCTCTAGGAGAGAGCTTGTCAATACCAGGTGACAACTGATGTAAAACGACGACTGAGCCAAACACAGAGGAGTGAGTAAGTTCAAATCCTTCTCAGGAAAAGCAAAGGAGAATGGAATTTTCTCACCCAACATAGACGAGGGCATGTGATTCACTAAATAGCAAGCAGTGAGAACCGCATCATCCCAGAACGAATGTGGAGCAGACTCTGAATGAGAAGAGTCCGAGTTACATCAAGCAAGTGACGGTGCTTACGTTCAACAACACCGTTTTGTTGGGACGTATAAACACATGAAGTTTGATGGACGATGCCAAGTGATGAGAAGAACTACGAAAGGTCCAAGAGTACAAAATTCCAAGGCATTGTCAGTTTGCACAAATTTAACTGTAGAGGAAAAAATATTTTTTACTTCATTATGAAAGAATTTATCACAGTCCTAGCCTCAGACTTATTCTTAACAAGAAAACCAACAACAACCTAGAAAAGACGTCTACAATCACAAGATCAAACATGTGTCTCTGGTGATCAAGAACACGACTCGGACCCCAAATGTATACATGAATCAACTCAAAAAGGGAACTACTACTCCGACCCTGATGACTTGGGATCGTAGACCGATGATGCTTCCCTAACTCACAAGCCATGCATTGGAAAGTGGAGTAAGGAGAGATTTGAGGAAGCACGTGGCACATCTTCTGGAGAAGAAGGTGACCAAAGCACAGATGCAACATAAATGGGAAGACTGATCCTGTGGAGCTAGATGAGACACCAGCATATGGAGTGCGGACCAGTCGGTAGAGGTCGCCCTGGTCACAGCCACATCCAATCACCCTACCCATAAGAATGTTCTGAAACACAAGTGAAGATAGGTCAAAAATAGCACGGCAATGCATATCCTTAGTGTTAGAAAATAGGAATGCGGAGGCATATCAGAAATAAAATAATAAAGATAGATGAACACGAGATTTAATGTGTAACTCTACTCCCTAAGGAGCGAGATGAAACCACGAGAGAACGCCTCAAAGGGTTGATAGTGTATTGCTTTTCTCTAATCTGAATACAATGGGTATAGGGGTCTATATATAAACCCCCTGAGTCTCCGGATCCCACAGATGGTAGATTTGGGACTAAACCCATGTATGGGGTAAATGGATCCTGCAGAGATCCATTTACCCATATACGATATAAGTGACGCACAACCAAATACTCCAACACTCCCCCTCAAGCTGGAGCATGCAATGCTCAGCTTGAACAAACAGAAAGAAATCTCAACTCACGCTACATGACACTACAGACAATATCAACTCAACGTGCATAATTGTCGGTTGTTGTCGAGGACGTTGCTTCTCATGTCGTGCAGGTAAGGAGGACGAGCGGGCTGGAGTGTGAGTCAACTGAATCTCCTCGTCGGAAAGCATGTGCTCTGTACTGCACCTGTCAGAGTTACTGCAACTGAAATAAGTCTCTACACGGAGAACTCTGGCCCGTCACAACATGTGGACAACAACTCCACTCTAAAAAGGGTCGAACAAAGAGCATCGATAATTATCCATACGTAGATCTCTGAAGATGGGTCTCTCTCATAGAGTCCTCGAAGCGGGTTCTCTCTCGTAGGAACATCAGAAGGATCCCGTACTGGAGTTCACGATCGCTTGAGACTGGAGTATGAAGAAGTCTCCTCGTCAGAGAACTGGGTCTCTCCCATCTGGCACAGAGAATGGTATTCTACTCTGGAGTCCCTGTGAAACCACATGAAAACGCTAGCCAACATGGCATAGGGAATGGTACTCTACTATGGAGTCCTTATGGATCACATGAAAACCCTGGCGGAAACACAAAAGATGGGGTCAACACAAAAAGATGGCAAACATGTGCTCATTTGAAAAGACCGCATACATGTGTGTGTGTCTAAAACTGAAGACTTGGAACCAATCTGACGTCGAATCTGAATATCTGATCATTTGTAGAGTCTGGAAAATCTGGTTGGTCTGGAATCTGACATCTGAATCTGCAACAGACCTATGACTCTACATAATACTCCTCCTTTCTCCCACCTAGTCGGAATATATGTCATCGACTATGTTGGAAGAAGATAAGAAAATGGGGAAAAACGTGAATTACATTAGCCGTCTCAATATAATTTTTTTTACAGCTCTCCTTTTTTCGCAATTTTTTTAATCCCTTTTTTAAAGCCGTTTCATTTTTTGGCTTTTCTTTTCCCTTTTTTCTTTTTTAACCCCCCTCCTTTTTTGAAATACGTGGGCCAACTTAGGCTTAAAACCCTTGCACCTCTTGTGGAATACATACGGGCCGATTTGGGCCCAAAGAACTCAGTCCCCTCTTCTCTCTGTCTCTTATTTTTTTGGTAATTCATGGCCCATCTATTCATTTAAGGGGTATCGGGCCCCATCTTCCCCATATAACAAGGTTAGGGTTCCCGAAGGGAACCCACTCCATCACCTGCGCATGGTGTCGTCGTCGCCTGGGGATAAAGTTGGATTGCGCGATCTCACGCTACTTGGAAGAAAACTGGGTCTCCTTTCAAGTGTCATCGCCTGGATTTGGAGATAGGCGATGAAGAGAGGCACGTGCAAGAGAGGAGGAAGGGATACAACGCTGCCAACGAGATGATCCTGTCTGGATAAGCATGCATTGTTGACTGATATTCCTCCGGGAGAAGTTTCTACCGCCAGGAGAGTGTGGGCTACCAAGGGGGAGTGCACACGATGGGGCTCTACGCGTTGCCGGTGCGGCTAGAGTTGCCGCCCGACGTGAGATAGGGTCCGCCAGAGGCCAGAGGAGTGGTGATGGCGAAGGAGGGGCGATGGCGATGGGGCCTCGCCACCTGGTGCTCGTCGATAGAGAGATGCGCGCTTGGAGATGGCTCATGGAGCCTGGAGATGCCGAGCACACCTGGAGGGAAGGCTGAAGAGGGCGCAGCGCCGCCGATTAGGTGGGCAGCAGAAGATGCGTCACCGCAGGAAGCAGCGCGTGATGCGCTGCCGAGGAGCAGTGCCTGGACTTCTCCACCACGCTAGGGGTCCCTATAACCTGAAGATGCGGGGCGTCGAAGCTAGGGAAGCGGCCTGGAATCTGGAGCGCTAGGGGATGCGGCAGGAGGTTCTCTACGCTGCCATATGCGGCAGGAGGCCAGCATCGAACTGGATGCTAGGTTCCAAGGAAGGAACCCCTGATCATTACAGAATATCAGATCATCGGTACAGACTTAGGGTTTAAACAAAACCGTAGAAGTTAGAACAAATCCGAACTCAATAATCTTCAATAATAGCAAAAAAAATCGAATCGCGAGCATAATAATAAACATGAAATCCTCGAAAATCGAACCCACTTTGATACCATGTTAGAAAATAGGAATGCAAAAGCGTATCGGAAACAAAATAATAAAGAAAGATGAACGTAGGATTTAACATGCAACCCTACTCCCTAAGGAGCGGGATGAAATCACGGGCTCAAAGGGCTGATAGTCTATTGCTTTTCTCTCATATGAATACAATGGTTGTGGCGGTCTATATATAGCCCCCACTGAGTCTCCACATCCCACAGACAGTAGATGTGGGACTAATCTCATGGATGGGTAAATAGATCCTAGAGAGATCCATTTACTCATCTACAATATAAGTGACGCACAACCAAATACTCCAATACTTCGTAGTCTGACTAATAGATAACAAGTTCATTGAAAAATTAGCAGCATGACGCACATTCTGTAAACGCATAGATGGTGTCAGACTGATCTCCCTCAATCCAGCAATTGGAGAGTATGTCCCATCAGCTATGATAACTAATCTACCATGGGGTAGTTGTTTGTACACTCCAAACTGACTCTTGTCTACACATATATGATGAGACACTCGAGTCCATAATCCACTCTGTCATATCATTCTTATGACAAATGGTAAGAGCATAGGTACTACATAGGTATAGGAAAACGCAGAGGCTGCAACATCTGAATGGCTTCCTTAAGCAGTCGAGGATGCAAGAGAACCAGCGGGAGGCAGAATCTCTCTCAGGTGAGCAACAAAGTCCTCAAATCTCTAGTTGGACGTGGAAGCTGTATGAGACTCATCCTGCTCAGTTGCACGAGCAGAAGTCGGAAAGCTATACCTTGAGTAGCATGTACCCTCCGAGTGACCGGAACGATGGCAGTAGATACATGGCAGGTGAATACGGCTTCCCCTACCACGAGGACCACGGTCACAAAACTAAGAAGCGACTCCCCTACCGCGAGATGTGGCCATCGCAGAGGAAGTCTAGGTATAGACAAACGTTGGAACAGTGATCCTGCTAAGCCTGTGGTATGCTTCCTCTATGGGAGGGACGATGGCATCCGCAAGTATTTGTGAGCAAGCATCATCATACTCCGAGTCAAGCGTTGATATAAACACGCCAACCATGGTGGCATTCCTGAATGTCTTCTGTTGCTCAGGGGTAGCTGTAATAGGCATGAAGCTGCGAAGCTTCTCGAACATGCCACGAAGAAATATATACAGAGAATGCAGGGGACGACCAATCTACTTGACTGTGAATATACTATGTTGTAGGTGTAGGATCTTAATCTCATATTTTGCATGGGAATACATAGCAGCAAGAATGTCCGGCATCGCCTTGGCGGTAGATTGGTGCAGAACATCATTGACGATTTCTACTGTCGGTGTGTCGGACAACCACACGCGTGCATAAGCATTATCAGCTTCCCATGAGGCGTTCACCCCAGTCTTGTCAGTCGGCTCCTCTTCCGTAAGAATATGTTTCCTACCTGTAGACTGCATTAGGCTCATGAACTGCAAGGTCCATAGTTCATAATTAGTCCCGTCCATCTTCACTATTGGCATTGGACCTCGAAAAGCGTCTGTGACGAGGATATTAACTTTACTTTCTGATATATTTCCAGATCTTAGACTGATGCTTGTAAAACAAAGAAATTTGTCTACACAGACATGTAGGGAAGTGGTTTCAAGTGTATACTCAAAGTGCAACCATTTTTTTAGGCTCAAAAGTAGGGGGATACACTCGTTGGTAGTCGCCCCAGCAATATATATTCAAAGTGCAACCACTACCATCAATGTATAATGTACCTTGTACCAACAGGTGATATATTGATCTGAAGTCACCCAAGAAATACAAAAATCAGCCCAATGTGATCACACGATCACGTTCTCGGAACCCTAGGAGAGAGCAAATGGTTGCATGTGGCAGCCCAGAGGACAGAAGGAGTAGGCGAAGGGTGGGGTAGGGTCTTTGGGTACAAGAGCTCCGTCTAGAATCGTTGCTATGATACCATGTTGGAAGAAAACGATTAATCTATATATTCAAGGGAACCCTAGGGCTCTCTTATATAGGGGAAAGATCCGAAGGATAAATTACATCATGTATATGAAAGAAATAGAAAATACAAAAATGGTATGGTAACATAAGAATATCTTTACAATGGGAACAAAACTGATAAAATTAACCCATCATTCTCATCCTCTATTTTAGCCTTTATTTCTCGGTCCCAAAGCAACAAGTTATTATCTCTCCTTTATATTTGTGTTCCATTTATGAAAAAGGAAAGCATGTTTATGAATGGACAGGATAGTGATGGTTTCATAGCCCTTCCTCGAAAATCATGTAGTTTAAAGACCATCTTTTTGTAAAGATGTAAATAAGAAAAAGGGATATTTACACTCATAATCTTGAATAGTTTCATATTTATGTGCATAATCCTCGATAATTCATAATTACACAAGAAACCCCAAATAGTCACTCCATCTCACACACATACCCTTCTGTTAGTTTAGACCATTAACTCAACCAGACCATTAAATTAGTCTAATATATGCTCTATCCAACTGTTGTTAATAAAATAAACAAGAAAAACCCATCCCCCTCCCTCTTCCTCCTCCGGTGCCCCCCCTACAGTCCCCTCCCCTTCAGCCTCTACGACAACCCACCTCTGCCCCTTCCATCGCTCGCCCCATCCCCCTCCCACTTCCTCCTCCGGTGCCCCCCCTACAGTCCCCTCCCCTCCAGCCTCTACGACAACCCACCTCTGCCCCTTCCATCACTCGCATCCCCCTCTCCTCCATGCCTTCTGCCTCTTCCTCTGCCCATAGCCCCTCTCCCCCTCGCCCCTTCTACCACCCTCAGTCCCCCTCCCCTTCGCCCCTTCCTCCACCCGAAAGCCATGATCTCGAACCACCTCATTACCACCACCTTCCCTCCAATCACCCCATCATCCTCACTTATGCTCCCTCCTTCCAACCACACCTCAGCTCACATCCCTCAACTCACCTCAAATATGCTATGCATCATCGTGTAGGCCTAAGGCTTTCGATCTCACTACCAAGTTCTGTTATGGTATTTACGATGGACCTGACGGCCTTCAACATCTTCGGCCTCGGTGCGTGGCGGAGTACCTAGAGATGACTGAGGACCTAGAGGAAGGGAACCTCATATTCAAAACAGAGGCAATCTTGAGCTATGTGGTGCTCTCGTCATGGTGGGACTACATCATTTTACTCAAGAGCTACGAGTGCCTCTCCTCCTAGGCGGAGAACCTCCAGACTGTGAGGCGATGCAGTGAGTCCATAGCGTGGAAAGCATGTTCGAACCGTAGGGGCATCCAGTGGGCCAACAAGGGGTGGTCATTGTAGAGTGGCAGCCCCAAGTGGGGGGAGGTTGTGGCGGATACTTGAAAGGGTCGAGACCCGATCAAAATCACCCACCATTGTCGGACTAGTGGTTCGAGGATGTGTCCCTTCTATGTATAGACCATTTCATGAGGTTGGTCATTGCCATCAATGTGAAAGGGATGAGGATCTCTTTGATCAGGGCAACCATCACACATTATGGATCCATGTGGCTCGTAGGACTCTCCTTCTCCCACTGGCCACTGCATGGAAAAATCGAGTATTCGCATCCCCCTCTTTCACACAGCATTGTCCGGCCCGTTGCCTCCACGAAACATCCTCCTTCCTATCTTCACGGATGATCTCTGCAAAATGCTCCCCTCTCCACAAGCTCCTCCGCCAGAAGCGGTCGCTCATCTTCCAACCTATCCTGCCGAGAGACCCCCTCCTGCGACCTTTGTCTCCTTTCTCGACGATGTACACGTATCTCCTTGTTGAGCCCCGTCAAAAAGACCTTGAACGCACCCAATTTACTGGCCAACATGTAAGCCACAGACCCCTCTGGAGTACACCCCTCCAAAAATCTGCCACGGCCTCCCAAAATCCATCCTCCAATAGCCATGCATTCTCGAACCGAAAGAAAAATCTTTGGCGGCCCTCCTCCCCGTAGACCCACAACAAATGTGTGTGATCCGAGTACGCCCGGGGTAGAGCCCGAACCTTCGCCAATGGAAACTGCAATGCTACCTCCATGGACAACAGAGGAATCTGTCAATGTGGGATCTTGCTCTGGAATTCCGCTAGGTGTACCGACATCCCATAACGTCAAACACCTCTAGCCCCATCTCATCCAATAGTCCTCAACTCCGCAGAACGACATCTCTTCCAGAAGCGGCCGCTCATCTTCCAACCTATCCAGCCGAGAGACCCCCTCCTGCGACCTTTGTCTCCTTTCCCGGACGATGTACACGTATCTCCTTGTTGAGCCCCGTCAAAAAGACCTTGAGTGCACCCAATTTACTGGCCAACATGCAAGTTGCAGACCCCCTCTAGAGTACACCCCTCCAAAAATCCGCCACGGCCTCCCGAAATCCATCCTCCAATAGCCATGCATTCTCAAACCGAAAGAAAAATCTTTGGTGCCCCCCCCCCTATAGACCCACAACAAGTGTGTGTGATCCGAGTGTGCCTAGGGCAGACCCCGAACCTTCGCCAACGGAAACTGCAACGCTGCCTCCATGGACAACAGAGAAATCTGTCAATGCGGGATCTCGCTCTGGAAATCCGCTAAGTGTACCGACATCCCATCACATCAAACACCTCTAGCCCCATCTCATCCAACAGTCCTCTCAACTCCGGAGAACCGGCATCTCTTCCACTACGGCCACTTGGAAGATCCTTAGGGAGCAACGTGACATTAAAATCTCCGCCAATTATCCATAGCACATCGGGGCGCCCTGCCCTCAGCAAGCATAACTCGTCCACCATCGCGGCAACACCGATCCCACCACACGGGCCATAAACATTGGTTACCAGAAAACAAATAAAATCTACTCTCCGAAGCAACATGATCGAGATAGAATGTTGACCACGTATCTCCTCCCCTCCATTATAAAACAATCTTCGTCCCCATCCCGTAACCAAACCCCCCGTTGTCCCAACCACCACAACTTCCCTGAATTCCCCTAGCCTTCCTCCCCCGAAATCCCTCCAACCACCCCCCCCCCAAGATTTTGGTTTCTTGAAACATCGTCACATCCACCCCATGTTCTCTCAACATCCTTCCCACTGCCAACCTCTTCTCCTGCATGTCCCAATCCCTTGATGTTACAGGACAACACCTTCATTTAGGAACAAAAGAACACCCCTTGGGAGGTACCACCCCAATGCATCGGAATAATTCTCTCTCCATACCCCGCAAAAGCTCCCCTTCCCAGAATCCGCCTTCAACCCCAGCCTCCCCTTCGAAATACCCAGCACGCTCGCCCTCCTCCTCCCCCCCACAACACCCCCACCACATGTGCAATCAAGCCCACCTCCTTCTGCTTGTCTCTCCTCCTTTCGCCCCTGTCCCACATCCCCACTAACCACTGGCTCCCTCAGCACCTTATGCTCCAATCCTCCCATCCCTCCTCCACCCTCCGACGAAGCCACGGAGCACCACATCCCCCCAAGCCCTCTTCCATCCTGTAGATCTCTGTCCTCCGCCTCCTCTCTGCAAGCCCGCGCCTAATGTATCTTTTCCCAAAACGCACATCCACTCTCGTCGCCAGCTGACCTCCCCCCTACAGAGAAGAGCCAGCCGACAGGAGCCCCTCGTGCCCCCGTGAGGGCATACGCCACTGCAAATGCTAGCTAGCGTTCCCACCATGTAGCGCAGGAGGCACTGAGACCATCGCCGAGGCCCTCGACCCAATAGGATCCATCGCCTCCCCGAATCCTGCATCACCGCCCCCAATCCTGAGGCCTTCCCCAGGGAGCCGGATGGATTCGTCGGCCAACATCCAAGCAGGAGCACCAGGTGGTCCGCCGCACCAATTAGGGTCCGGGGGGCACCCTTGCCTCTGCCTTAGTCGGATCCTCCTGACAACAGCGACTGCCTCCTGACGAAAATGCTAACTTCGCCACCACATACCCGGCAAGCAAGCTAAACGGATCCGCCTCCACCGACCCGCCCAGCATAATCGGATCTGCCTCTACCGACCCGTCCAGCATAACCAGGTTCTCCCCCACTCGCCCCATTTCTGGGTTCCACCAAGCATAATTGAATATGGCATCAGGTCGATCCGTGGACCCAGATACGACCTTCGCAAACAGGGGCGACTCCCGAGGCCACTGCCCTCGATTCCCGAGGCCCTCGAAAGCCTCCCACCGACATCCGAAGCAAGACTTGCGACGCACGGAATCCTCTTTGCCGGAAGGGAAATTCATTTCGAAATTCCCCAAAAGCCGACCTTGCCCCTTCTGTCTTCGTCTTCCGACAAGGATGCCTTCGTCGCTCCGAGCCGCCAACCCTCTATCTCCTGCGACCCCTCCGCACTCACTTCCGGGAAGAAGGCACCGCCCCCGAACACCGCCACATGGAAACACGAAAAAGATGGCATCAAGCCCACCCCCTTCACAACCAACCATGATGGTTGACCGCATCTAAGGCTGTTGGAGACGACTGATGAGATCTTCAGCACCAGACCCAACATAGTTCGCACCGCCCCAAGGTCCCAAGCGACCAGCGGAACACCTCGAATGGAGAAAACCCTCTACTTCTGCCGCAAGTTGACACCGCCATCCCACAACAACGGGGCCCGCCAATGTATCAGTCCTGCCGCCACGTGTGAAAGCTCGACAAGCTTCCGAGCATCCTCCATCGACAGGCCACAAGCGCACACCGTCGACCCATCTAGCTGAACCACGCCCCCTCTGAAGCCGAGTCCAATAGTATCGCCTACATCTTCCATAGCTTTCGCCAAGTAGCCCTCTTGACGACAAACCCCCACCAAGACAGAACCATCATCTCCTTCCGCTCCTCACATAGCAGCCCCACCATCCGGCGTAGCAGCCCCACCATCCGGCGTAGCAGCCCCACCAGCCACCGCTCCCCTCTCGTGTTTCCGCCCATAACTGAAACTACGATGATCGTTTCCACCACAAGAGAAGCACCGCACCGGGTCTCTGCATCCGGCAGCTCGGTGTCCCCAACCTCAACATCAGAGACATTTGCCCCGAAAGTAACTTTCCCCAGTTGCCCCATGCCCATCTCGGCTCACCGACCCCCGAATGCGAGCCCTCAACGTCAGTTGACCTCACCGCCGCCTGCTTTCGACCCACGTCCAGACGCCCTCTTCGTCCCTGCCCATCGTTCCCCTCCGTCCTTTCTCTTGATCGAAAACCCTCTCTAGCATTAAAATCTAATTGAGTCTCATCTTTATTGTAATTCCACTAACAAACTCATAGGAAATTCAAGAGTTAAGAGGATATTCTCCATACGAATATGCAAAGCCACTTTAACGTCATCATGACCAATAATAGGTGATCATCTCCTATCTACTATTGTTATGTAGGGGGGATTAGCTTTTGTTGCCACGTATATGTCTTAATGAACTGAAATCCACAAATCACTCAGAAGAATCGTGTGATTCACAGTAAATAGGGTGTTTTAAAAATATACCTGAAGGATTAGCATTGGCTGCAGTGTTAGGTTTTGCGTAAGGACCACTAAAATTGGAGGCATGTCAAGGTACCAAGCAATGTTGATGAAGCCTCTAGTCAAATCATCATATCGATTCAGAAGAAGTTGATGTGCATCAGACAATCTATCGAACTTTCCCTAGCAATGATGGTCATCGATATCACCAATCCGACCATAGAAAGCGCACTTAGGTCTAAGTTCTAACAGGCTAACAGGCCATGACCTTGACCATTTATAGGAATAGCCTACCTCTCCCACATTGAGCAGCCCATAGTAGAGGTGGTCTCAGCTCTCTAAACTGCAGGAAGAAAGGCACATAGTCTCAACCTGCTATATGCCTCTTCCGGGAAGTAAATATCTGAACATTTGACCTCACATAGAGTGCCTAGACCCCCAAAGAATTGGTTGACCATCAGCTGTGATATGAACATTCCATTCATCTTATAGTATAAACGTGCATAAATGAATTTAATCTTTGAAAATTGGAATCAAAGCAGAAATATATTAAGCTAGAGGCTACTCATCCCCCACTATGAGACATCTCAAGATATGTAAAATAGGAGCATAGTTTTTCTCCTTAGAATATGTTAGACTAAGCGTTCCTGCATGCTCTTTGAAGTCTTGTATTGCATAATATCCTTACCAGTACATCAAACATGATTGTTCATTATCCACACACATTATCGCATTACCCTTCTTCAATATTTCTACTTTTCATATCCTAAGCACGGGTTCTTCATCGATAATGATGTGCTCTTTTTCATAAACTTCAATCACGTCCATAAGAAGCTGAGGCTGCAATATATAGTTGCCCTCGTCTAATCTGTGAATGGGACAAAGAAAGGATTCTTCACGAGAAAAAGAGTGGTGGTAGTGGTTGTTGTTGTTGAGACAATAGAAGCAGTGACATTCCACTTAGGTGACAATGATGGCGATATCCTTGGGAGTGGTTGTTGCAGCCGAGACGATAGTAGCGATGTGCCCACCATGACAATGGCAATGGTCCAGTGGTGGGGAGGGGTCGCCAACGTGGACTCGATAGCGATGGCCTGGATTTAGAAGGGTGGTGGAGCTGCATACAGTGATATCATTAGGCAGCAACAACAGTGGCAACATGAACAGAACTGTTCTTTTTAGGAAGGATGGCAGCAGCCGCACTGCTTCTTAGTATTCTTCGGGTGTGTCCTAAATGGTTAAAAAAACCTTTGTTCCAGTACCATGAAGAATTAGATAGAATAATATTTGATAACTTTCATTGACGGGGCACACCCTTCTTATGAGAGTGATACAGGTATACTCCTAGGGACTAAGGCCCCCTCTGCTGTGAGAAAACATGACTCGTTACTAATTGCCTTGGAAACATTTTCATTGTCTATATATATGTCAGTCTGGTTTGATAACTAATAAAGATCAGTAAGACATAACTGTTTTTTTGTTATATTGTGCATAGTAAGACATAAATACGTATTTCGGAGTTATGTGTTAGTCGGGTCGTATACCTATATATTTATATTTATTTGGATTATATGCAACTGGGTTTTTTTTATATATGCAACTGGGTAACAAAGAATAAAACGTATGCCTCCGTAATCCGATAGTCGGTTTTTTTTTTCAGAAACACGTATACAGCATTAATCCATAGACATTTTAAGCATTTGCAAGTTAGACATCACGAGGCAGAGCGCTTGATTCGCTCGATCACAAAAGACACTTAAATTCAAAAAATAAAAAAATAAAGTAAAAAGAGCAAAGCATACCGCTGAGGAACAACGAGAACATCGGGCTCGGAAGAGCAAGACGAAGGTGATGAGAGCGAGTGCAGCAAACCCGTTGGGGACGCGCACATCTTAGGCTGGCGATTGGGGAACCCCGAGTACCTATACTTGCCGCTGCGTTTCCTCACCAGCGCCACCCATCTCTCGAACCCCTGCGCCCCCGAGTCCCCCGCCAGCAACCAAGCTGCCTGCACCGACAATCCCATCAACACCACGCCACAAACAGATCCACAGGAACAATCCCAAAAAAAGCGCAGAAGATCGATGGTCGCTCACCCTGCACGACGAAATCAGCTCCGCCTCCTTCTCGTAATCGTCTTCCCGCGATTCGAGCAGCAGATCGGAACCGAAAGATGCCGGATTCGTAGCGGAGCGATCGATGCGAGGGGAGTGGTGGTGGCGCTTGTGGTCGTCCAGTGCCATGGGAGGGAGGAAGAGGAGGACGAGGTTATTGAGGAGAGGAAGGAGAGGAAAGGGTGACAGCAATGGTGGATCTCACGTCCTCAGCTTTAGTCTGATGCTCTGTTCTCTCTGTTTGGCAAAAAGGGGAAGGTGGTCGTTAAAGTGGCTGCGGCGCTCGTGGTGGGGCAAGCGACCGAGACCGCCTTTTCCGCTGGATCTGCCCGAACCGGCGCCTCTGGCCACAGTAGGTCCGGCCGAACCGAAGGCAGGGCGGCCTTAGGTCCAACCCCTTCCGGTAGTACTCACCAATGTTTTTAAAAGTGAATGAGAATCGACACAACCACAAACTTTTAAATTGGATTGAATCATGAAATTAGATTGATTCAACCGGACGATGATTTCAATTTTATAAATAGAATCGAATTCAATAGTTGATAAAACATGATTAAAAAGAGATGATGAATTCAGATTGAATCGTAATTACTGTTTAAATACTTACACCCACGTGCGCGCACATATATATATATATATGGGAAAAGGGAGTATGCTCCCTGGGAGTAGCAAACGGGGTTGCTCCCACCCATATTTTTCCCCTGTTTTTTTTTGGAAAATAAAAATTTATATATTCATCACTATATCCCTCTAACATTCTATTAAAATTTCGTCAGAAACAGAGACTTATAAGCCCTCCATCCAGACGTTATTTTTTTAACGGTCGCAGGATTTTTTAAATCGGCCATGTTTGGATGGAGGTCGTAAGAGTCTTTGTTTCTGACGAAATTTTAATAGAATGTTAGACGGATATAGTGATGAATATACACATTTTTATTTTCCAAAAAAATAAAAAAATTGAGGGAAATTGGGGGTGGGAGCAGCCCGTTGGCTCCTCCCAGGGAGCAGCCCCATTTACCTATATATATAATTGAAACCATGGATACTATCAACTTTAATTAAAAAAGACACACATGAGCTATATTTGTAAACATCAGTATATATACACAAAGCATTAATATGTAGGGAAAATGGGAATGTTCTTTGGGCAGCCACCGAGTTGCTCCCGCCTCATTTTTCTATAGTTTTTTTTATTTTTTTTAGAAAATTAAAATATATTTTTATCATTTTATCCCTTCTAATATGTAATTTCAATTTTGTCAGAAACAAAGACTCTTATGCCCTCTATCTAGAATGAGAAATATTAATGGTCTTAGAATTTTTGTAATCAACATGTTCTAAATGAAAAGGCATGGAAGTCTATGTTTCTGATGAATGGAATGGCATATTATGAGAATATAGTGATGAAAATATATTTTTTTATTTTCAAAAAAAACTATGAAAAATAGAGCGGGAGCAACCTCATTTTTTCCTAATATATTCTTAATATATGGCATAATATGAATGGAATGGCATATGTATATACTAACATTTTTATATATTCTTGAAAAATATTAGATTTTGTTATCTAGTAGCGTGTTTAATAGATATGCTGTAAACATTACATATAGCAATATATAAATAAACAAACACAAACACACAGAATAATCAAAATAGGTAAAGATGGATACAAAATATGTTAAAATGTCTAAGTAGATACTCATATTTATAATGTGATAAATTATAAAATATTTTTTTCAAATATCGTAAATAAATCCCTGCATGCATATGTCGACTAAATATCATTATGGCTGTATATAGAATAATAGATACCTACAACCCATTCTTTACTGGAAGTTCATTTGAAATAGTTAGTTATCGATTACTATTAGTAAACGAATCCATATATTCATCTTTCATTAATGACATTAATTTTAATATAATTAAATTGAATTCCGGTTTAATTTCGCCTGAACCTAATTGAACGGAGTCTCATATAATTAGTTAAATCAATGATTTAATAAAGATATGATACGATTTGAACAGAACCAATACCTGCTCTGGTTTCAACAAAAACGTTATTAACGAGTACAGATAAATCACATTTGGCTGTAATTAGCGCAGATAGGCTTGCATTTAAGAATCTATCAAGAGCAGATTTCCTGTTGAGGGCATTGTGAAGCTGTTGAGTCTATAGATGTGAGTCAATGATGTTCCTTAACGGACACTCCTGTTAATGATGGCCTTTCGTGGGTCTGGAATTGGCAGGATTCATTGTTTATTTATGCATTTAGGTGGGGTTGCACGAGCACATACGCCATGTTATGCATTATAATTGCTTGGCATCTGCATATTAATTTTGTCGATGCTTCTTACCATGTTGCAGATGACTGCTGTAATACCCGAGCCGCTCGATCAAGATCGAGCGATTCGCATGAAATCAAGATTTTTGTAGACCCTTACCATGTGAACCGCTCGATCTTAATCGAGCGGCTCGGACGTGTTCGGGTATTACAGCAGTCCTCTGCTGATCTGCTCTCTGCCATGTTGGCCTGCAACTGAGATGGGTGTTAAATATGCTGGAGAATCTGGGCATTTGATCAAACCCCCGCAATCAAACGATGTCTAATGTCAAGATCAACGTTTGTTCTAAGCTCGTCCATCCATTTTGTCATTGGGATTTGCATGACAAGAAAAAAATAGAACGAGGTAATAAATTTTAGTTGCCAAGCATCTGCGTGCATCGGCTCTATTATCAGGTGCATCATAATCCTATGAAATTGAAGGCATGTTGAGTTAGGTTACTTGTCTCTTTCTAAAAAAAAACTGTCTGATTAAGATATTCACGGACCTAAATTATACCGATAATTCAAATCAATCGATGTCAGTTCACAATACAGATGCTCTTTTCTGAGAAAAACAGGCGATCGTTTTCCCTTCCAAGTCGAGATCAGGTCCCTCCTCTCCTCATGTTCATAGATGGGCATTGGGCACCTGGTATTATCCTCTCCCTCCACCTCCCGATCAAAACAGCACAAACTCCATATATATGCCATAGAAATCAGGAAAGAATAATAATATAACAAATCTATGAACAGTTGCATTATCCACCAGAGAAATGTTTATGTATATGGTCTTCAACCTCTTGTGATTCATGTTGCTCCTACAAAGAGGGCAAGTAGTATGCGAATACAACCACATATCTATGCACTCCTTGTGGAATCTATGCGTGCACACGGGCAGCACCCTCCCCTTCTCCCCCGCCCCGAACTCGCCCAGGCAGACGGCACACTCCAGCTTGCCGTCGCCCGGCATGTACACGAACACCGGCATCGATTCCAGCACATCGCGGTCCAGCCCGCGGCGTGTGTGCTCCTCCAGCCCCTGCTGCTGCTGCAATTCGGCCATCCCTGCCAAGTAGGCACGCCGGTTTCGCTGCCGCTGGCACGCGAAAAACACGGTGCAGCACATGTAGCTGCATAGAAGCACGATGCCGGTGCCGCAAGCCGACATGATGGCAGCGAGGACGATCTTCTGGATCAAGGAGAGGCCGTCCACGTCCCAGTTGGAGGTGCTACCGTTGTCCATGAGTGCATGTGCACGCTGTGGCCTACTTAGGTTGCATGATCTATATATGCGTGCTGCGAATTGGGTCGAGGGGGATTGGTACTTCTGGTGAAGTTGGGACGCTGACGAGGAGGGGATTATCGAGGGTTAGTTGATGGGTCGTTGACCGGTGATGTCCATGGATAACGGGCGTGCATATGGGTCTGGATTTAGGTAGCGTTTAAGTCTTGGAGATGTTGTGGAATTGGTAACTAGAAGATGTGGATCATATAATAACAGTGGGCGGTGAGGATTAGCTCAGCGGCTTCCGGGAACTCTGTAGTGTAGTTGAGCGGTTCCTGATTGGGACCTGTTTGGACAGAGTATGACATGCTTAGCAGATCCTTATATGCTTCCTTGGTGGGGCTCAATTTAGTTCTTTTTCTTGACAAAATATAAAATGGTGAAATCTTCTCCCATTGGATCATTTATATAGATTCTTGTTCAAATTCATGTTGAAAGATCCAAATATTTTTTGCGTTGGTTGTTCGTGACCTAACACAACCTTCACAAGGAGGGAATTAAACCATGATCTTTTGGGTGCTAGGCACATGGTACTACAACCAAAGAAACAATATTGAAATAAAAAATCCAATTTTTATAGGATTTAAACCATGCATTTTGTTTTATGCATATGCCAAATTTCTTGATGATTACTCATCCATTTCAATGATCAAGATCTAATTACTTTTATAATGGTTTTAGAGTCTAATTAATATTGATGGACATGCACGTAAAACAAAATACACAATTAAAATATGGGATTTTTACCCTACGAAAATCATTATCGATTACCTCCTCGACCTTCTAAACATCGTTATTACCCCCTCGACCCTGTAAACTTGGTAACCCTTACCCCACAGACTATGTGGTTAACTCTCATTTATTAACTCATTAAATTTAAAATGATTCTGTTAAAAAGAGGTGCATATTGCCCTCTTTGTTTAGTAAATTTACAAAAGATGTCATACATCTTCCTCTGTCACCCTCCTTCTTAGATCCCCTTCCCGGATCTCTGATCTCCGGCACCCCCTACCCTCCTTGTGTGTCACCCGAGATCGACCGCACCCTCTTGGACCTCCGCCCATCCCCAACCTCCAGTCCCTCTACGACCTCCAGCCCTCCTGGACCTCCACCCCTCTCCGACCTTCGTCGCCCCTCCTTGATCTCCGCCCCCTCCCCGACCTTCACCCCATCCTAGACCTTCGTCATCACCTTGTACTTCCTCCTCCTCCTCTTCGACCCCTCCTACCTCTGCCTTCGACTCTCCATCACCCTCTCTGTCGTCCACCACTGTCGCCCTTCCCTCTCCGAGCACCACATCCTCTTTAGCCCCTACTGGGGCTCCCACCACGCCCTCTCCTATGGTCTCCTACATGTCACCGAGCGGCTCCTCCAGATCCACACCCTCCACGATGAGCAAGGTGCAACCGTGTGCCTCCCCAATCACTTCCTCATATGCTTCTCCTACTTATGCCTAGCCGTTGTATGGAAGCTTCGTGGGGACAATTGACAGGTGGTGGTGCACTTCCTCCAGGTCGTGCTCGTCTAGCACACGAGACGTCTACCGCCCTTCATCCTACCAGACTCCAACGGGAACAGCTACGTCAACGGCGAGTACGAGGGCATCTTTGCATCCGATGGTCCAATCATGTCGCCCCTAGCGAGTTGCAAGAGGAAGGCTTCGTCCTTCGAAAGTGAAGAAGGAAGGAGAGAGAGAGAGGGGGGGGAAGAGGAATGAGGGGGAGAAGAAGGAAGGAGAGAGTGTGGAAAAAAACCTACCATTGAATTTGCTATGATTTAATTTACTCAACTTAAACGCAAGCTAGTTAACTCAAGAAGTCTCAAATTAATGACAAGGTTTGTAGGATAAAATAAAGTAAGTTTATGGGGTCTAGGGGAAATAACAATGTTTAGAAGGTTGTGGGGTAATTTACAGTGACTATAGAAGTTCATTAGGTAAAAATCCATTTAAATATATTATGTTGGATTTTTCATTTCGCAAACAGACATGTGTGATCATAGGATGTGTGCAGAATAATGTTGTACTAGAGCAATGCAATGATATTATGATAGTCTATGTGATTCCCATTAATTCGAGGAAAGGAGCTTCTCAAATGATAGTACCATCATTGACTAAAAACTCGTCAACACTTAATTATGAAGACTCTCAAGAATTAAAAAAAGTTATATTAGCAATTCATGTAGCGTACCAAGCTTATGTCCTCAATCCGTTATCAAAGGAAATTGTCCCTGACAACTTATTGACATCTACCCTAACAACTTGTTGGATTCAGGAACTGGACATGTTGACAACTCTCAAAATTCTTATATAGTAATCCACATCACTTATAACCCACACCCATACTTTGTGAGTTTTAGACATGGGACTACATTTGAAGGTTTGGGGTTTTATAATTCAAGTGGGATATCCTTCCATATAGGTGTGAAGAGGTGTATTAATAGCATTAACCACTATCCATAATAATTGGTGTCGTTAATATATCCATGACATAATTACAATTGGTTTAAAAAAATATTTATTGTTAATCTTGTATTTATTTAGAGTTAGATATCATTAAGGATTGAGATGAAAAGCAACAACCTACCTTGATTACTCGCTCGCGTAGTCAACTCTTGGATCTTTATCAGCATCAATCGTAGGATATGATTCAGTTCCTCAAAAGAATCTGGCTGACCCAAACCCCCAACACCTAATTTTGACCCACTTGTAAGATAGTTTATGCTCAAAATCTTTAGTTAGTAGAAGGATAAAGAACGAATCCTTGTCCTTCCCTTACTACATCATTCTCGAACTACTAGGATATATACCAGGCAACTTTGCATTATTTAACACTTCGATGATGTTTTGTTCATTAAATCCCTTCTCTTCCCTAGTAGTTGTGCTCAGTGATACTCGCTACCCTATAACCTTTTGATGTTTGACCTCGGCCTTATATAAAGTCGTCCTTTTTCATCATTTCCAGTATGATGTGTAAAATTAGTAAGTGTAAAACATCGCCAGTCCTCTATAAGGAAGGTCAATATACAACCTCGAGAGACCTTCGACACAAAGTTGATCTGTTATATTATAACCTTATGGTTTAGGCAGGCAGACTGGCAATCTACCTTGAGACCAAGGTCACTATAGGGCTCTCTGATACTCACCCTAATCTGACAACTTTTTATGGGAGGCTATAACCAAAGCTCCAATAGTTCAATCAAGCCATCAATAATTATCTGGATTGGATTCAGAACAGGGAAAATGTCATGTTCTGGGTCTGGGAAGAAGATGGTATTATCTGCAGGAGGCTGGGTAGGTAGTGGGCTTTGAGTGACGCGTAGGAAAGCATTCTTGGAAGTCCAAGCTCTTTATTGGATCTCAATTCGTGTACGGCCTCACATGTGCACGGCCTCACATGGAAGGGTTGTACTTATAGACTGGACTTTTTTTTACTTCCATTTATAAATTCATTGTACGTGTTGATATCTATGAATAGGACTTTCTATATGAAACAAAGGCATGTTTCAATAAGAGAAATATGTGATCCTTCTTTGAAGCAATAAAAAATGTCGGCGTACATTTTCTAAATGATTGCCAATCTTGTGTTGATGCAATTTTTTGGATTTATAAGCTTCATATAAAGATGAGTGACTAATAAAATATCATTTCAGTTTAGCATATATAATATATTAATTTAAGAAAGCATAGTATAATGTTTTAAAATATTTGGTTGAACTTGAGATCAACTTCTTGATTAATATATTAGGAATATCTAATTGAAATGAAGCATTGTTAGTATTTTATCTTCACATCTAGCTTCTACTCGACCAAAAATTATGTCGAGATTAGATCAATCGATCTTTAAAGAATAAGTAGTGGTTTTCGTGGCTATTTTATTGAAAGTTATTATATCTTTCTCCTTTGGTAAAAAAAATTCAACTTTGTTGATATTGTGATGGTTAATGAATATGTACTCCTGTAATTTTAGTTTCATTTGATGCCCCTCTTATATAAATTCATGGTTCCATACCTTTGTTCTAAAGTTACATAAGGGTCCTTCATAGTTAGAGGAGAAGACAAGAAGATACAAAATATTTAATTAATAAAGAAACACTAACATACTCTATTTCTCCTTTCAAAGTGCTATCAGGAGATCCGAGTGGAGTTGAGAGTGCAAGATATCATCCTTAACATCATATAAATTATGATTCTCAAGCATCAAAATGTTAGCATTCTTATTTTCACATACATTTTGGTATGGTGTGGGTGAGGCAATAAAAGGAGCAGTCCTATAGAAAAAGACTAACTCAAAAAGTTCAACATTGGTTAAAACACCATTAGATGGAGACAACAAAGGAAGGTACACAATCTCATCAACACTCGGAGTAATAACAAGAGAGCCATACGTAGATTAGCAAGGAGTAGATTTGAAGAAAGTAACATCTACACTCACGTAGTATCAAAGATGCAGTTTTCGACTCCGTCTCCTGAGGTACTGACTGAGATGGTACAACAAGCTCCTGAAACATGACGTGCAAAACCGACTCAAGGGTCGATGTGGAAAACTGGAAACACGCAACATCGGTATTATCCTCCAAACCTTGTACTGCCTCAGAGATCACATCCTCAACTAGGTGTGCAACCCAAGAAACTTCAATAATAGCATCACACAATTTAGATCCAAAATCCACCAATAGCCTCAATGTGGGCTTCATCAATCTGCACAGCGTTCCTAAGGGTACTATAATGTGATACTGGGGGTGACGAGGACGGCGGGTGAGACATACGAGACAAGAGTCTGGGCAAGACTTCAACAGAATAAGGGTTGAGGTCAAACTGGACGAGGTATAATTGTGGCTCAAAAAGAGAGTCGTATTGAGTCTGACCACGAATGCAGACATGAGGGCGACATGGGTGAAAAGAAACCGCAATACCTGGCTGATGGAGATAAGGATGACTCATAACCACGAGAAGATGAAGGACTCAGGAAAATGGAAAGAAGAAAAGAAGAAAAGAAGAAAACAACTTGAAGACTGCTAACTAAAAGTAAAAATGAATGCACCTGGATTCACCGATCACAAACAATACACCAAGTAAACTCCAATTCACCAACTCGACATGGTGAAAACTGTAAGGGTTCGGTAAATTATCCTTTCAGAGTGGTGAATTTCAAGCAGTTGTATGAGCGCGTAGGAATAGACCTGGGATGGGGGCTCTAAGTCCCAGTGTATACGTGCCTATCCTTAAAATTTGCATACAATAAGGGAGTTGGTCTTCCCAAGGCATTGAATCCAATTACGTTTATTTTAAAGTCAAGTAATCTTAGCAATCTCTATTTTGTTTTGGTTATCACTTTTTTTTTATTTTTCATGCACGATGCCAACCGAGATCTCAATTATTTTTAGATCCTAAGTGCTCAAAATTAGAGGGAGAGATTGAGAAATCAATGCAAGTAATAAATCAATGATGCTTGCTCGGTTAGAAGACTTACATCATTTCCCTGTTTTATCCATGTGGGGGTGCTAAGCAGAATTAAAACCTATGCTATATGTAAATGCACGTCGATGAAAGCGTCCTAATATAGAAATTGCTATCATCTTGAAGAACCGATGCTACTACTCAGAAATAGAACCCAAAAGGTTTCATCTTTCTCCTCGGTGCCTGCCGCAGTGGGTCCTGCAAACATTGTAAGGAGACCTCTCGCAATGCATGGTTCTAAGTCTAAGTCAGAAGAGATTAATCTTTGACTAAATCCAGACAAAAATCTATAGGTACATGGATAAATTATATGTGTGGATTTATTCTATCGTACAAACAATCCTATTCTAGGCTCAATCACACAAAATAAGGAAAAAAGAAAAGTGAGAAACAAAGAAAAATAACAAGCGAGAAAACCACGAAAAACCGATGAGGCACCTAGGTGAATAATCACCAGGGTACGGAACCTCATGAAATGTTCAAGTGTCCTGAGAGTCTGAATTATTACAAATCTATGTTTCTCTCTCTCTCTCATTCACTTGAAATACAGAGTAGAATGGAAAATAAAGATAAAGATAAAGATAAAAGTGAACTACACAGAGGCACTATCTTCAAAAATTCTCCAAGTCCTCTTTTGTTGCTCTCTCATGTCGGCTGGTGCTGAAAAGACGACTATGCATCATGTGGGTGTGTAGGTCTCCTATGAGAGTCTCCGACCTCGACTTTGCGCAACATCCCACCGCTTGCTTGCAAGTGGCAAAGATCAGAACAAATAATGAAATAGCCGTTGACAAATACATTAAATACAAGTGAAAAAAGAATAATAGTTGCAAATAAAGCCAAAGAGAAAAGAAGGTCGATCCGCTGCCGCTTTTTTCTATCGCGATAAGCCGGGAAGGCCGGCATAGATGTATCTTGCACGCTGCAAGGGTGTTTGTTGCTGGATGTCATGGTTCTGGGGCGCCATGATCCTTCTCTTCTCTCTGAAACAATCAATCGAGTCGCATCAATCATTGCTCAGTCTTTCTGCCACCAAAGGAGCTTCGCTTGCATGCAAGACGACAGGGTAGATCCCTCGCGCGCGGGCGAAGGCCCTTCCCGGGGGGTACTGGACAAGCGTCGGGGGGAATAATCTCTTTCTTCTTTCTTCCTTTCTTTCCCATGACGACTAGGAGCGGGCAAATCACTAATTTCACTTTGAATTCCGGACCTCAACATCCTGCTGCTCATTTTTGCAACAAAATCAAACAAGAAGAGGGTTAGAAAGTACAAAATAAAATTAAAATAAAATGACAAATAAATAAATGAAAAATAGAAAAGAGGAACACTAAACTAATCTATGGGCTATTGCTCCCTGACAACGATGCCATTTGTTGAAACACTTCTAGTGAAGGGTTGTGTGTGTGTATCCTCACAAGGAGAACATATTGTTGTTGTGGAGACCGCTCACTAAAGGCGATTCGTGCAACAATCAACCCACAAAATGAATCAAGCAATGTGAAGCAAAAATAACGAGTTAAAATTAATTGTAACTCTACAAAAGATGTGTATAGGTGCAAGTATTGTGGTAGGTCAAACACATGGAGCACACAAGATATATTTAGAAAATTAATTCCAAAAATGTCCTCTTAGTCTCTTTTTATTGTATTTTTGTGTGGGTTTTTAATTATGTATAATATATTTGGAGTTTTGTTCTTATATTTCTATATCTGTTTTTAGTTTTATAATTTTTATTTTTTATTTTTATTTTTTTATTCCTATTTTTTCATTTTTACCTAGTTATAATATAAGTATATATGATATATAGATATAATATAGATAATATAGATAAGGAAGAGATAAAATGAAAACAAAATTAGGAAAATACCATAAGGAACAATCCTTTTTACTTTTTAAGATTTTAGAAAATATTTTTGGTATGTTTGATAATTATACTAATTATAAAAATAATATAATTAATTATAGCTATATATATAAAGATGTAGGCTTTTATATTTACAGATACATCTACAAATACTCACAAATCTCAAAATAAAATGTTTTTATCTTTTTTATATCTTTCCATGTTTTTGTTACTATTCTTATTTTTACTAATTTTTTGTATATTTAATCGAATTAAAATATCAAAACATTAATTTATATTAATAGACCAAATTGCTTTGGAATTTAAAAATAAATAAAGTTCTAAAATTTTCTAAAACTATTTTTAATATATAGTAATTATAATGAACAAATTTTACAAACATAAACAAAATTTTTTGGATTTTTATAGAAGTTTTATAATTTTTATAAGGATTTTGGATCCTTTAGCTTGTAGTGATTTTCTTTTATTATTTTTATGGATTTATGTTCTACAGTTGCAAAATATAATAATAAATAATATGTAGTTTTTTTAAAATTTGTTAAAATGATTATATAATTTTTATGTATTTTAAAAGCAAACAAGAATAAAATGTAATGTTTTTTATTTTTTAAAATAGGATAATGGTTTTAAATGCCCCCCAGGAAAAATATATGTGATTCAAGGTGCTATTAGGCACTTACAATATTTATCCTATGATTTTTAGATGCAAGTTATTATTTTTAACGTCACAAGCAAAAGAAATAAAAATAATTGACTAGTAGGGACCTAAACGTAATTTAATAAAAATTTTCTTAGTTTCTAGAGCCCTTGAAGAACCTTATGGCTAGACATGCAAAATCAAAAACCAAGATATTTAAATCATTATGTATTGGTAGGGATATAATTACAATTAATAAAAAAGTGGCAGGTCCTACTTGCAATTCAACCAAAAGATATTATACCGATGTTAAAATTTAATAGACTAAGAGGAAATACAATAAAAGGTAAGGGTCCAGGTGCAAAATGTCCGGTCCCCTCACACGCACAGACATGTGAGGTGACATGGACTGGACCTAAATGCAAATATAAGAAAGCTTGGGGTCTATAGTACATTTATTACAATAAAATTTGCACTACATATGAAAGATTGAATACTAAAAAGTAAATACAGAAGGCATCGGGGGTGAAAGATGCAAAATACCTCGGTGCTCGATGACGCTTTGTCAATCTGCAACATGGATTAGATCTCAGTTGAGATCAACAGTCGAGGCTTGACACGATCAGATGATATGGATCAAAACTTGGGTGAAGTGTATATACAGCGGCTCTTGTTGCTCGTGAAGAACATCCGTCCTTCTCCGCTTCAATCAGCAAATCCTCACCGCTCTGGCCCTTATGCTTGTTGCTGAGATGCTCAGGAGATTCTTCAAGGTGGTCCGCAGATATTGGAGTCCTCGAATGGGTTTGGAGCTCATCGATGGATCCCAAGATCTAGATGAAGCTGGAGGGATGTTCTTGAGGTTCATACCCCTCAGATGGGGTCTTCAGATCCTGCAAAGACATACAAGAGCAGAATGAGACAAAGGTGAAGGTCCCTGGCTATTATTTGGTGAAGATCAGTGTGGGATACGAAAGTTGCGAAGAGGTCTGACAAGAGACAGTGGAGGGACCTCGATCCTTCGATCTAGAGGGAATCGAATGTGGCTAAGTGGTTAGGTGAGTGGAGAAATGGAAGGGAAATGAGATGACAATGAAATGAGGTTGGAATAGGCGATGGTTGATGGTCAAACGACGGTCGGAGCGGAGCTCTGTGGGAAGCTAAAATTACACTACTACATGTAATTAAACTCAAAACTAGAGATAGAAAATGAAAACAGGAACTAAAATCTACCTAAAAGCAAGAAAAACGAATCAACTCATACTTGGAACAGGGACTAGAAGAACCACATGGCGAAACTTCACCAACGATGGTGGATCAACCTCTTCGTGTGCCTATAACGCCCTGCAAATTGGTCGTGGAGGACGTTGTCACCCTCCTCTACATGACAGGACTAGAATCTAAGTGGTTCAGCTCAAGGAAACGGATAAAAATCAATATGAAGGTGGTCAATGGGTATATGTACAGACATGGGTTGGATCAGGTAGGATGCTCGATGCAATGCTCCATTTATCAAGGATCATATGCACGTAAAAGTTCAATGATCAAGGAGGAAAATCTCAGAATAAATTTCTCAATGGATGAAAGAATTGGGTGGTAAAAATTGATGAAAATAATAGACCTAAGTTCTGACAACGCAGACCAACGAGGGGTGGGGAATTGACCGAGGTGACCTGCTCCTCCTTGGTCCATGTAGGACAGAAGGGGACAGAATAAAAAATAATACCTTATTAATTCATTTAAAAATAATAAATAATTTTATTAATTTTAGTTTAAAAATAAAAATTAAATATTATTTTGTGTAGTATTTTATTGTGATTTTTATTTATTTTTTGAAGTTAATTTATTACAAGTTGCTTTTTACAAGTATAATTATATGTATATTGACATATGTTTTGAATATTTTATTTTATATTTTAATTTTATTAATTTATGTAATTATTTTGTATATTTATAACTTATTTAATATACACAAATATATTTTTACTGTATTTTTCTTAAGTAATCTGTTTATTTAAATAAATATTTATATTTATTATATAGGTATGTATATGTATGATTCATCTATGTGTTTTGTATATGTATTATTCATCTATGTGTTTTGTATATTTATTTATTTTAATGTACTTTTAATGGTATTATTTTATTCTAATTATGTATATATGTTATAAGGGTTAAATGGGGCTGCCCCTTGGGGGGAGCTAACTTGGCTCCCCCCGCGGCATTTCACCTGCTTTATTTATTTATTTTGAAAATTTCTTCTGTGAATAATCATCACTATATACCTATATTATGTCATTCAAATTTCCTGTGAAACAGAGACTCCTACAGCCTCCGTCCAGACATGCATATTTTAATGGTAATAGAATTGCTAAAAACGACCCTTCCGGATGGAGGTCGTAGGAGTCTCTGTTTCGCGTGAAATTTGAATGACATAATATAGGTATATATCGATAAAAATACACTGAAGAAATTTTCAAAAAAAATTAAAAAAAAAGCGGACGGAATGGTGTGAGGGGAGCCAAGTTAGCTCTCCCATGGGGGCAGCCCCATTTTACCCATGTTTTGAATAATATTTACAAAATTATTAAAATATAAAATTATGGAAAATATAAAGAATAAATAAAATGAATACTTTATTCAGTTATATTATACAATAGGGGTCCAAAACCTAACTTTTTCATCTCAACTCCAAATTAAATGAAACACCTTCATTAAATAACTAATTAAAAGTATATACAACTTATGGTGATTTTGATGAATTTTGGGTTCATATGGAGAAGAAACATGTCTATGAAGTTGGGATTTTGGATTTTTCTCCTGAATGTAGAAAACACAATATGTATTATTTCTACATGAATAAATTTCATATTTTTCCGCTTATTTTTATCTACAACTTTCGTGTACAAAGTTTATTGATTTGAGATATAAATAATAAAGAATAAAATAGGTCCCAAAACTAAATTATTGGGCAAAATAAATTTGGATTTCATTATTGTTTTTGGACCTTATCTCCCCCATTTTCCTTCCTTGTCGACCTAGTCATGATGATGCCTAGGTTTCAAGTTTTAGGGACATTCAATAGCTATGTTATTTCATTCTTTTCTTTTCTTTGTTCTATTATTTTGGCTTTAAGTATGGTACTTTATACAGTATTTACGTGTTATATAATATGTTATTTCATGCAAAATAATACTATTTACATGCATTTAGCGATGGTTTAAAGGCCAAAATGAAACAATAAAGTGATTAAATGTAGATTCTTTAGTGACATATTAAAAGCATGTTTTAATAGAATAGAAAATATTATATCTTTAAATCTATTATAAATCAGAATAATAGATTTAAAATGTACAACAAGTAAAATTTAATTTTTAATTTTATTTCCATTACTACAATACATGCTCAATACATAACAGAAATTAACAAAATTAAATTCTAGTAGATGGCAGACTCAACAGTAGTACGACATTTAAATATCTACAAGGTTTATAATAAAGTACAAACTATATAGTTTTTCTACGAATCCATGACGATATATCAAAAAATTATAATATGATTGTGTAAATATATAATTTTATAACTATGGTCTTATAAAATATAAATATTTTTTTATATATTTTCATACAATGCTCATGGCATGCACATTTTTTATTAATCTACTGTAAGAAATATCCAAATTTACTCATGTCATAGAAAATTTCAGACTCGCGTTTGCATTTTATAAGATTCAGATTATATATCCATAATTATTAATCCAAACACGAAGTTAAATCCGTAAATCAATTAAACTGGATGCACGCTATCAAAAAAACTTTAAATTATTTCATGTATATCTTTGCATCAAACAAATGATGGTTATGTATGTATTTTTTAAAATTATCTCATTTTACCCCACATGTCCTAGAAACATTTTAAATCACCCCATAACCTTCTAAACATCATTATTAACTCCTTTGACCCGTAAACTTACTCCATCTTACCCTGCAAATTCTGCAGTTAATTTGAGACTCCTTGGAAGTTAATCAAACCACAGAAAATCTAATGGTAGTTCTTCTCCCACTCTCTCTCTCTCTCCAATGTTCTTCTCTCCTCCTCCTTCCTCAGACACTCTCTCTCCTTCCTTCTTCACTCTCGCAGAACGAAGCCCTCCTCCTGCAGCTCATTGGGGGAAACCGGATCGGAAAATCGTGCGTACCGTTGACGCAGTTGTTCCCATTGGAGTCCGATGGGACGAAGGGTGGCGGAGGTCTCGTGTAGCAAGACGAGCACGACCTGGAGGAAGTGCATCACCACATACTAGTTGTCCCTGCGAAGATTATGGATGGCGGTGAGGTAGAAGTAGGAGAAACAAATGAGAAAATGGTTAGGGAGGCATGTGGTGGTTGCACGATGCTCATCGAGGACGGTGGGGATATGGAGGATTCGATCAGCAACATGGGGGCGACCGAGAGGGCATGGTGGGAGTCCCAATAGAGTTAGGAGAGAACTGGTGAATATGTGATTCATCACTCTGAAAGTTGAAAACGTGCTTCATTTTCAAGTAATTAGTTGCATTTATCTATTTATTTTGCATCATTTTCACCCATGCATTTAGAATTAATAAATACATTTTAGTACACATATTTGCATTAAATAAGAAGCCAAATTCCTTTGTAAGTAGCACATGTATATTCGCCATATTTATCCTATTTTATTTATTTTTCACTAACTTAGAATTGAATAAAATCAGCTCTCTAGTGTATTACTAACATAATAAATAAAAAATATCAAAAAAATAATAACTTGTAAAATTGACCAATAAAATGCAAATCTTAGTTTGAGGCTAAAAACCTTAAAACATGAATATCTCTCTCATGCAATCTCCTATGGACCCTGCTTTTTAAAATTAATGTACATTCAATTACCTTCAAAATAAGACCAAATCAAAAATAATTAGAGTTTGTATGTGAAACTTGGGGTTTTGGACCCCATTGTATATTGTACATATTGATTAATTTGACCTTATTATTTTATGTATAAAAATAATCTGTTTTGATTGATGTCTTTTGCATTAATTGTTTTATTATTGTTTTAATAAAATGTATAAAAATCCAAATAAAAGTTGAGGCAGAAAATAAATCAACCCGAGTTCGTATATATAGTTTATATATAAGTATCCTTTATTTTATTTCTTTATTTCTTGATTATCAAACAATCTAAAAAAATATATTAAAATATAGAAATTTATCTTACATTTCATCTGATTTTTATTTGACTTTTATCTTATTTAAAAATGTCAAAAAAAGTGTAAAACATAAAAATGCGGTATTTTATACCTATAAGATACCACCAAGTTTTTTTGTACAGTTGGCTTGTTTTGGTTTTGGGTCCTTTATGAAAGTTGTAGATCTCGTCAAGATGGAAGACGTGTCCAGATGCGAGGTGGACGTCGAGGACGAACAACTGCAAGGTCGACGCATCTGGAGATGATCGTCGTTGCCCGCGCGAGGCGGAGGAAGGGCTTGGTGCTCCTAGCACGGTGGCGGAGTGTATCCGCTCGAGCGGAGATGGCTGACAGAAGTGAGCGGAGGACAGTGGTGGTACGGTCGATGGTGGCGAGCGAGGATGTCAAAGGGGAAGAAGGGCGGTTGTTTATTGGTTCTAGTGGAGAAGAGGTGATTGGTTTAAGAAGAAAAAGAAAAACAGGGGGATAAAGAAAGAAAAAGAACTTGCGGATGAAGGATGGCCTAGGGAGGAGCTCACAAAGGAGCTCTGATCTTTACTCAACACTTCGGCTGAAGTCGAGCTGCGTGACTGCTTGAGTAGGAGTCGCAACAGAGCTCTGTTACCGCTCCGGATCTCACCACGACGGAGGCACCGTCATTTCTCAAGGGTGAATGGATGCTCGAGCTGCTGGTCCTCCTTCTGATTGGCGGATTGGAGCCGGAGCTTTTGTCAATGGAGCTGTAAGGGAAGCACAACGCAGGCGGTGATCCGGCTGAAGGTGGAGGGTCATCATCTAGGAGACACATGCCCAGTTGCTACGGGGAGCGGTCGTGAGCAAGGGTTGGCATTGGGTTGTGCACTACGATGGGACGCGAAGGAGTAGGGGTTCCTCTGGTGTCGTGAGCAGCGAGAGGTGCAACGGATTAGGGCAGTTGTCGATGACATGAAGCGGTGAAGTGTGGTGGAGTGCGAAGGTGGAAGCTTGAAGCGTACGCCAAGGGGAGAGGTTGCGGTCGGTGGCGATGGAGGTTGAAGTCTTCGAGCATAGGGGTGGTTGGTCGATGGCGATGCGACGAGCAAAGGCAAGAGCAAAAGGAGATTGGAAGGAGAAGAGGAGAAGAACGAGGAAGAAAGAGGGAGAAAGGAGGAAAAAAATGATAAGAAGTTTACATGAAGTTTGGTGTACAAGATGCCGATGGAGGAAGCTTGTAGCATGAGATCCTTGTCGTCGATCGATGACTTGGCTCGTCGGAGATCAGGCAGTGACTTGTAGTGCTGCAATATGGAGCGGAGCTCCGCGGATCTGTGATAACTAACTTAAAACCAGGACTGCTAATTAGAAGTGACCAAAAAATGCATAAAATTAACCCTTGTTTGCGGGAGAGCAACCCCGTCATTGTATGCATTTTATATTGATTATTGAGAGGTGAGGACACATCTCTAGGATATTGCTAAAACCCCGCATCTAAATCGTGCGTAAATAAAGTGATTTATTGTTTTACCACTTAACTAAATCTGAAAAGATAAAAGGCGAACCTTTGCGACCATCATTGTATTGATTTGGTGAAAGAAGGGTTTGCTCTTGCATTTGTTTTATGTATGTTCATGTGTGTATCATTCTGTGCAATTGCACGTTTTTGATGGCCATCCACTTACATTCACCTCTCGAAGATGTCGGGATATTGGTCCCCATACCCTGACCTCTCTGGTCACTCCTCCTCGACCATATATCGTTCATCTTTGCCTTCTGCTTCTTCCATGTATCCTCCACCATCTGCGGGAGACCCTTACCCGTGGTCGGTTCCACCTCGACCCGATTATGAAGTCAGACCTTTGACTGACTTCCCCACTTCTTCAAATTTCTCACCTACCCCACCTTCTTACACCCCATATCCACTTCCACCCTAGGTTGGTTCACCTTATAGTCGGATGCCTGTTGGAATCAAGGAATCATTTGAAGAGCAGGCTACCGATGAGACAGAGGAATGGCAGAATTACTTACCCCCACATACCTCTTTCTTGCCTCAAGTCAGAACCGGATAACAATTCACATATACACATCCCGACTTGAACTTAGGGTATAACATGGTCAACTAGACAAACCGAATGGAGAGGCCTTCACCATATGATATTCCGACTTGATTGGCCATAGTGATCAAGCCCACATTGACCAGCCTTCATATCACACATTCAGGGAGCCTAGACATGCACAAGCTTGGACTCATGAACTAGACTTACAAGCCTCCCATTCATTGACTCCATTATTCAAGACTCCGACCAATATCTGCCATTCGGATGGTCCATACTCGACCCAGCATTACAGAGTCTAGGTATGTTGAGTATGTGACTTCAATATCTCAACAGTGTCCTCTGAGTGAACAGACTACTTCCATGATTTGTTATTAGGAATCTTTGGAGGATAACTTTTCTAGGATTAATGAAGATGTATGAATTAATTTAGGATAAATTTAGAAATGTCATCGACTGACTAATTTCAATTTATTCCATCTCAGGTGTGGAAGTGGAGAATGAAATAAGAAGATTCAATGTTGAAAATCTAGAGGACACAAGGAAACACACACACTTTGTACAAATGGAGTCCATTCCATCTCCTTCTTCTCCAAACCACTTACCTTCCAATGTATAATATGTACATCCTCCCACTCCTCCTCTTTCAAAAACAACAAAAAATCAAAAATCCAAAAACAACAAAAAAATGAAAAAAAAACAAAAATGAAAAAAATGAAAAAAAAACAAAAAGACCCAAAAAATTGGAAAATCAGAGAACCGCATAAAAATAGAAAATGAAAATGACTTGAAAAAATTTAGATCATGCCCTTAGGGAAGATATTGCTAAAGAATTAATTCTAGAGCTTCCCTTAATAAAGGCCATAGAATACTTTTCCGACCTCAAAAGATGTGTGAGAAGTAAATCGATGCCTAAGAGGTCGGGCAATAAGAGAACAAGGACAAAAAGACACCTACTGTTTATGGCCACCTCCTTGGTGACGAGGAGAAAGACTAAGAGCCGCAGAGTGAAGTGGTTGCCTAAGTTGAATGTGAAATCAAAGACACTACCTTCACCCATGCTAGAATCGATGATGACTCATCGATAAATATCCTCCCGACCTCCGTGTTTGACAAGCTCAAACTCGGGTCAATCAGAAAGTCAAGAGAGTTCGCTCAACTAGCTGATCTATCTATAAAATAGTCGAGAGGAACCATTCCAGTCTTCATTACTTTCCAACGTGCTCTACTCCATGTAGACTTCACGATCATTGGCATTGAGCACCGAGGAGAGTTTACCCTCTCTCTGATTATTCTCGGGAATCCGTTCTTAGCCTTGGCTAAGGCGACCACAGATTGCGAGACTCGGGATATCAATTTTACAACATTGGGAGCACTCCGGCATCACCTGTTTTTGAGGACATGTGATACTCTAAGGTAACCCACAAAGCCATTGATAGTCATGACCAACGGGAGCTAGATGAGTCACACCTCTCTGTTATACCTGAGATATTGAATGTCAAACCGACCATTAGATCAAAGACTTCCCACACATCCACAACTCATACTGCTTACATCACTACTAATGCCAAGCCAACTGAGATCACTAGCACCTATCCGAGACATGTGCTGACCCTTCAGGAATATTACAATCTATAAGATGACTTGTCTGATGATGAATCCATAGTCAGCACCGCACCACATCCCGGACCTTTACCAAAACAAACAACCAGGATAAAATCGAACCCACTCAAAAACACGGTTGTTCAATCGGTTATCTAGTAAGAGGAAGTTGACAATTGATTCCTCGAGGTTTTCCCACGAACCCCTCATGGTGCGTCACTCTCCTCTCCCTCTCAATGCTTCAGGTTTTAGAAAATCGACTAAAATGGTTTCCTTCAACATACCGGAGAAGGAATTTTCTGAGGAGTCCTCATCAAATCCATATGAGGTGATTTATATGAGTGAACTTAATTCGGTTGTTCTTAAGCGGTATCTGAGCAAGCAGTTGATGAATCTCCATTTCTTCACCTTTATTCTATCATTTTAGCCTTAAAACCCATAACTAATGCATGTAAATAACATTAATTTGTATAAAATAGCATTCATTATTTATTGCACTTATTGTGTAAATAATATTGTTTTTAATGCCAAAATTATAGAATAAAGAGAAGAAAAGAAAAAGAATAAAATACCAAAGGTATTTTATGACCCTAAACCCCGAGACCAAGACAAGAATGGAGTTGATCGATAAGAAATAAAGTAAGGAGAGATAAGGGCCAAAAATACGATAAAAATCACATTTATTTATTCCCCAATAATGTATTTTTGACACCCATTTCATTCTTTATTATCTATACATCAAATAAATAAACTTTGTACATAAAAGTTGTAGATAATAATGTAAATAAAAATACAAAATTGAGTTTGTACAAAATAATATAGAGTGTACTTTTTATACACAAAATAAAGCCAAAATCTCAACTTCACATACCCATATCTTCCAAATAAAAACTCAAAATGTATCAAAATCACCTCTAATTGTATACTTTTAATAAGCTATTTAATGGAGGTGGTTTCATTTTTTCAGAGTTAAGAAGTGAAAATTAAGTTTTGCACCATCTTTGTACGATATACTTGAATAAAATGTTCAATTTATTCATTCTTTATAATTTTTACAATGTTATATTTTTATAAGTTTGAAAATATAATTCATAACTTAGGTACACATCAAAACTGGGATAAAATACTAAATAAAACATTAAAATAAAATAAGGTATATAATACATAGATGAAATACCTATAAGTATACCTACATACTACATATGCCTATTTATTTAAATATACAAAATATAGCATAAAAATATAATAAAAATATATTTATACATCTAAAAATATGTTATAAACATATAAACTAAGAATTAAAATAATAAAATAAAATATATAAAATAAAAATAAAATAAGTTAAGATATAGATGAATATACCTATAATTATACCCCCTAAAAATTAACTCATAATAAATAATGCCAAAAAATAAATAAAATCATATTAAAATACTACATTAAATATATCTTACCTGGGATCACAAATCCCATGTTTGTCCATGAAGAGCTGATATAATTGTATTGGTTTCTATAATTGGTTTCTTTTGTGTACTACTAATTGATAGGGCCTCATTGATTAGTGCTACAAGATCCCTTTCATTGAAACCCATGGTTATGGACCCGAATCCTTTAATATGGAACTTTTTTTCCAAGTGAAATTCCCTAATATATGAAAGAATGAAAAAGTGCTTTCGTTGTTGTGGGATAATAATCCTTCGTATCTTAATGCAGTTATTTAATTTATTCGGTCCACTTTTGGGGGAATGTGAGTTTTTTTATTTTATAAGCAAAAAATAATAGGGCTTTTATCACTTGTGCCCCTCTTAGATATCGCAATTTCAGTTATGCCCCTATCTTTTGGTAATATCAGTTGTGCGCCTCACTTCTTTCTCGATTATCACTTGTGCCCTTCCGTCAGATTGACCGTCAATGAGTTGACTTAACCATAGTTTTTTCAAACCTTGGTACAGTTAAGAGGTGTCGGACATGCGAGCCCACGGCGAGCCATTATGCAATAAATGTTATTGCGAATATCATTCCCTGATCTGAAACGAAGAATAACCAATTTGCATGATAGGTCCCTTAGTACAATTAGGGGTATGTACCATGGCCATCTTGATGATCATACATCTGTTGATTCAGTTATTGAATCATAGAGGCTGGTGCTTGTATGAGTATCTAAAGAGTTATATCGAGGACTCATCAAGCACCGTCAAATGATTGTTAAGAGATGATCTCCAGCCTGAGTAGGAGATGGCAATCCTTTCTCATTTAGGGAATAGAGATTCGAAGGTGTCAGATTAGTTAGGTCAAAGAGTTGACTTAACGAGATCGAGATAACCAAAGTCCTATAACGTATGTTGTCACTATATAGGCACGCATCCTCTGACCGGAGACAGATGTGTTACTGTATGTCTGAGTATGTATATTTAGAAGACCAATAGGTTGATGACATAATCAAGGTCTATACACTGGCGCGTTGGTGGGCATACAAGGGTATATGAGTAATACGGTCTCTCAAAGGGATCATACAGGTTCGGTTACTGAACCGGAAGACATGAGCTCGCTCACGAGATATTGGGAAGAATCAAATTCCGTGCACGGTCGTCTCGCTTTGGAAGCTTGACTGAATTTGTAGGTTTGATATATACTTTTGGAAATTATATGATCAACACCTGGGTATGATATATGCTTTTCGAAAGTATATGATTGATACCAACTCCCAATAGTCAAATGAGAAACTTAATGATGAAACTCTGAAGTAGAAAGTGAAAAATTGATCTTATACTTCAGGTTTATTCTGAGTCTTCCAGTATGCAGGATGTACAGGTATTGGAATACCTGAGGGTGATGTGATCATAAACGGTTGTATAATCATGACGCTTCCATTCACAGGGAGTGATGAAACGGGTCTGGATTTTAGTGACTCCTCTCAGTAGAGAAGTAATATGATCTTAGTCCAAATGTTGGACATTGATCTGAATGTGATTCATATGCAATGAGAAGATTAGTTTTGCGGTCTTGATTTAATCAAGCATCTATGAGAGGTCCGAGATCTGGATTTGAGATATGATCTCAATATCCAAGTCACTATACGTGGAACAATACAATTGCCTTATTCTTTATCCAAGTATCTGTGGAGAAAGCGCATTATCCTTGAAAGAGTTCAGGATAATTTCTTTGTCGATATATGTATCCGAGCATTGAGAAAATAGATAATTAAATGTGATTTATTTATCACGAATAATATGAATTTGATTCATATTATAAAGAGAGTTATCTTAGATAATTAAATGTGATTTGATTATCAAAGATGTGAATAATATGAATGTGATTCACATTATTTGGGCACATAAGAATAGAGATCCAAGATGACTAAATGTGATTTAATTATCATGGATATGAATAATGTGGGTATCACTATCCATATTAATCATGTATATTATAAATGTGTAAATGTGATTTATAATATATGAGAGAGCAATTTATAATTTACATTTGTTAATTAAATGTTGATGTGAATTGGATTCACATCGGACATTAAATTGAAAATGTAATTTTTATTTTATTTTGGGTTGTGAATGTGTTTCACAAATTTCCAATGGCAAGATTGCAATATTTTCAAAATAATTGTGAATTATTTTTATAGAATAATTTACAACAAGAGTTGTTGTAATATCGTGGAGATTTCTAAGGATTGATGCAATCTCATGAGATTGCAGGAGATTTCATCCACCATGAGATATGGTGGACGGCTACCATCTCCTATATGAAAATTGATAGCCATCCCACCAATCAACTTGATGAAATCTCAATCTAACAATCTTCATGTTTGCTTGATTTAATTTGAGATTGATTTATCAATATAGATTTAATCTAAATAAATTAATTGTTGTTGGTTTTTACCAATAAAAATCTTAGCCATTAAAAGAAACAAAAATCAATGAGAGCCATTGGATATGTGTTGCCCATGGATTGAGATCCATGGATCCCTAAATATATAAATAGAAGGGCACCCCTTGCTCTTCGTATGCTAATGAGAACATAAGCCTCTCTCTCTTTCTCTCTACATGCCCACTCTCTCTCTCTCATATGGTCGTCCACTATGAATGCCCTAAAGAGAATCTCCATCGCTGCATCGTTGTCGTTGCTCGTGGATCTCTGTCTCCTTCGGTGTGCCTCGCTCGTGAGATAGACTTCGGATCTCGTGTGTCGAGATTAGGAGATCTGGCACTTGGATAATCAACATGGATTATGAGAAGCACGTGTTTCATCAACACACTCGCAAGCGTCTCCTCCGTCATATCAGACTTGAGACATGAGACCTCTTTGCTTAGAGACTCGATCGCAACCACGCTTCAAGAGGTAACCCTAATACTTGTCTGTGGTTTAGATGAAACGATCCGAGAAGTGTTCTTGGATCATGTAGTTTAATCGCATTAATATTTTTTAAATTTCTGCTGCCTCGAGCAACTAATGTGACTAGTCGCTCTCGATCGCATACGATGCGATCCTCACGCTTCCATGATGTGCTTAAGGATCTCACCATATCCTTCAAGTTGTATTAGAGCCAGGTTGAAGGTTTCGGATACGATCCATAAATCTAAGACGACTTGGGTTCGTTAAGGTTGCGAAAGTTTTATCGTATTTATTTTCGCATCTCTAATTAGTGATTATTTTCGTCCCTGTTTAAATTATTCAAACACAAAAATAAAACTTGGATTTTGTTTCCCATCAAATAAGGAAACTATGGGATTTGAGTTTGCGTGATTTTGAATCCGTTTGCTCAAGTTATGATCAAATTAGCGAACATACATCAACTATTTCGGGGACTGCGAATCTTTACGTAATTAAAGAGTTAATTACGGATTTGAAACACCTTGAAATACGTATAAATCACTTAAGTTCTGTTGTAAATCAAACTAGCAAACTTTAGAAACTTACTTTGCTTAATTTGGATTTAAATTTATTAATATATATTAATTTTAGTAAGTGAGGGTCACTGCTGGAAATTACTTTCCCAATCAAGAACATTGGGATTGTCATTTAATCAATTAGCGAAATTAAATTGTTTAATTTCCTGGAATAATTATGGATAAATATTTGTGAAATATTTGATGATAATTATTTCTTTAAATGACATTGCTTTAACAAATATTTGATTAGATGTGATCTAAATCCCAAATTGGTTACTTGATCTACATGATCTACATTTCAACAAACATAGTTGCTTGAATAGGTTTGGAGATTTATTTAGCAAATCTCCTTATATTGTTAATCAAAATTGTTTTGATTAATATTATATGGTATACCTTTGGTTGAAGAACCGATTATAATCTCAAGTACACAATGATCAATTTGGCATTATCTTTTCCCGAGGTGGATATGGTGTCTAGTCGGCGAGCGTTGGGGAAGCAGGTTGCACCGTGTGCGGTCTGTCCCACTCCCGTCGGTACTGAACATGACAGCGAATAGGGACTTGATAATGAAGGAGAGATTACAGTGTATTTTTCTAATTATTAAAATTCAGAATAATACATATTTGAGATAATACCATTATTCAAGTAACAATAAAGATTGTTTGTTGGATATTAATTGGATCATTAATTTAATATGATTAGATTATTTAGAATCCAATTAAAATTAAAATACTCTATTATGAATAGAGATGTTATTTCTCTTGGAATAATTAATCATAATGAATATGATTCATGATGATTAATTAGAATTTGAATATGATATGCAGGATCACATAAGTGACATCCATGGTCTCCCGTCAAGGCGGAGGGTTCCGTCGCCAGAGATTGTATGTAGGAGACGCCTGTCCAAAGTGACAACTCCTGTATGCAAGCGCATCTGGATCGGGCTCTTCGCTTCTTGAAAGAGTAAGGACGTATGTGTAGTAACCCCAATATCGGGTCCTCATATTATTGGTGTGATATTGGATTATGCGTAGCGAGTTGTATTCCTGTTGATAGTTGGTTCAATTAATGACGGGTCAACATCACATTGGGGGTGGTGGGCTTGGGTGTTAAAGATCAAATTGGGAGATGCAATTTGGACTTGCAAGGCGGAATGTGTTCCTGCTTCTTTTTATCCGAGTCACATGTTCTCATATTATTGGGATGTGACAAAGATAAGGAAGGAGATCCCAGGTCTTGCTTGAGATATATTGGTAAGTATATCTCTTACATTGAGAGTGATTAAGGAAATGAACTTTCATTGTTGACAAGATAAGACAACTTTGATAAAAAAATTCCTAAATCGAAGTAAAATATGTATATATATATAAATATATACACTTGTGTAGATTTCTTATTTCATATAATTCTTTATTAAACCCACTCAATATTATACTCAATAATAACTAGTAAAATTTCATGGATTGGATCCATGATTAAGATAATTTACTTGCAGTTGGACACATATTGTATGTGGTTGCGATGTGCAAGTTTCCTCATAGTAATGAGGAGTGACAAATAGGGTTCGTATGTCTCTATAGTCTTGATCTCTCATTGAATGTACTTTGGAAGTGACATATCGATGATGATCGTAATTGTCGAATAATCCTTATAAAATCTAAGAAGATATTTTGGCATGCATATGTGCTCTCGACATTTAATCATGAACGACATGGTTCTCTGCATCATGCAGAATGGTGGCTCTATAAGAAATGTTGTATTCAAATTGTTTGAGTACCTACCTGAATCAATGTTTTAAGAGTTTAGATGGATGTAGACACGATGAGTGTCATCATTCTACTATCTATGCTCTAGTCATTCTGAAGCTTCTGAATATTCATATTGTATGAATCGAATGAACCATGTACAAATGTTGATACGCTCTTATATTGAAATCTTTTGAATTCAACATAAGAGATCCTTCGTCTCAAGCAATGGTTGTTTATAGATAAAGGGAGTACAGTGGAAGCATGGGTTGGACCCAAGTATGAAGGAAAGTCAAAGAGTTAACTGTACTTTTGTGACTTCCATATGACATCCAAATAGTTGGATGGATGTCAATACTGCAATAAGCTGATGTATTGATAGTGTGACTATCTTGTCTATCTAGGATCCTTAGAGAAGGATCCAGATGGTGCATCAAAATAATATACATCTACATATAATCATTGAAATTGACTTTCTTATTTGATAAGATCAAAATCAAATAATTGTATCTTATTATTCTAATAAGATTTGCAATTTGTTGCATATGTGTTAGAATACTATAAAATTTGATTTTAAGGTTTAATAGTCATCCACATGGATATTGATGCAATTGTTGCAACAATCTCTATTGGATTGATAGACTTCATAATTTCAGTGCGAGAGCCCTTAGTCTTAGAGAATGTCTCTATGACCTAGATATTAGAATACACTCATTGTTTATATCAAAATGTTGGAAGTAAACATGAATTCTATAATAGATCTATCATAAAGAGTTATGATGGAGGTATTTCAGATAGTAATCTAAAACATAGTGGACTCTACTAAATTAGAAAATTAATGAATGGTTCATTAACATTTCTAATACTGAAAATTAAACCTTTAAAAATCAACAGGAGGATGAAGATCATTTGATAATGATCTGGCATCAAACCTTCGACATAAGTCTGTTGATAAGATCAATAGACTAGTAAAAGATGAAACTTTAGAAGGTCTAAAATTTCACATCTTACATACTTGAATATTGTATTCAAGAGTAGAAAATGTCCAATATACCCTTATATGAGAATTGTGTGATATGCTGAGGTATTCAAGATCTCACACATTGATGTATGTGGATCATCTATATCATGATAAACATTGATGATATGTGATATCATTAGATGATTATTTTTGATATGAGATTTCTTCCCTTCACCTTAGAAAGCTTTGAAATGTTCAGATATTTCACAATTTTGGTTTAGAACCAAAGTTTGAAGGAAGATTAAATGAATTTGATCTAATCTAGGTAGTCAGTACTTATTAGATGAATTCATGGAATACTTTATAAAGATATGAATATCAATTCTATCTCACTCCTTCTAATAAACCTAAACTCAATGGAGTTGTAGGGAGATACATTTGAATCATGTGTGACATGATATGATCAATGATGAATATTAGCATAATTATCTATTAGTTTCCAAGGTATATATGGGGTAGAGACTACAATATACATCCTTAATAAGATTTCATGCAAATTAACTAGAATCTAGCACCAGAGAGTGCTACTTCATTAGGAAAATAAAGTTTGGTATTGGATACATACTTTATGACCTTGAGATTCTTAAAAGATCTCGTCTGTGAGAATGCGATTCTTAGAAGACGAGACTCTTGAGAATCAAGATGAAAATGAAGTTAAGGAACTCATTTAATCTTGAGAAGATAATGAGGTTCCTAAAATTGAAAACTAAAAGGACAATTAAAGATGAAACACTAATACTCTTCAAATAAGTTTAAAGATGGATTCCATGTGTCAGTTGAATCTGACAATAATCTAACTTTATATGATGAAGCTTCTAAAGATCATGACATGGAAAGATGGATGTTAGCAATAAAGTCTAAAGTATACTTCATATACAAGTGTTGTATATGGACCCTCGAGGATCCACCTATATGGGTAAGACCCATTAAGGTGTAAATGGATCTTCTAGAGAAAGAGGGAACCTGATGAGAAGGTAGAGACCTTCAAAGCACAGTTCGTAGCCATGAGCTGCTTACCGAAGAGAAGACATCGCTTGAGATGAGACTTTCTCTCCAGTGACCTTGCTTTAACCCATCAGAATATTGCTAACCATAGATACACAACTTGACTTTGACATCTTCAAGATGGAAGTCAATATTGCAACTCTCTATGAATACCTCTCTGAGGATATTCACATGAAATATCCCCATGTCTTCATGGTTGAGGAAAGCAAGGTGTGCAAGCTAAAGAACTCCATCTTTGGACTCAAATAAGCTTCTTGTAGTTGGAACATAAGATTTAATGAAATTATAAATGTTATGATTTCAGATAGAATCTTGATGAACCCTGTGAAGCTTGGTGGGAGTGCCATTGTATTCATTGTACTAAATATAGATAATATCCTAATCATTTAGAATGATATAAGGATGATAATAAGTGTTTTATAGACTGGATATTCCATATCATGAGATATAATCTCAAGGATACTCTTAGATTTTAGTTCTGAAGTTGTTCAAAGCAAAGAGAAGAGGATATAGGGATCGTCACATTAATGGTACAACTTGAACATTTCCATTTTATGGAAAATTCCAAGAAAGGCTTCTTTCCCTCAAGATATGGTACTAACCTATCTGAAGGGATAGCACCTCAAAGAGTTGAGGATGTGAATGCTAAAACTGCTTGCCCTTGTGCATTAGTTCCGAGAAGCCGGGTGTATGCTAGATGTGTACAAAAGCCAAATGTATACCACGCAGTGGGAGTAGTAAACTGTTACTAATCCTACTATGGTGATAAAACACTTGATTGCAGTAATAACAATATCTTCATAAAGGGTAAAACCTTTGAGATAGTGATATCAAAGTCTTATCTTCAAGAAAGTAAGACTTTATAGATAGTGATCTAAAAGGTCTTAACTGAGGATACCTTAGGAGATAGAGATCTCCAGGATGATAGAAATCAAGTACTAGTTAAATGATTATTGAGTTGTAGTGTCAACGACACTATGACTAATACTGTTGAGTATTGGTTACATAAGATACAATTTTCGCATTGAATGCGAGAACTGTTACTCGGAGATATGCAAGTGTTGTAAAAGGACTTGGCGTAGTCTCTCGGGAACAGAGTGACTGATCAACTTACCTAGCTATTTTTTCTAAATAGCCTATGATTGTCAAATGTGTGCGGGTTTAATTGATTAGCCCATTAATGGCCCTTTGGGATAGTGGGAGATAGTTGGACATGCGAGCCCACGACGAGCCATTATGCAATAAATGATATTGCGAATATCATTCCCTAATTTGAAATGAAGAATAACCAATTTGCATAATAGATCCCTTAGTACAATTAGGGTTATGTATCGTGACCATCTTGATGATCATACAGTTGTTGATTCAGTTATTGAATCATAGAGGCCGGTGCTTCGATGAATATCTAAAGAGTTAGATTGATGACTCATCAAGCACCGTCAAATGATTGTTAAGAGATGATCTCCAGCATGAATAGGAGATGGCAATCCTTTCTCATTTAGGTTGATATATGACCGACCTCTTGATACAGGTCCTCTGCATGGGAATAGAGATTCGTAGGTGTCAGATTCATTAGGTCAAAGAGTTGACTTAACGAGATTGAGATAACCAAAGTCCTATGACATATGTTGTCACGATATTGGCACACATCCTCTGACTGGAGATAAATGTGTTACTATATGTCTGAGTATGTACATTTGGCAGACCAATAGATTGATGACCTAATCAAGGTCTACACACTGGTGCGCTGGTGTGGCATATGAGTAATATGATCTCTCAAAGGGATCATATAGGTTCAGTTACTGAACCAGAAGACAAGAGCTCACTTATGAGATATTGGGAAGAATCAAATTTCGTGCACGGTCGTCTCGCTTCGGAAGCTTGACTGAATTTGTAGGTTTGATATATACTTTTGGAAAGTATATGATCAACACCTGGGTATGATATATGCTTTTCGAAAGTATGTGATCGATACCAACTCCCAATAGTCAAATGAGAAACTTAATGATGAATCTCTTAAGTAGACAGTGAAAAATCGATCTTATACTTCAGGTTTATTCTGAGTCTTCCAGTATGCAGGATGTACAGGTATTGGGAATACCTGAGGGTGATGTGATCATAAATGGCTGTATAACCATGACGCTTCCATTCCTAGGGAGTGATGAAATAGGTCTGGATTTTAGTGACTCCTCTCAGTAGAGAAGTAATCTGATCTTAGTCCAAATGTTGGACATTGATCTGATGTGATTCAGATGCAATGAGAAGATTAAATTTGCGGTCTTGATTTAATCAAGCATCCATGGGAGGCCCGAGATATGGATTTGAGATATGATCTCAATATCCAAATCACTACGTGGAACAATACAATCGCCCAGTCCGTATCTCCAAGTATCTGTGGAGAAAGCGCATTATCCTTGAAAGAGTTCAGGATAATTTCTTTGTTGATATATGTATCCGAGCATTGAAAAAATGGATAATTAAATGTTATTTAATTATCATGAATAATATGAATTTGATTCATATTATAAAGAGAGTTATCTTAGATAATGAAATGTGATTTGATTATCAAAGATGTGAATAATGTGAATGTGATTCACATTATTTGGTCACATGAGAATAGAGATCCAAGATGATTAGATGTGATTTAATTATCATGTATATGAATAATGTGGATAGCACTATCCATATTAATCATATATATTATAAATGTGATGTATAATATATAAGAGAGAGCAATTTGTAATTTACATTTGTTAATTAAATGTTGATGTGAATTGGATTCACATTGGACATTAAATTGAAAATGTATTTACATTTTTTTGGGTTATCAAGGTGTTTCACAAATTTCCAATGGCAAGATTGCAATATTCTTAAAATAATTGTGAATTATTTTTGTAGAATAATTCACAACAAGAGTTGTTGTAATGTCATGGAGATTTTCCGAGGATTGATGCAATCTCATGACAACTAGTGCGACTAGTCGCTCCCGATCGCATACGATGCGATCCTCACGCTTTTGTGATGCGCTTAAGGATCTCACCATATCCTTTAAAAGGGGTATTATTGTCCATACTTCTTCTTCATCTTCTTCCTCCTCCATTTTGTTCTTCTCCCATTCTCTTCATAATTTCTCTCTCTTAGTGACACCTTCATTCATTCATCGAATCTCTAAATTTTTGCATTTTCACGGATATATCTCTCATTACGGATCAAACGGTGAATTTTATTGAATTTTTTAATGAGTTTTTATGAATCAATTAGTCAAAAATTTATCTTAATTTAACAAAAATGAAAGCTCTCTAGTTTCAGCCATGCTCCTTCTCCATTTTTCCTCCTCCTTCATTACATTCCTCTCCAGGTTGTTTACCCACATGCTAAAATTTCTCCAATTGACCAAAACTCAGACCCCAATAATAAAAAATTCTACTGACCAAAAAATGCCAATAACATCATAGATCGCCTATATTCTCAAGTAAAAAATAGAGCACCGACTCGTTCAGTTCCAGAGGCAGACCAAGACCACCGTCGTCATCACCAAACCAACGATCTGCGATCCGACGACCATCGGTGCCCTTGCAGTCGAATTGGAAGGCGAACATGTGGGGCCAAACATCATGGAGAAGGAGGCCGAGGAGGCGGGCAGCTCCGCAGCAGAGGCATACCCATTGGCAAACAGAGCGTCCACCACGAACCTCTGGTGCTTCCCTCAGTGTCCGGGCTCCCCGCTGGCGAAGTAGAGCGCGCCCGCAAATGTGAGATTGAAGAGGGAGTTTCCATCGTTTATCTTGACAACAGGTGCGGAGACTTCGAAGGCCTTGAAGACCTCCTCGGAGAGCTGCACTACCGAGTCCTTGCTTGGTGGGTAGAGGAATACTGCGTGTGGTACAGATCAGATTCAGAGGAACCATGTTACCAAGAATAATTTAATGCAATGTAATATGGACCTTACTGAGGGAGTCTCCAATCTTGAAGCAGTGGGCCTTGGACCACGAGGAGTAGACATTGGGGTTAGAGGAGGAGGGAGGCCCCCGGTGGGAGGGGGAGGCACATGGGGTGGGGGCGGTGGGGCCAGGTGAAGATGCGGGGGCAGAGGGAGGTGCTGGGGGCGGAGGGAAGTGCAGGGGCGGTGGGGGCGGAGGGGGGAGGTGCCGAGGGGAGGGGGTTGCAAGGAGCAGAAGGGGGTGCGAGGGGTCGGAGGGGGGAGGTGCGGGAGGCAGGGTGGGGGCGGAGGGGTGTGCGGGGTCAGAGGGGGGAGGTGCGTGGGATGAAGGGAGGTGCTGGGAGCAGAAGGGAGGTGCGGGGGGGCAGTGCGGGGGGCGGAGGGAGGTGCGGAAGGGAGAGGGAGGTGCGGGGGGCGGAGGAGAACTGGGACAGAGGCGAGGAGACACGTGGGTGGAGCAAGGGGCTCGGGGGAGGCTGCAGGAGAGCTCAAGGCGGGGGAGGGAGGAGCTGTGGAGGAGGAAGAGAAGGGAGGAAGAGGAAGAAGATGGGAGAGGAGGAAGAGAAGAGAGGAAGGAGACGGGGGGAGGAGGAAGAGGATGGGGAAGGACGAAGAAAGATGAGGAAATGACCTTTTCAGCTTTTACTTTTAATTTAATTCCCATTATATCCCAAAGTTAACGTCCGTTTGCATTGGAAATGAACGGCAACTAACGCGAAGGCACAACTGATAGAACGACAAAAAGTCGGGGGCACAACCGATATTCCTAAAAATATAGGGGCATAACTGATATTGCAATATCTCAGAGGGGCACGCCTGATAAAAACCCAAAATAATAAAATCATTTGTTATATTTAATTAATTGAATTCTAAAAGAACATACAGTTTTGTCTTTTAATGCCTGAGCTGGACCAATCAGATCCCTCCGATGGTTGACCCCTGGTGAACTGTCCCTCTAGCCCTCCTGACTTCACGCGCGTGTTGAGCCCCATGATTCCAGCCCTTTTTCCCTGACGCACCATCACTCGCATCTATACGATCTTTCACCAAAACAACTCTTGATCAACCCTAATCCACGTCTAAGCCCTAAATACGTTGTACATAGCTTGTATCTCCGCCAATACGCCGGTCAATAAGGGTGTGCCTAATGTTTATAAATAACCCCCTACGTTCTCCATCTCTTTTTTGGTCATTGTTCTGAGTCTAGGAGCTCGATTTCTTGAGCAAGGAAGTTTCCTAGTGATAGAAGGGGCATCTTTGCAACCGAATCTGCTCTAGGAGGACGAAGGTGCACCCAAGCGGCCATCGCTGGCCCCTTTGCTCCATGCCATCGCCGGCAGGTAAGAGCTACGCTTTTTCCCATTTTTAAGTAGCGTTTAGTTTATGTATTTTAATTCCGTTGTTAGCTTAGCTATTACCCTAACATTTTAGATCGAATCTCTCAATTCGTAGTTCGTCGGAGCTCCGCTTTGGCGAACGTGTTCATCGTGCCCCGACTGTTCTACGCTATGCCTTCCACCTTCATTTCATTCCTCGACGCCTGCTGATCACTCCACGCATCTCCGCTCATCTCGATCTCGCTTGGATCGAGCAATCGCTCCGTCCTCCTCCACCGCTCATCGAAGGGAGCCCATCTCGCCCATCTTTCGCCCATTTCCCCTTCTAACGAGATAAGGCGGTTTTCCCTCGCCCTTAGTATTATTCTATGCAGGTTAAAAGTGCAACAAGCACCTGGAGGCGATTTTGTCACTCACCGGAGGTACCTGGAGCACTACCTCTACTTCGACCTTGTGGTGGCGCTCTGGTGACCCTCTGGCCATTCTGAAGCCTCCAGCAGATAGAAAGACGCTCCTGGTTCCGATTGTGAACCTTGGAGCCCAAGAAGACCATTGGAGTTGTGCCGTGGCGACGATCGAAGCTCGCCTTCCGCTCTTTTCTTCCTTGTTCTTATAGGGAGATCTAGAGTCGTCAGATCGAGTCTCTCCTCCAGATTCTCCAGGCACCATTGGATATAGGTGCTCCTGACTGTTCGATCACCTCTTGCGATCTAATATGCTCCGTCCAAGACTGAAGCGGTATGGGCCGATATGATAATGCCACATGTTTAAGTGAAGAAGCCCGGCCGCCCGATTGCGTGACTTAATGTCGTAAATTGCACTTTTGCCTTGTCTTTTTGTATATTTATCATTTAGTTCTATAAAATAAATTGTAATATTTAAAATAAATTGGAAATTTTGCTAATAGACCCTTGTATTTATTTTAATTGCATTTGGGTCCAGTCTAGCTGAGCTCACCTGTCGTCCCACATGAGATGGAAAATTACATGTATGCCCATGGTACTTTTTGTATTTATTTTTAGTCCAATAAAATTTTTTACGTTGTATATTTTTGGGAAAATTGCATATAAGCCACTGGAATTTATTTTATGTACAATTATGCCCATGCTATTTTATGAATTTGGATGCTTGGATTTCACTTATTAAAAATAGCACCATTGCTCCTAAATTTGTGTAAAAATAGGGTTAGATGTATGGTAGCATGCACTTTCACGTCATAAATTTACTTTACATTTTTGAACATTTTTAACTATTTATTAAAAATAAAAAAGAGCTCATTTTTCTTCTCTTTATAGTATAAAATATCAAAAAAATAAAAACATCTTTAAAAATTCCAAAAAAATTTATATATTGTCTATTTTATTATAATTTGACTATAGACCAAAAATCACTAAAATGGAAAAGAAAACTCCTAAAATTTGGGAAACTCCAAAATCTTTTATAAAAATCTAAAAATTTATTAAAAAAATCCAAAAATGTGTTTTTCTATTTTATAATTTTCTTTATATAAATATTTATATATTAAAATTGATTTGAGTAATTTTAGACTTTGTTTATTATTTTTAACATTCAAATCAATTTCGAGTATTTTTCAAATCCTTGATTTAGGGTAATTTTGACTTTAAAAATCTATAAAAGTTTGTAAAAATATCCAGAAAAATCATAAAAATATTAGAAATATATAATCCAAAACAAGTTATTTTCTCAATTTTAGTTATATTCATTACTACTTATAAATATATAACTCTATATTATATATATAGCCTTGTATATAGCTATATTATGTTTATACCTTAAAAGAAAAAATATAAAATCATAAAATAAAAAAATATGTAAAACAAAAATAAAATATAAAAAATACAAAAATTAAAAACCCACAAAAAGATACACATACACGCACACATAATAAATGACTTGGTTATATATAAACACTTTGTTTGTAAATCACCATATGCTACATGTTTTGCTTTTTGTGGTTCGATCTTTACGTGCTTTCTTGCTATGCATCTTGTAGTAGAGAATAATAATTTTTGACTCACTTCGTGCTATTCGTTGCCTTTATTTATTTCATGGGTTATTTGTTGATTAATCAAGGAATTGTGAGTGGTCATGACACCGACTGCGGTTTTGCCTTGTGAAACCGTAAGACCCTCGGATTATTTCCATGTTTATCATATGGCGCCGTTGTCAGGGAGCAATGAGTGTAGACTATTTTTGTCATTTCTTTTGTATAATCATTTGTTCTTGTTCATTGATTCATTAATGTAAATAATAACTGATTTTCTTCTGCACATTGCCATTCAATTATTCTTGTATAGCTCATTTTGATTTCATTTTATTTTCTGTGCTAATACCCTTTTCTTTGTGACTTTGTTGCAAGGGCCCGCCACTCGCGGACGGCTTGTTAGGAAGACGATGCAACCAAGCTTGGTGGAGGCTAGTCTTCACTATGTGACCGGTTAGAGAGGGTACAGAGGAAGCAAGGAGAAAGACAACAACAACAACAACAACAATGCCTTTTCCCACAATTAAGTAGGGTCGGCTACATGGATTTTTCGCCTCCATTCAGATCTATCTTGGGTCAATCTCGGACTTATATCCAAAAAACTAAGATCCCTTCGTATAGTCTCTTTCCAACACTTCTTGGGCCCTCCTCGCCCTCTCTTAGCCGGCTCAACATCCCAACACTCGCATCTCCTAACCAGTGCATCAGTTGACCTTCTTTGCAAATGACCAAACCATCTTAAGTGGTTTTCTCGCATCTTATCCTCGATCGGAGCTACACCAACTTTCTTTCTGATTGCATCATTCCGAATCCGATCTTTACGTGTATGTCCACACATCCATCTTAGCATTTTCATTTCTGCTACAGCCATTCTCTGCACATGTCTATGGTTCACAGGCCAACATTCAGAACCATAAAGCATAGCAGGTCTCACGGCTGCTTTGTAAAACTTTCCTTTAATTTTTAAAGGAATTTTCTTATCACAGAGAACAGCGGAGGCTCCTCTCCACTTTAGCCAGCCTGCATTTATTCTATTAGTAATATATCCATCAATTTCCCCATCATGTTGCAAAATAGATCCCAGATATCTAAAAGAATCTCTCTTCTGAATGTTATCGTCACCAATCTTAACCTCGATTCCTTCACCATTGGAAGCAAGGAGAAAGAATCAGCATAAAATTAGATTAGTTCTGATTATGTACATATTGGTGAGAGAGAGAATTTAAATATGTAATAATTCCATATTTGGACTCTACTCTCCACAATGAGGTCAGTGCCCGGGTGTCTGTTCACCTGGGAGCCTCGTCACAATTTTACATGTTTTCACGCATTCTTTTTATTTGTTTATCGTTATTTTGAGTTTTCCACCTTATTTTTATTTGTTTTGTGTGCATGGAGCCCCTAGACATATGTTGCTTGACTAAGTAATTTGGTCCAAACACTAATAAGAATGCTTGTTCCTATAATCACTTACGTTTGGATCTAGTCAAATTAATAAATATTAGTTATTGGACTTGAGACCGCGCGTCGAGAGAGGCCGCATACACCGCTTGGAAGACCCATTCTGGCGGGCACCGATGGGCATCGAAGATCGGACCTTTGTCTCATTTATGAATACTAACAATTATTTCTTCAAGATTAATAACATCTATTGTTTAGGGTGATTTTGTCGATTGCATACCGTCATGTAGATAGGTTCAAAAATTTCATTTTGCATACCACATGGAGAGAGCTGGGAAGCACTATAAGTCCTCTAACTCAGTATGCATCATTAGATCCAATGATGAGATTTCCATCATTTCATCGACATGCACGGCTTTTTCGCTATCTCCCTTTGATTTTGGGCACTTAGGACATAGATGAAAATCTACAAAAACAATAGGTGCCTGTATGAAAACATATCCAAAAAAAGAGAAAACCAAAAAATTAAAATAAGGGGACTGCTAAATAAACTTTGACCTTAATTAAAATCCATAATGGAATTTCATTGCCTTGGGTTCATAAAACCCTCATTGATTTCAGGTACCTTAGGAGGGGACCAAAATTCCTCCCATGAGAGAGGCACGACCCGCTAAGGATTATAGCCCAAAACCTAGTGTGTAACTACCTTGTGTATCGTCTGGATTTCCGAAGTAATGGTGCTTCTATTGTACGTGACCGAGTAGGGCCTTGTCAACAATGGTGTTCCCGTCTTGTGTAGAGCATCGACATGGTACGAAATACTGAGCTTAGGCCACGCCTTCACAGGAGTGCCTGTCTCATCGGTTTGTGTCCGAGTAGGTTCTTGCATGCTCACGGGTGATTTCGTTGCGAGCGAAGACCGAAGTGCAGTTTCTCCTATCGGTTTCCTCTCTCTATTTCTTTGGCTGAGTAGGGATCCAAAAGGGTTAAAAGGACCTCCAAAAGTGCATAATACATGTTACACAAAGAGTACAAGTACGAGATACTTTTATGAAAATACTCTCTCCTATAGGGTTAGCGTGCTAAGGACTTGTTACAAGATATGCTTGAAAAAATAACTCTAAAATTGAAAAGATAATAGATAGTCGAACCTTCGAGAATTCACATGGCGTGAGTTGGTGAACCCAATTTTGCATTGTGTTTGTATGGATCTAGATTAAGGTTCAAAGAATAAAGTCTCGTGCAATTGCATAAATTTTTGTCTTATGTGTCTTCCTATTGACCCCCGCTCAGTTCGAGCCTTTCTACTATTTTATGCTCCTTTTATTCCTCGTTGACCGCATATCCTTCCTCATGTATCGTTCGCCCTCTTGCTTCACTATGTCGATCCATGGATGGTTCAGTCGGGACTCCGTCGACACCTACATCAATTCCATAGACTCGACTACGTCAATAATTTGAGGCGATTCTCGAGAACCCGATCCAAACCTTGTAGGTCGATATCCAGACTCCTCGTCTTCTATCCTTTCTTTTGACCACCCAATAAATCAGGACCACTCTCATCCCACCTTTGTCGTTGTGAATGGGAATCGATTATAACCCACATCTTTTCATTCACAACACTCTGGGATTAACCCTAATTTCATATTCATCTTGGCAGATGGGATTAAATTGCATGTGGTCTGATTGAGGATTTTTCACATTTCAGATAGAAGCCAGTCCCTGTCCTAGATCCTAACACAGAATTCATCTCTTTGGACTCAGATCCAGAAATAACTCCCACGGAAAGGGTAAGGGTCAGCAGGCACCTTCCCAACCAGAGCAAGGATAGATGCATGACCAGAATCAGGTGAACGCTCAGTTGTTGGCATCTATCCATGCCATTCAACAGCAGCTAACAGAGAAGGCCCTAGCACAGACTGCATTCCAGTACATGCTGAACAATGTCATGAATAGACAAGCAGAAGGAGGAGGAGACAGACCAACATGAGGAGGAGGTGGACCCCGTGAGGATCCTTATGAGGAAGAACCAGACCAGGGGAGGCAAAAACCCATTCTTAAGGAAATATACAATCTTGGAGAGAACCGGATGACTAAGTGGATCCTCATTCCACCGGTGCACGCTCACTTCGAGCTTAAGCCCTTGTTTCTGACCTTTCTACCTTCATTTTACGGGAACACTAGGGAGGAGCCTTACATTCACCTGCAACAGTTTTCACGCATCTGTCGTACTATCCACTACCATAATGTTCTTTTGGATGTAGTGAAGATGACGGTGTTCCCCTTCAGTTTACAACACAAAGACCTATACTGGGTCAATTATTTGGGAAAGGTTGCGATGACATGGGAAGAATTGAAATCCGCCTTCCTACACAAATTCTTTCCTCTCGGTCGGCTCAACCAGATGTGCGCTAGAATCAACAACTTCTCCCAAGGAACCCACGAGACCATTCATGAAGCTTGGGAGAGATTCATAGACCTGCAGGAGAAATGTCCCCATCATGAATTTCAAGGACCAGCTTCGTCCAACATTTCTTTGGGGGACTAAATGTAGAGAGTCAAAGGATCGTCCACGCAACCTGTGGGGGATCGCATTTCAACAAGGATGAATATGTATTCTGGCAAATTTTGAGGAAATGGCCGAAGGAGAGGCCGCCCTCTCTTCATCCAGAGCATATCAGAAGCAACACCAGATCCTCCAGAAGCATGTCCATATGGCAGCATCCCGTGAGGCGGAGAGAGATGAGAGCTCCAATCTCAGCATCACCAGGGGGCATCTCTCAAAGATTGACATTAACAAGAAGCAAATACAAGATTTCGAGAAGCTCTCTTTAATCGAGAAGAGGACATAGCACTTAGATAAGCTGGACTAGATCATCAAGCAGTTGGAGCTGTTGGTGGGCACCATCAGTTTTTTCCATTCAACGACACCATCTATAGAGACTCCAGCAGAGAAGAAGGATGAGCCATCATCGCCACAAAAACCTTAGCCGAGCTCGCAACCATCGGCAGTCCAATACGTGTATTACGTGCCGACGCCCAATCAGGGCCCATCGCAATAACAGATGGTAGTCTACCAGCCAGACTTCCTTCCATCTTCCGATCCAGCTTTTCCACCACCACCCTTGATCCAAGAAGTCAATAGTGTATGGAGCAATGATGCACATCTACCTCGTCCTACGGACACCCTCATGGCCAGCCACAAGCCAACAGGGCCTACAACCAAACACAAGGTGGTCGTTTCGGGCAGTTTTCTCAACCCCCGCCTCAGTATCACCAGCCTTTGCAGTGCTACAATCAATGGAGGCAGAATCATCAGTACCTATAGCCGCAGTACCGCCAGCCACAACCATACTACTAGTATGCGGTTGCACTACTGATAGATCTCGTATTCATCATAATAATATCCACATATTAATATCATTGCTTAAACAATCCATTAAAAATCACTGATAATTCATTCATGTTATCTTGTATTATATTGTACAAAAACTGTGTTTAATTAACCTATATTTATTGTATTAAACTACTATTACTTTCTCTGTTTTAAGTTCTCATTAAAATCCCTTAAAAATTAGGTTAATTAATTATCTGTAATGGTACTGACCTTTAAAAGAGATAAAAATACAAAAAAATCTCAAAGCCAAAAGGCGGTGTTTTTATCCCATTAAATACCCCGAAAAATACTCTCTTGTATAAATGGCCTCTTTTTCCTTTTTGTCCAACATGAAACTTGTAGATCTTATCGAGATCTACAACTTTCATGTTTTGACTTTTCCCCTAATTTTGCCTGTAACTATTTCTTTTTTATTTTTCTTTATTTTTACATTGATTAATTTTTCTGGTGCGGCCACGTGGGCGCCCTCTGGGCCACCCATGTGGCCGCCTCCTCCACTCGCCACACATCTCCTCTCCTGGCCACTGGATCCTACTGGCCGCCTTCCATCTCCGTCATCCCTCATCTACTCACTTCCAGCCGTCAGATCTCCCCTGAGATCTGATCACAACCATCCACTCGTGCCTTCTTCTCAACCGCCCGATCCCCGTATTATCCTATGACCACCTTCGCTCCACGTCATCCACACACCCCCACCGTTGGATGGGATCCTAAGCTCCATCTGAATCGTTCGCCCCAGCCTTTACCCACGCCGTTGGATCAAATCCTCGGATTTGCTCCTAGCCCTTCGCTCGTGCCTCCATCTGCGTTGTTGGATCGCAAGATCCAACGGTCAAAACTTCATCTCCTACCTCAAATGCCTCCCCCTCCCAGGCGTTACGACTCGCAACCACCACACCCCTTCAATTTCTAGCTCCCTCCTTCAATCACTTCATTCTCCATAACGCCACCACCACGTTGCCCTTAGCTCCGCCTTCTCTGCGCACCCATCAATGCCCCCCTCCATAACTCCACGCCATCACTACACCCGTTCAAAATCGCACCCATCACTTGAAACCACCCCCCTCTTCGCCTATAAAACCACCGCCTCCGCCTCCTCGTCACCATGTATGCCACTCTACTGGCAAGGCCCAGCTTCGCCCACCCCTCTGGTGACAATGGAGGGGAGGATTGCTGAGGCTATGATGACCTTCGTCCAAGTGTTGACCCATGGTCAACCCGGCCATGTCGCGGCCGCCTTGGCACCCTTGAGCACTGTGCCCTAGGTTGAGCACATCATGCGATGACCAGAGGCTCCTAAGGAGCCTCAGCCCAAGCCTTCTCCTCCGCCCATTGATCGTCTCTGATCTCCAAGTAATTGCTACGTCTTCTTCTCTGATTTAATCCCGAGTATCCACGCACCTTCACTTCGATCAGAGTCCACCTTCGCCTTTTCCAACCCACATCCACCTTCGCTGCCCTTTTCGCTCGCCCTCCTCCTTTCTCCAAGACCTCCCTCCGCTCCGCCCCAACTCCCCTTCAGTTCGTCGGAGATGGAGACCTCGTCTCCAACTCCTCCGCTCGTATGAGACCACACTCTACTCACATCGCACGCACCACAAGCTTCACCTATATCTAACCCTTGCAGGATTTCAATGGTCGGAACAAATATGCACAGTCTGATCTCGTGCTCCAACTCTGATGACCAGGCTCCGCCTTGCTTCTTCAGACGACGATGGAACTTTGCCTTGTGTCCAGCACCTCCACAAACCCTTCAGCAAGCTCCCTCGATATTCAGACGAGTGAAAGGAGTGAGGAGGAGCTCCCAGGAGGTCGCCAGAGCGCAGTCTCCTCTAGTGGCCTACGATGGAAGAACAAAGAACAATTACCGACGTGCGATCCTCACGATTGAATGGTCCTGATGACGCCACGTGGGTTGCACGAGCCTCACACCGATCTTGTAGGCTCGGCTGACCCACGCCAAGAGCCAAGCCACCATCCACTGCCATGTGCCTGCCAAAGTTGCTGCCCGCCCGAGCCTAGCCCCGCGCATGCATGTCATATGAGGGGTGGGTAATTTGCAAGAAAGACCCTATAAATTCTGGTTATTACATTTTAGTCCCCATGCGTGTGCCTTACGTGCACGCTGGGTAGATTTCAAGGAGGCCCTCACAACTTCTGGAAATTACAAAATAGTCCATGCGCACAATGGAAATTTTATAAAAAGGACCTCATCGGTTTTCCGAAATTGCAAATAGGTCCCTCCAGGGACCTATTCATGATTATTTATCCTTTAATTACTTGCATTTTTATTGCAATTATGCCCCTGTATTTTTTCTTTCATATCTTAAGCATCGTAGATCCAAATTGCATGATTTCAGTGTCATTTCGTTGCTTATTTATTTCTCTACCTAATGGCTTGTTTAAATTCTGGAATTGATGCTAACTTAATGGGATGAATTTTAATGTCATATAGTATCTCTTGCTTGATAACTCTGAGGCTAGCTATTTACTTAATGCTCAATATGACTCTGATTTTTAATTCATATCTTATGCTCATTTTCTATAGGGCATATTTGTAAAGATTATTTTGCATGCTTGTATCTTGCATTTGACCTTGCATTATGTTCATGCATCATCTCATAATTGCATTTAAAATTCAACTAAAAATTATACACATCATTCCTTGCATTGATTTACCTGCATTTCTTTGTGCACTGCATGAAGGCTTAAAATTAAGAATTTATTCGCATGTAAATTTAATAGGCCAAAATTTGATAAAATATATTAAAGAGGCTCGTGTCCCGATGTTCAACCTTGGTATACTTACCAAGTAAAATAATTCCACATATTCGAAGGTGTGGTCTTTCGCATGACCGGAATCAACCTCATGTACTACGACATATCCTTACTCTTAAAGAGGCATATTTCGAATGTCATCAACCACCTCCGCAGTATCATCACCACTCTCCTCCCTCCTACCATCAGAACCAGCTTCCTCCACCTTCTCGGCACCACTAGCAGTCGCAACCTCAGCCCCCAAACACTCAGCAACATCGTGGTATGTACGTTGAACCTTCTGAGGTGAATCCTGTGAACGCTACCCATGATTGCTTGGCCCAACTCGTCAAAGGCCTAGCATATATGACGAAAAAGCTCGACGATCTCACCGCCACCAAGACATCCTTTCTGGCACAGATCGAAGCAAATCCCAATAGCTTCAAGAGAAAAGAGCAGGTAGAATGTGATGTCCAATTGGTACCTATAGAGTCATATGAATGCAATATTGCTTTATCTAATGTTCTCACTCTCATGAGCGATAGGATTTTACTTCCATCTGCTGCAAGTCATGAGTCATCATATTCTACATCAATCGTGCCAACTACAGGGATGGGTGAGGAAAGAGGAGACGGAGGAGCCATGTCGGCAGCCACTCACCACCATCTCCACCAGCAAAAAGAACAAAAAAATTAGAAAAAGCAAAAAGACCAAAAAGAAGATCACCGTCGAGATGAAGCCGCGCTAGGCACGACGGAGCCTGCAACAGTCGTCGATCCAACGCCGGTCGATGGAGCGGAGACCAAGCCTTTTGCTTGTCCACCAGTAGCAGAATATTCACTTCCAACATGTGCATCTTTTTGTGATATAGATGTATAGAATATTGTGGACGAGGATTTTGATGTAAATAAGAACTCCGTTTCTAATATAAGTACTGTGAATATTCCTTTCCCTGAAGCAATCCAAAATTCCAAAAAAATGTAAAAAGAAAAAGTGCATTATCTGATCCCGGGGTTTTGGATATCATAAATAATTTGACTATTGAGATTCATTTAATAAATGCCATGGAATACATGCCAGTTGTGAAGAAAGGTTTGAAAGAGGTGATAGCAATGTGAGCCCGAGGCGAACCATTCCTACAATAAATGTTATTGTAATTATCAATAAAAATTATTGATTATGTTTCGCTCTCTTTCTGATATTGAATGAATGAATGCACTATAAGGTCCCTCTGTACAATAAGGGTTATGTACCATGGCCAACTTGATAATCATACAACTGTTGATTCATTGATTAATCATAGAGCTGATGCTTGGATGAATATCTAAGGAGTTAGATAAAGGACTCATCAAGTATCATCAAATGATTGTCAAGTGATGATCTCCGGCTTGAGTAGGAGATGGCAATCCTCTCTCATTAGGCTGATATCTGGTCGACCTCTTGATGCATGTCCTCTGCATGGGAATAGTGATTCGGAGGTGTCAGATTAGTTGAGTCAATGGGTTGACTTAACGAGATCAAGATAACCAAAGACCTACGATGAATACAGTCACATCATAGGCACACATCCTCTGACTAGAGACAGATGTGTTGCTATATGTCTAAGTATGTACATTTGGCAGACCAATAGGTTGATGACCTAACCAAGGTCTATACACCGGCAAGCTGGTGTGCATGTAAGGGCATATGAGTAATACGATCTCTCAAAGGGATCATACATGTTCACTTGTGAATCGGGAGACATAAGCTCACTCGTGAGGTATTGGGATTGATCAAATTCCATGCATGGTCATCATGCTTTAGAAGCATGACATGAATTTGAAGGTAAGATATATGCTTTGTGAAAAGCATATGATCTATACCAAATCCCAAGGACCAAGATTGAGAAACTTAGTGATTAGACCATGAAGATGACAGTGTAAAAGTGATCTATATCTTCAGGATGATCATGAGTCTTCCAGTATGCAGGATGTACATGTATTGGGAATACCTGAGGGTGATTTGATCATAAACGATTGTATAACCATGACGCTTCCATTCTGAGGGGATGATGAAACAGGTCCGGATTTTAGTGACTCCTCTCAGTAGAGAAGTGACCTAATCTTGGTCCATGTACTGGACATTGATCTGAATGAGATTCAGATGCAATGAGAAGATTAGGTTTACGGTCTTGATTTAATCAAGCATCTACGAGAGGTCTATGGGATCTGGATTTGAGATGTGATCTCAATATCCAAGTCACTATACGTGGAACAATACTATCGCCTTGTTCTTATCTCCAAGTATCTAAGGAGAAATAGCATTATTCTTGAAGGGTTCAAGAATAATGCCATAAGATCTAAGCATTGAGAATTTGATAATTAAATGTGATTTAATTATCGTGATGTATGAGGAATTATCCAATATAATTAAATGTGATTAATTATTATGGATAAGAATAATGTGGATAGCAATATCCAATTATTCATAATATATTATAAATGTAATTTATAATGTTTTAGAGAGAGCTAATTATAATTTATATTTGTTGATTAACTATTAATGTGTATTGGATACACATCGTTTAATTAATTGAAAATGTAAATTATATTTTGTTTTGGGTTGTGAATGTGATTCACAATTTTCCAAAGGTAAGATTGCAATATTCTCAAAATTAATTATGAATTATTTTCGGAGAATAAATCCCAACAAAAGTTGTTGGATTAAATAATGGAGAATTCAAGGAGATATGCAATCTCATGGAAATCCATGAGATTGTCCCCACTTGGTATGTGGTGGGCGGCTACCAAGTCCTATATGGAATTGGTGGTCGTCCACCCTATTACTTGGGGAGACATGATCTCCATTGAAATCATCTCCTTATTTGATTGGTTTAGTTTTAGGATTGATGTATATTTGATTTATCAAATATATTTGACCTAAATTAAATCATAAGTTGTTGGTTTTTACCAACAACAATCTTGACCATTGGATTGACATAAATCAATCTCATCCATTGATTTCATATGTCCCATGGATTGAGATCCATGGATCCTAAAACCTATAAATAGAGAGGCATGCTATGTTATCTTGTACATGCTATTGGTAGCACCTCTCTTTCTCTCTCTCTCTCTCTCTCTTTTCTCCTCACACGCCAACCCTCTCCCTCTCTCTTTTGGTGGCCATCCACCAAACCCTAAGGGAGATAACCACCGTTGCCTACGCCACCGCGTCGCCGCTTCGACGTTCTGCGGTTCTCCATCTTCTTAGAGTGCTACACTCACGAAGGAGATGTTCGATTTCGTACGACGAGATCAGGAGTTCAACGTGCTTGGATCAACTCATTGGATTGCGAGGACAACGTGACTCATCTCCGCGCTCGCAAGCTTCTTCTCAAACGGTCGGACTTGAGACAGGAGGTCTTTTTTCGTAGAGACTCGATCAACCATGCTTCAAGAGGTATTGCATTATACTTGTTGTGGTTATAGATGAAACGATCCGATAATCGTTCTTGGATCATGTGGTTTCATCGCACGAAAATTTTTAAATTCCGTTGCACCGAACAACTAGTACGACTAGTCGTTCTTCGTCGTATTCGATACGATGATCACGCTTCCATGATGCGCTTGAGGATTTTTTTCCATATCCTTCAAGTGGTATCAGAGCCTTAGGTTGAAGGTTTTGGATACGACCCGCAAACCCAAGACGACTTGGGTTCATGGAAGTCGCGGAAGTTTTTATCGCATTTGATTTTCGCACTTATGTTTAGTGAATAAATTCGGCCCTGTTTAAATTGTTGAAACACGAATTAAAATTGAATTTTATTTCCCATTAAACAAGGAAACCATAGGATCTGAGTTTACATAATTTGGATTCCGTTTGTTCGAGATATGGTTGTTTTAGTGAACATGTATGCACTGTTGCGGGAACTGCAAATCTTAACATGATTAAAAGAATTGATTACTATTTAGACTTGCCTTGAAATGCATGAAACATCACTTGGATTCTGTGCTAAATCAAATTAGCAATCTATGAAAATTGATTTTGTCTAATTTGGATTTAAAATGATTGAGATATGTTAATTTAGTAAGTAGGGGTCACTACTGAAATTACAGTCCTAATCAAGAACCATGTGATTGTCAATTAATGAAATTAATTGTTAATTTCAAAAAATAATTATGGAAAATATTTGAGAAATATTACAATATGATTATTTCCTTAATTGACTTGGCATCAACCAATAAATTGATTAGATTTGATCTAGATCATAATTGGAAACACAATCATCAAACTCATTGCTTGAATAGGATTAGGAATTTGTCTAGCAAATTTCCTTATAATCAAAAATATTTTGATTATTATTATATGTATAATTTCGATTGAAGAACCGATGATCATCTCAAGTACAAATTGATCTATTTGGCATTATCCTTTCCCGAGGTGGATATGGTGTCTAGTTGGAGATCGCTGGGGTAGCGGGTCGCAACGTATGTGGTCCGTCCCACTCTCGCCGGTACTGGCCATGACAACGGGTAGGGACTTGATAATGTCGAAGAAATAAAGTTGTATTTTTTCTAATTATTAAAATACGAATTAATACATACTTTGAGAATGATACCATATATATTCAAGTAAAACAATCAAGTTTGATTGATTGAATTGGATTGATAATTAATTTAATATGATTGAATTAATTATGTTCAATTAAAATACTCTATTATGAATAGAGTTGTTAATTCCCATGGAAGAATTATTACATAAATATGATTCATAATAATTAATTAAAAATTGAATATGAGATGGAGGATCACACAAGTGACATCCATGGTCTCCCATCAAGGTGAAGGGTTTCGTCGCCAGATATTATATGTAGGAGACGTATGTCCGAAGTGACAGCTCATGCATATGATCCGTTTGGATCGGGCTCATCGCTTCTCGAAAGAGTAAGGACGTATGCGTAGTGACCCTAATATCGGGTCCTCATATTATTGGGACAATATTGGATTGCGCATAGCGAGTTGTATTACTGTTAACGGTTGGTTCAATTAATGACAGGTCAACATCACCTTAGGGGTGGTGGGCCCGGGTATTAAAGACCGAATTGGGAAATGCAATTTGGACTTGCAAGGCGGAATGTGTTCGCGCTTCTCTTTATTAGAGTCATAGGTTCTCATATTATTGGGATATGTCAAAGATAAAGAGGAGATCCCAGTTCTTGCTTGAGATATAGCGGTAAGTATATCTCTTACTTTGAAAGTGATTAAGGGAGTAAACTTTCATAGTTGATATAGCAAGACTAATTTGATTTAAAATGCCTTGATCAAATAAAATTAAATTGAATTTATGATTATATGTTCTAATATAGTGCATTCTTAATTTCAGAAAATGAAGTCCATGAACCCACTAAGCAGACTTCTAGAGGTCAAACAGTTGACCGGACTGAATTACTCGGATTGGATCCATAATTTGGAGCTTGTACTCTCGGTTGAGCACATAAGTTATGTGCTATCAGAAGACAAGTATGAAAACCCTAAATCAAAGGAAGAAAAAGAATACAATGACAAGTATGATGAAGATCATGTATTGGCTAGATGCTACATCTTGGGTTCTCTCTCTAATGTTCTTTAGAAATATGTGGAGATGAGTACTTGCCAGGAGATAATGCAAAAGCTGAAAGATATGTTTGGTGACATTAACCGCACCCAGCGGTACAACGTTATGAAAGAACTCGTTCGCTGCAAGATGCAGGAAGGGACTTCGGTCTGTGAACACGTACTCAAAATGTTTGGGTACTTATCGGAGCTGGAGACTCTGGGGGTAACCATGGATGTAGACATGCAATCTGATTTCATTCTGTTATCATTGCCCAAGTCTTTCAATAACTTTGTAGTGTCATTCCACATGAACAAGCTGGAGTTGACAAATGTTGGGCTTCTTACTGCATTAAAGTCTGCAGAAGATGTGATGAAGAAAGATGGTCCTGCTGGCAGTGCAATGGTTGCACAGGTTAGAGGGAAGCGCGGTCGGAAGCATGGTTCTCGGAAGGACCCGTCTCAGAAGAGAAAGAAAAAGGGACAAAGTGTTGGCTCATCTTCCAATGCATCCACTCTAATGGCGTCGAAGAAAACCGATGTCTGTCACCACTGCAAAAAGACGAGGCACTGGAGGCGTAATTGCCCGGATTACCTGAAGTCGGTCGACAAAGGTAAAGCCCCAACAGGTATGAAATCTACTTTTATCATTGAAACCAGCTTTCTCGTTGGACGAGAAGGAAGTTGGGTTGTTGATTCTGGTGCTTCTGTTCATGTATGCAATTTGTTGCATTTGTTTTATGAAACTAGAAAACTTGAAGAAGGGGAGATAGTCATCCAGATGGGATCTGATGCAAGTGTTGCAGCAGTCGCCGTCGGGACTTGCCGGCTATCATTATCTAGTGGTAGAGTCCTGGTACTTAAAGAGTGTCTTTATGTACCTGAAGTGAGGAGGAATTTGATATATGTATCTAAGCTGGTTAGAAGTGGATATTCATTCCTATTCTGTAATAAGTTAGTCATAAATCATTATGATAAATATATTGCAGATGGTATTTTGACTTCTGGTGGACTCTATGAATTGTGCATTAATGAGCATGTCATGAATGTTACAACCACTAATAAAAACACTAAAAGATCCAGGAATAATAAAAATCATTCAAAGATGATTTGGCATCAAAGGCTTGGTCATTTATCTGTTGATATGATCAATAGATTGATAAAGGATGGACCTTTGGATTTTCTACAGGTTCAATCTTTACCTACCAGTGAACATTGCATTCGAGGTAAAATGACTAGGATGTCTTTCCGTAACAAGGTTACAAGATGCGAAGGTATTATTGACCTAATACATACTGATGTATATGGCCCCTTCAGTACCGCGACTCGAAATGGATACTGATATTACTTGATGTTTATTGATAACCATTCGCGATACGGGTTTGTCTTCCTATTAGGTCATAAATCTGAAACCTTTGAAAAGTTCAAAGAATTCAAGGCTTTGGTTGAGAACCAAACCGATATGAAGATTAAACGAATTCGATCTGATCGAGGTGGCGAGTACATCTCAGATGAATTCAAGGAATACCTTAAAGAGAATGGAATTGTCTCCAAACTCACTACTCCTGGAACTCCCCAACTTAATGATGTTCCTGAAAGACGCAACAGGATCATCATGGATATGATCCGTTCAATGATGAGCAAAGCACATTTACCACTTAGTTTCTGGGGATATGCAGTAGAGACTGCAATATATATCCTGAATAAGATCCCTAGCAAATCTGTACCTAAGACTCCTCATGAGCTCTGGTATGGAACCAAACCTAGTGTTAATCACTTGAGGGTTTGGGGTTGCTTTGTTCATGTGAAGAACGTGGACGCAAGTAAGCTGGAATCTCGCACTCGTGAGTGCTACTTCATTGGGTATCTTAGAGATGGTATTGGATACCAGCTCTATGACCCTGAGACCCAAAAGGTTTTTATCTCTAGAGATGTGAAATTTCTGGAGGATGATTTCTTTAAAGGTCAAGACAAAGGTGAAGTAGAGGAACTCATAGAATCCCCTGAGAATTCCGAGCTTCCTCGACCAGAAACTGAAGAAGTAAATAAAGATGAAACACCCATACCTCATCGAAGGAGTTCGAGGGTGGTTGCACCACCTGAAAGGTATGGATTCCATGTGTCAAGTGAGAATGACAATGATCCTACTTCATTTGATGAAGCACCCGCGGATCATTACATGGATAGATGGATGCTAGCAATGAAGTTAGAAATTGACTCCATGCATAAGAATGGTGTATGGACCCTAGAGGATCCACCTAAAGGGTTAAAACCCATTTGGTGTAAATGGATCTTCAAGAGAAAGAGGGGACCTGATGGGAAAGTAGTGACTTTCAAGGCACGGCTCGTAGCCAAGGGCTACATACAAAGAGAAGGCATCGACTACGATGAGACATTCTCTCCTGTGGCTATGCTTAAATCCATCAGGACGTTGCTAGCTATAGCTGCATATCTTGACTACGACATCTGACAGATGGACGTCAAGACGGCTTTCCTAAACGGATACCTCAAGGAGGATATCTACGTGGAGCAGCCCCAGGGCTTCACGATTGAGGATGGCAAAGTATGAAAGCTGAAGAAATCCATCTATGGGCTCAAACAAGCTTCTCGTAGCTGGAACATCAGATTTGACAAAACCACAAAGAGTTATGATTTGTGCAGAATCCTGATGAACCTTGTGTATACAAGAAGCATAGTAGGAGCGCCATTATGTTCAGCATGCTTTATGTACATGACATACTTATCATTGGGAATGATACAGGGATGATGATCAGTGTAAAGATTTGGCTATCCCATACTTTGAGATGAAAGATCTTGGAGAAGCCTCTTACATCTTGGGTCTGAAGTTGTTCAGAAACCGAGAGAAGAGGATATTGGGATTGTCACAACATGGATACATTAAGAATATTCTTGAATGATTATGTATGGATAGTTCCAAGAAAGTATTCCTACCCTAAAGACATGGTATCCACCTGTCTAAAGGAATTGCTCCTCAAACTGTTGAGGAAAAGAAAGCCATGGTTGGATGCCCTTATGCATCAGCTGTAGGAAGCTTAATGTATGCTATGATGTGTACTAGGCCAGATATCTGCCATGCAGTGGGAGTGGTAAGTCATTACCAATCATGCTATGGAGAACAACACTGGAATGCAGTAAAGAACATATTCAAATATCTGAGATGGACGCAAGATTACATCTTGGACTATGGAGATGGTGATCTCCAAGTCTTGGGATATACAGATTCTGACTTCCAATCGGATATTGATGATCAAAAGTCGACATTAGGGTTTGTATTCCTGTTGAATGGTGGTGCTGTGTGCTGGAGAAGCAAGAAGCAGGACACTATAGCAGATTCAACAACATAAGCCGAGTACATTGCTGCATCGGATGCTGCAAAGGAGGCGGTGTGGTTGCGCAAGTTCGTCCTGGAGCTTGGCGTAGTTTCCTCTGATACTCCCATCCCGCTACGCTGTGATAACACGGGAGCCATTGCCCAAGCAAAGAACCCAGATGGCATCAGAAGAGCAAGCACGTGGAAAGGAAATACCACATCATTCGGGAGATTCAAAAGCGTGGTGACATCATCATCACCAAGGTGGCCTCTGCCGACAACGTTGCTGATCCTCTTACCAAACCTCCGACACAGAAGGTTTTCGACCAGCATATATGGGTTTAAGGATTGTTCCTGAATGGTTTTGAGGGCTAGTGGGAGATTGTTAACAATGTGAGCCCGAGGCGAACCATTCCTACAATAAATGTTATTGTAATAAATGATTTATCAATAAAAGTTATTGATTTTGTTTCACCCCCTTATGATATTGAATGAATGAATGCACTGTAAGGTCCTCTGTACAATAAGGGTTATGTACCATGTCCAACTTGATAATCATACAGTTGTTGATTCATTGATTAATCATAGAGGCTGATGCTTGGATGAATATCTAAGGAGTTAGACAAAGGACTCATCAAGTATCATCAAATGATTGTCAAGTGATGATCTCCAGTCTGAGTAGGAGATGACAATCCTTTCTCATTAGGCTGATATCTGATCGACCTCTTGATTCAGGTCCTCTGCATGGGAATAGTGATTCGGAGGTATCAGATTAGTTGAGTCAATGGGTTGACTTAATGAGTTTGAGATAACCAAAGACCTATGATGAATACTGTCACTTCATAGGCACACATCCACTTACCAGAGACAGATGTGTTGCTATATGTCTGAGTATGTACATTTGGCAGACCAGTAGGTTGATGACCTAACCAAGGTCTATACACCGGCAAGCTGGTGTGCACGTAAGGGCATATGAGTAATACGATCTCTCAAAGGGATCATACATGTTCACTTGTGAACTGGGAGAAATGAGCTCACTCATGAGGTATTGGGACTGATCAAATTCCATGCATGGTCGTCATGCTTTAGAAGCATGACATGAATTTGAAGGTAAGATATATGCTTTGTGAAAAGCATATGATCTATACCAAATCCTAATGACCAAGATTGAGAAACTTAGTGATCATACCATGAAGATGACAGTGTAAAAGTGATCTATATCTTCAGGATGATCATGAGTCTTCCAGTATGCAGGATGTACAGGTATTGGGAATACGTGACGGTGATTTGATCATAAACGATTGTATAACCATGACGCTTCCATTCCGAAGGAATGATAAAACATGTCTGGATTTTAGTGACTCCTTTCAGTAGAGAAGTGACCTAATCTTAGTCCATGTACTGGACATTGATATGAATGAGATTCAGATGCAATGAGAAGATTAGGTTTCCGGTCTTGATTTAATCAAGCATCTATGAGAGGTCCATGGGATCTGGATTTGAGATGTGATCTCAATATCCATGTCACTATACGTGGAACAATACTATCGCCCTGTTCTTATCTCCAAGTATCTAAGGAGAAATAACATTATTCTTGAAGGGTTCAAGAATAATTCCATAAGATCTAAGCATTGAGAATTTGATAATTAAATATGAATTAATTATCATGACGTATGAGGAATTATCCAATATAATTAAATGTGATTAATTATTATGGATAAGAATAATGTGGATATCAATATCCAATTATTCATAATATATTATAAATGTGATTTATAATGTATTAGAGAGAGCTAATTATAATTTATATTTGTTGATTAACTATTAATGTGTATTGGATACACATTGTTTAATTAATTGAAAATGTAAATTATATTTTGTTTTGGGTTGTGAATGTGATTCACAATTCTCCAAAGGCAAGATTGCGATATTCTCAAAATTAATTATGAATTATTTTCGGAGAATAAATCCCAACAAAAGTTGTTGGATTAAATAATGGAGAATTTCAAGGAGATATGCAATCTCATAGAAATCCATGAGATTGTCCCCACTTGGTATGTGGTGGGCGGCTACCAAGTCCTATATGGAATTGGTGGTCGTCCACCCTATTACTTGGGGAGACATGATCTCCATTGAAATCATCTCCTTGTTTGTTTGGTTTAATTTTAGGATTGATGTATATTTGATTTATCAAATATATTTGATCTAAATTAAATCATAAGTTGTTGGTTTTTACTAACAACAATCTTGACCATTGGATTGACATAAATCAATCTTATCCATTGATTTTATATGTCCCATGGATTGAGATCCATGGATCCTAAAACCTATAAATAGAGAGGCATGCTATGCTCCCTTGTACATGCTATTGGTAGCACATCTCTCTCTCTCTCTCTTTTCTCCTCATACGCCAACCCTCTCCCTTTCTCTTTTGGTGCCGTCCACCAAACCCTAAGGGAGATAGCCGTCGTCGCCTACGCCACCGCACCGTCGCTTCGATGTTCTGCGGTTCTCCGTCTTCTTGGAGTGCTACACTCATGAAGGAGATTTTCAATCTCGTACGACTAGATCAGGAGTTCACCGTACTTGGATCAACTCGTTGGATTGCGAGGACAACGTGACTCATCTCCGCGCTCGCAAGCTTCTTCTCCGACGATCGGGCTTGAGATAGGAGGTCTCTTTTCGTAGAGACTCGATCAACCACGCTTTAAGAGGTATTGCATTATACTTTTGTAGTTATAGATGAAATGATCCGATAATCGTTCTTGGATCATGTGGTTTCATCGCATGAAAAATTTAAATTCCGTTGCACCGATCAACTAGTACGACTAGTCATTCTTCGCCGTATTCGATACGACGATCACGCTTCCGTGATGCGCTTGAGGATTTTTTTCCATATCCTTCAAGAGGCATGTACAAACAAGCATCGACCAACATGGAACAACATACATCGATAGGTTGAGAAGCGCGCTCTCATCATGGCCACTGTTGCAGCCATCAACAACCTCCCAGAGAAGGAACAAGACCAAGGAATACCTTTTATCAGTTGCGAGATTTTTTTATCAAGTCTTCGAGCGAACCTTGCTTGATAGCGATTCTTCCATCAACCTCATGCCCTCGTCATTATTGCAAGAATTCAAGCTAGGTCCTCTCAAACAAACATGAATGATCCTTCAGTTTGTTGATCCATCCATCAAGTGACCTCGAGGTCTTTTGGAAGATGTTGTGGTAAAGGTATGGACTCACTCGCACCCTTACTCCATATTCCTATCATCCTAGGTCGACCATTCCTGTGCACATCAGAAGCCGTGGTTAATCATGGGTCTGGAAAGATCACCTTCAGCGTGGGCAACAATAGAATTACTATAGACATGATCAACGAGCCCAAAGTCGTATTTGTTAAGGGTCATGTAGCATCGTCCGAAGCATACTTTGAATTCATTGCATAAATCAGAGATACACCACTCTCTTTGAACGATCCATGGACACAGGAAATCCTCTCTCTATAGGAGGACCTGGAAAGCACAATTGACGTAAGCTCCGAGGACATTTGGGAGACCGAGTCCAATTTGCCGATGCATCTTTTTGATTCCAATGATTCACTCCATTCCAACCATAATGTATTCATTACGGATCCATTCGACACATTTTTATAATCTCAATAGGATACAGAGGTCAGCGACCCTGTAAAAGTTTAGGCAGAGAATCCTCCTCCCACCAGCATAGTATCCGAGGTGGCTGAGAAGCTGGACAGATCAGAAAGTCAATTAAAGCCACTCCTAGCAGGCATGAAATATGCTTTCCTTGCAGGTGCATAAAACATATATACGACCATCGTCAGCATCAGGCTAACCTCGGAACAAGAATCTCGACTCCTCGAGGTTCTAGAGAAAAACTACAAGGCACTTGGTTGGCATGTTTCAGATCCCGCGGGATAAATCCCGTATTGTGTTCACACCACATCTAATTGGAAGAGGATGCTAAGTTATCCTGCGAGTTTCAAAGAAGATTGAATCTGAATATGGGGGACTTCATCATGAAAGAAATCACAAAATGGTGTGGCGCAGGCTTCATTTACCCCATCTCTGACTCCAAATGGGTAAGCCCCCTGCACGTAGTTCCAAAGAAGTCAGGGCTTACTATGGTTACAAATGATTGAGGAGAGGAGATATCTACTCGGGTACCGACATCCTGGTGTGTATGTGTTGGCTGCCGCCGTTTGAACACAACTAAGAAGGACCACTTCCTCTTGCCGTTCATTGATCAAGTATTAGAAAGACTGGGTGGCAAGGAGTTCTTCTGCTTTTCGGATGGGTACTCTAGGTACAACCAAGTGGCAATCTTCCCAGAAGATCGAGAGAAAATGCCCTTCACTTGCCCGTTCGACACCTATGCTTTCAGAAAAATGCCTTTGGACTGTGCAACGCACTATCGACATTACATCGATGCATGCTTGCAATTTTTGCCGAGATGGTAGACATTTTTCCCGAGGTGTTTATGGACGTCTTCTTCGTCTATGGTGACAGCTTCGATTCTTGTCTAGAGCACCTGGACATAGTACTTCAAAAATGTCGTGAAGTCAATCTGGTACTATCATGGGAAAAGAGCCACTTCATGGTCACTGAGGAGATTGTGCTGGGTCACATCATATCCAAACGTGGCATGGAAGTCGACCCAGTAAAGGTGGATGTAATTGCCAATCTTGAGCCACATCAGAAAGTCAAGAGTGTGAACTCATTTCTGGGGCACGTGGGATTCTACTGACGACTCATCCGTGATTTCAGCCGCATTGCCCGATCTCTTACAAAGTTACTATACAAGGACAATGTTGATCAACAGGTTCTCCATTCATTCAATCAACTGAATGAGCTAATCACTCAAGCTCCAGTCCTACAACCCCCAGATTGGTCTCTTCCTTTTGAGATCACGACATATGCATCAGATTTTGCAGTTGGAGTTGTTCTAACATAGAGGAAAGACAAGGCGCCCAATGCCATTCATTATGCCAACAAAACATTAGATGAAGCTCAGAGAAATTATACTGTAACAGAGAAAGAATTGTTGGCTGTGGTATTTACCCTCGAGAAGTTCAGATCCTATTTGCTCGGATCAAAGTCATGATTTACACTGGCCACTCTGATATCAAATACTTACAACAGAAGAAGGATGGCAAGCCCAGACTAATCAGATGGATCCTTCTCTTGTAGGAGTTTGATTTGGAAATCAAGAACAAACCTGAAGTTCATAATATGGTAGCAGACCACCTCTCCATAATAAAGCCACAAGATCCTCCTTTGAGCAGTGCACCTATCACAGACACCTTTCCTGACGAGTTAATTCTGGCAGTGGATTCACTCCCTCGGTATGTTGATATTATCAACTACCACATTTCAAGCGTAGTTCCACAAGAATGGATGAAGATTCGGAAGGACAAATTCTTATCGACGATCCATTTCTACCAATGGGAAGACCCTCTCTTATTTAGAGAAGTAGCGGATTGTATTTGGTGCAGGTGCATTCCCCAAGCGGAGCAACATAGTGTCCTCGAGCATTGTCCCTTGCCCGAACTGGTGGACACCACTATGGAGATAGAACGACAACGAAAATATTGCAGTGTAGCCTCTTATGGCCTACATTATTTAAGGATGTAGCAGCATTTGTCAAACGATGCTCTCACTGTCAACGATTGAAAGGCAACCTTACAACCAAAGACTCTATGATCTTAAGATCATTTAGATTGCTTATGTGTTTGATTCTTGGGGGATTGATTTCATGGGACCTTTCCCAAATAGTCAGGGGTACGAGCACATCCTTCTTGTTGTTGGTTATGTTAGTCGCTCGGTTGAAGTTATCCCCGCCCGAGCCATAGACATCCGTACAGTGTGCCGCTTTTTGAAAGAAAATATCATCTCTTGGTCCGGGATTCCAAAGACACTTATATCAGACAGGGGTAGTCACTTCATTAACAGAGAGGTCAAGAAACTAACAAAGGAGTACGACATCAAGCACCGTATTACATCTCCTTACCATCCCCAGACCAATGGTATGGCAGAGTTATCTAACAGAGAAATCAAGACGATACTTCAGAAGCTTGTCAAGGTGGACAAGAAAAATTGATCCCAACTTTTGGATTCAGATCTTTGGGCGTATCGAACTGCTTACAAGTCTCTGTTGGGCATGTCACCCTATCGCCTTGTGTATGGAAGGCCATGCCACATGCCAGTAGAAATAATTCATGAATCACTGTAGGCAGTTAACAATTGCAACTTTGACTCATAGCGAGGTGGTCAGAAAAGGAAAGAAGATCTGAATAGGCTCCTAGAATTTCAAGACTATGCATATGATAACACATTGATGTACAAGGAGAAGATGAAACACTGGCATGACCGGCACATCAGACGAAGGACCTTCAAAGCCAGGCAGAAAGTGTGATTATTTGATGCAAAGTTAAATATCTTACCAGGCAAATAGAAAAGCAAATGTACAACGCCGTTTCAAGTTCGAAAAGTGTGTGACAATGGCAACATTGCAATATCAGAATTGTCTTCTGATGCACAACCATTTGTCGTCAACGGTCAACTACTGAGCCTTACATCAAGCATGGCACTTTCTTGGTCGTTGTCGACTCTATACAAGTACTGCGCTCCAGTGATACATCCACAACACTAACAACATCAAAAGATTCAGAAAATGCAACTCAAAAACTTTACCTTTAAGATTTTATCTTTTCTTCTTTTCTCCTTTTTATTTCCAGCTTTCGTTATCTAATAAAAAATTAGGTGTTATCACCCCTTCTTGACAGTCTTCTATACTTGGGGCGTCCTTTGTCCTAAGTATAGGGGGTATGCACCCTGATTTATTTCATTCTTTGATCTTCTCTCCTGACTCCTCTTCTTGTCTATACTCCGGAATATCCTACCCTAAGTATAGGGGGAGACAGTTTGAGCTGTGATTTATTCTTTCCCACCCTTGACCCTCCCTGCATTCCGTACAGTCTGTTATACTTAGGATTATTTGATACTAAGTACAGGGGCAGGTCAACTTCTGATTCAATCGCATCTTCATTCTTTCATTACTTATTGAGTCGTTGTGGTCTATGATTTTCCACGCTTATTACGAGTTATATCTGAATGCATGTAAATAGCCTTGAAAAACCTTAGTGATGCATGTAAATAGCATTCATTATTTATTGCAATTATTGTGTAAATAAATTTTTTTAATGTTGAAATTATACAATAAAGAGAAGAAAAGAAAGAGAATAAAATACCAGAGGTATTTTATGACCCTAAAACTCCTGACCAAGTCAAGAAATGGAGTGGTCGACAAGGAATAAAGTAGGGGGGATAAGGGCAAAAAATACAATAAAAAATCACATTTATTTATTCCCCAATAATGCATTTGTGGCACACATTTCACTCTTTATTATTTATACATCAAATCAAGAAACTTGCGCATAAAAGTTGTAGATAAGTATAGGGGGTATGCACCCTGATTTATTTCATTCTTTGATCTTATTCTCCGGACTCCTCTTCTTGTCTATACTCCGAATATCCTACCCTAAGTATAGGGGGAGACAGTTCGAGCTGTGATTTATTCTTTCCCACCCTTGACCCTCCCCACCTTCAGTACAGTCTGTTATACTTAGGATTATTTGATACAAGGTATAGGGGGCATGTCAACTTTTGATTCAATCATATCTTCATTCTTTCATTACTTATTGAGTCGTTATGGTCTATGCTTTTCCACGCTTAGTACGAGTTATATCTGAATGCATGTAAATAGCCTTAAAAACCCTAGTAATGCATGTAAATAACATTCATTATTTATTGCATTAATTATGTAAATAATATTTTATTAATGTATTTATATCTTAAAATTGATTTGATAATTTTGGACTTTATTTACTAATTTTAACTTTCAAATCAATTTCAAGTATTTATCAAATCCCTGATTTGGAATATTTTTGACTTTACAAATCTATACAAATTAGTAAAAATTCCAAAAAAATTATAAAAACATTAGAAAAATATACAAAATCCAAAACATGATATTTTCTAAATTTTAGTTATATTGACTAGTATTTATAAGTATATAACTCTATATTATATATAGCCTTATATATAGCTATGTTATTGTTTATACTTAAAAGAAAAATATAAAAATAATAAAATTTAAAAAATATGTAAAACAAAATTAAAATAATATAAAAATTAAAACCCACAAAAAGTTATATATATATACATAATAAATTACTTGGTTATATATAACACTTTGTTCATAAATCTCCATAGGCCGCCCACTTTGCTCTCCGTGGTTCGAGCTCTACATTCTTACTTATTATGCATCTTGTAGATGAAATAATAAAGTTTGACTCACTTCACGCTATTCATTGCCTTTACATATTTTGTGGGTTATTTGCTGATTAATCAGGGAATTGTGAGTGGTCAACACATCGACTGCGGTTTCACCTTGTGAAAACCGTACGACCTTGGATTATTTCCCTATTTATCAACAATCATATGCCAACCCTCGTTGGATGATCCCTTCACCTTACTATTACTCATATGAGGACGATTCCGATAGAGACACACTTGGTATATTCCCCGCCTCCTCATTCACGCAAGAAGGTTTGTTACAAACCCTCTTGTTCCTTGTACATTCTCCTCCATCTTGTATAGTCTTCTTCTTCCTTCCCTCCCACCCCAGTGATCAGTATCACTCACCCCGGCTCCATATCATTTCATTGTTTGACTATACTTAGGATGACCAAATCCTAAGTATAGGGGGAGAGTGACCCGAGCCTCTCTTTCTTTTCTTCACCATTCTTGGTATATTCTCTAGATCTCATCGATTATCACACTTACTTATGTCCTATACTTAGGCTGACCAGAGCCTAAGTATAGGGCGGACCGATGCCCGCAATGTATATTTATCCATGTATTTCTCCTCTTGACCTCGATCGCCCTATTTTTTCTCTTCTTCTGCACTTAAGCTGCCCATAGCCTAAGTATAGGGGGTGAATTGACTTCTATACTTTTTTGTTCTTTTCACTCTCCTACGCTTAGCATGAGCTATGTCTTTTCCTAACTCTTGTGCTCTGAGGATATATCACATGTTAAGTAAAGGGGGCATGTATATATTACATATATGTTTACTTATAACTTATACTTTCCATATTTTTGTATATATTAATTGCGGGGTGGGTAAAATTTGAAAAAAATCTTTATAAAATACATGCATACTTATATAATGTGTATATTTTACACAAGCTATAAAATATGTATAATTTGTATAGATTAGTAAAATTCTTGTAAAATATTACATTTGTAAAAATTGTTGTAAAATTAGAGGTATACCATAACCAAAATTAAAAAATGCTTTGAAAAAAAGAAGAAGAAGAGAGAGAGTGGCTTCTTATTTACTCAGCAATATCATCCCTGCATTCATTAAAAAAGCAGTAATCATCTTACGCTTCATTCATATGCATTTCACAACATCTGTATTTATTTGCATATCTAGCATATGTAAAGTGGAAAGTTAGCGGGTTCTAAACCGAGTTATGAATAGACGTCGGGTATGGATTTGATTTGACCTTAATCTACTTAATTTCAGAGGAATCTTATACAAACTGGCGTGAGGCTTTTCAGGTCGAGCGACTTAATTCTTTGAGTCCACGAGACTATGCTCACATGTCATCTTGATTGGTCTAAGTAAAATTATTCAATACACGCATACAATTCTTTTAGACAGGGACTAACGGGGACTAACTTGGACAAGCATCACGCATGTAGCTCTTCATTGATGAGGTGGCGAGGAGGCAGAATCCTTTGGCTTGGAGTAACTCACGAGTGGAAACATCCGTCCTCCTCTAGGGGAGGGTAGTGCATCTCAACCTAGTCGAGTGGTGCCGACATCTAACGACAGGATGTTGTGGGTTGCAATACAGATTCGGAAGAGGGATAATCTATTGGTTCAGGAAGAAAGACTCCTTATGTACATGATGCACTTTGTACATATAAAAAAATCTCCCAAAAAAGTTAGATGGGCAATAAGTTAAAAAAACCCCGTTGGAGAAAAATGTGAATAAGCAAGGCATATGCTTTAAGCCTCGTACTAATGAAGCATGCAGCTGGAGACTTGGCTACACTAGTCAAGCTCTAAGGATATGTGCCTACACTGGTCACAACCCATTGTCCTCTCTACCCCCTCTTTCTTGAGCTGGTTACACTTGAACTTAGAAGGGAAAACCCCCCTCCTCGAGGAAAGAGTTGCTAGATCGGGGAATTAGGGTTACCTTGTTAGAGGGAAGTTGTTTCTTTGTCACTTCTGATGCGGAGAGCTGTATTTCACTTACACCTTACAAGTAAGAATAATCATCAGGATTTGCGTATGAAGACTTGTTCTGACCTAACTGTCGAGGCCACATGAATAGAGACTTGTGAACTTGGAGGCTGTTAGGTCTTAAATCTTATTCCCAATAAGGTTCTGCCACACTAATAATCTAAAGGTTGGGTCAAGCTTGATTTTTACCTTTTGTTCAAGACCTTGGATGGAACCCAATACCATTTTACTTTTGCATTTTATTTTAGTTGCTTAGGGACGAGCAAGGTTTAAGTATAAGGGCTTGATGAATATGTGAATTCATCACTCTAAAAATGAAAATAGATTTCATTCCCGAGTAATTAGCTGCATTTCTCCATTTATTTTGCATCATTTTCATTCATGCATTTAGAATTAATATATGTATTTAAGCACACACATTTGCATTAAATAAGAAGCCAAATTCCTTTATGAATAGCACATGTATATTCACCAAATTTCTCACATTTTTATTTACTTTTTCACTAACTCGGACTGGAATAAATCAAGTCTATAGTGTATATATTACTAACACTGATAAATTAAAAAAAATCAAAAAAATAATAACTTGTAAAATTGAGCAATAAAACCCAATCCTAGTTTGAGGCTAAAAACCTTAAAATTGAATATTCTCTCTCATACAATCTCCTATGGACCCCTACTTACTTTTGAATTAATGTACATTCAATTATCTTCAAAACAAGACCAGATTCAAAAGAATTAGACTTCGTATGTGAAACTTGAGTTTTGGGACCATGTTGTATATTGTACATATTGATTAATCTGACCTTACTATGTATAAAATAATTCGTTTTGATTTAATTCTTTTGCATTTATTTTCTTTAATTATTATCTTAATAAAATGTAAAAATTCAGATAAAAATTGAGGCAAAAACAAAGAAAAGAATCAACCTGAGTCCGTATATATAATATGAATATAAGTCTCTTCATTTTATTTCTTTATTTTCTTAATTATTAAAAATCCAAAAATTAGAATAAGTTGTAAATATTTATCTTTCTTTAATCTGATTTTTATTTGACTTGTATATTATTTAAAAATGCCAAAACATGCAAAACACAAAAATGCGGTATTTATATCTATAATACTACCCAAAAATATTTTTGTACAGTTGGTTTCCCTTCACGAAATTGTAGATTTTTTTGAGACGAGCAACTTTCAAGTTGACCGCTTTTAATATGCCCCTTTTGTTATTTATTTTTTATTTTTATTTACATTTATTTTTAACTTTTTCTAAGAGCGACACGTGGTGGCTCTTGGAGCCGCCACGTGTCACCCCCTTTTTATTTTATTTTATATTATATTTATTATTATTAATTATTTTATTTCTTTATATATTTTTTATTTCAATTTATTTAAATTTATTTATTTTATTTATCTTATTTATCTTATTATTTTATTTATTTTTATTATTATTACTACTTTATTTTTTTATTATTTCTTTCTATTATTTATCTATTTATTTAGTTTCACTTTATTTACTCATTATTACTATTTTTTATTTTTTCCTGCCATGTGGCCGCGTGCCCACACGCTACATGCCCCCTTCTCCTCTCTTCCGCCTCATACGATGGTGCAGTTGTGCCCCTCTCTATGCGTAATACCCGCAGCTGACCCGTTCCTCCCTTTCACTCTCTTCTCTTTCTTCTACAACGCGTCTTCTGAAATCGTCAACAGCTCCACACCTTCCCCGCATGTCCCCACCATCCTACGCACACTTTGCGTCCTCCTTTCCACTACCCCATAAAGATCCTCTAGCTGCCCCCGTCGACGACGGCCATCAACCGATCAGGAGGAGGATCAGCAGCTTGGGCACCCATTCGCCCTTAAGCAACAACGATGCCTCCGTCGTAGTGAGATCCAGAGCGGTGACATAGCTCCATCGTGACTCCTCCTCGAGCAGCCCCCCAACTCGACTTCGATCGAAGTCTTGAGCAAATATCGGAGCTCCTTCGTAAGCTCCTCCCCAGGCCATCCTTCGTCCACAAGTTCTTCTTCTTTCTTTATCCCTCTGTTTTCCTTTTTCTTCCCGTACCAACCACCTCTTCTCCACCACAACCAATCAACAATCGCCCTTCTTCCCCTTTGGCATCCCTGCTCGCCACTTATGACCGCACTGCCACCGTCCTTCGCTCGCTTCATCAGCCATCTCCACTCTAGCGGCGGAGCACCCATCCCCAACTCTGCCTCGCATGGGAAGCAACAATCATCTACAACTCCATCGACCTTGCAGCCGCTCTCCCTAGATGTCCCCCGCATCTGGACACCCTTACCTCCTCGCGCCTTCCGCCTAATCTCATAGAGCGACCAAGCTCCTCAGCCACATCACCCAGACTGCAGAGAAGTTGAGACGCTTCCTCCGCCTCGTCTCAACTCCTCCACAACTCTCAGACATCGCTCGCAACTACGCAGCAACCCCTCACGGTCGCCTCCCTTACCGCCATCGGCCATAATCCCACCACGGTCGCACGACCCCCGGCCTCGGTCCCTACGACCTTGTGTAGCCCCATTCTATGCCCGTGCCACCGCCGTCCAGTCATAGCTACTGACCCGCGAGCTCTGCCTTCATCGTACAGGAGCTCCGTCACCTCAGGCCACCTGCTCCCTTATCATCATCCCCTCCTCACATGTAGAGCACTTGAGGGTGGTGATATTTTGCATGTGAAACCCTGAACTTCTAGCTATTTATGCGCACCCCTCGCAGTTCAACGTCACGTACACAACACCCCTCGTCCTAGGAAATTTATAGAAAAGCCCTTTGGGGTTTTGGTAATTATCACTTAGGCCCATGTTAATATGCTTTTATTTATGTAGGTTTTAGTATTTGCATTTAGAACCCTGTGTTCTAGCCTTGTTTTGAACCTTCAATTCACACCAATTTTCATTTCTGAAAATTACATATTGTAGAACTACTTATGCTTCATCATTGTGGATGATGATTTTATTTTTACGAGCCATGATTTATTTAATGTAATTATTATTGTGGAAAATTGAATATTTTTTCCCATTTGATAGATGGATTAGTTTCCGGGCAAAAAAGAGGAAGCACTTCAGGGTAGTAGGTCCAATGATGTAGGTGCAATATTCGCAAGCGCATGGTATTCCAATGGTAGGAAAGAATTCCATCCTGCAACCCGAGGCACGTAGTGTTAAAGCAGAGTTTCGCCCTGAGTTATTAAGATAGGGAACTTGCTCCTTACAGGCTCATGTCGAAGTTTATTTCATATAGTTATGATGAAGTATTATTTCTAAAAAAATCTAAAAAAATCAAATTAGCTTGAGTTTAGTGTGTTTGACACTGTGCCCAAATTTCATTGCATTTGCACGCATATTAAAGTCATTATAAATTAAACGGTGATTCGAGTAATTTATTTTTAGTTAATTTCACACCAAGTATTTTAAGGATTAAATGTTGTTATGGATACCTTTCATATAGGCCTACGTAGGTTAATTCAATATCTGAAAAATATTGGTGTTTGATATTTATTAAAATTATTTTGCTCAAAATCATCCCATATTCATAATTAATTTAAATTAATTCACATTACATCTGAAATTTCCAAAAAAAATACAGTAGCTTATTTTTGCATTCATACACAATATGGTTGAATCTCATTGGGTGTGGAGTTCATTTGATCAAATTTTTTATTTAACCCCTAAAATTTACTAAAATTGCATTGCATGTATTAATTGCATAAAAAATAACAAAAATTATATTCCTCTGAAAACCTAAGTTCTGAAGCATCAAGAAATATACTTGAGGAGATAGTGGCCTCCTTGAGTTTGACCTTGGGCTTGCCCAAATAAAATAAAAATTTGACCGCTCGCATTAATCGATAAATTGATTAGTGGTCATTTTGATTGATCTGTTAATTGCCTGATGATAAACCTCGGAATACCCTATGTAAAATGTGTCGAATTGTTGTACTGGCAATCGGGATCGATAAAAAATTAACCATACGAATTGATAAATCAATGAATTAATTAATGCACGATTTTATGTATTTTTAACCCGGGCAAGCCCCATGGTCGACTCAAGGAGGCAAAGGAACAACTTCGGCTCAAATTGGATGAATTAGCTCATGGGTTTCCAAGCAGTTTTTTTTGTATTTTTATGCAATAAAATGCGAATGCAAGAATGCGGATGAAGTAGGTTATTAAGGAATCAAGAAATTTAGCCAAATTAATTTTAATGTGAAATTAATCTAATTTAGCCAAGTTATATTTTTCCTGGAAATCTAATCTAATGATGAATGCAAAATGTATTTTTTTATTTTGGGTTTAATTTCAACAATGTAAAATAAAACTTTTCAAGGGTTTTAATGCAATTTTTCAGGCAAACAAAATGCAAAAATTATGAATTTTTTACTTGAAGTTAAATATGATGAAATGAAGCTATAATATTTTTTTGGAAATTTTCGAGAATATATGATTTTTTATGATTTTTAATGAAAACAACGTGACTATGAGTTCTTAATTTCTAATAATCTAAGAAATCAATTTATCCAGAGAGAGATTTATCTCAAAAGGATACTTTAACGAACAATCTAAGAGACTTAAAATTTCGCAAAATATTATTTATGTATTTAATTAAAAATCAATTACATAAATTACTCAATAATTTAGTTTATGCATAAGACACATCATATTTTAATGAAATTTGGAAAGTAATTAAAGCGCAACTAGAGGCACCATCTATGATTTTTGCATAATTTTTGGAGCAAACATTGATTAAATATGAATTTAAGACCATAAATTAGGTATACTAAGGACTTTTTCACAAAAATAATTTTTATTACCTAATGCTCACAAAATTATAAATAAATATTCAAGAGATAAAGAATTATATGCTCTACAACTTGCAATTTTTGTATTAAAAAATGATGCAAAATAGATGTCCAAATTACTGCTCCAAGTCAGGGTTGTTAGTACAATATAAAAATAAACATTCAACGAAATAAAATGTGCTTAAGGGCACTTTTGTAATTTTAAAACATGAAAGGGTCAATATGTAATTTTTCCAAAAAAAATAAAGGACCTTCTCTTCATGGAAATGTGAGTTCCAATTATGGAACCGATGCTCGATTAGGGCAAGGCGGGCGAGGCAGGAGGTGCGCGATGGGTTGGGACACACTTGGGTGGCTCGGGCAGAGGAGGAGTGGATGCGGTGACTCGGTAGGAAGCGGTTGGCAGGAGGAGCACTATGGGCTGGGGCGGCACATGCACGGGTGTCGCGGGCGCTTGGAGTCCTGGAAGCACGTGCAGGCGGTGGTGGCGTTTAGGCGGCAAGGAGCGTGGCTGCACGTGCGTCACCTGTGCGAGGCTGGAAGCGCAGCAGCCGTGCGTAGAAGGCACGACCAAAGGGGTGCTACAATGGCTCCAAGGGCGACGTTGCACGGTCCCTGGTGGCGCAAACGAGGTACGACGTGCAACTGGAGGCCGATGGGAGGTTGGAGTTGGTAGCCGCCTGCTGCAGGAGAGGGGGAGGCGGCTGGTCGTATGCATGCTGCTTCCTCGTGATCCTTTTTTTATTTTTTATATTTTTTGTGGTTTTTAATTTAGATGAAATAAAATAACAAGGAAAAAGAGAGGGAATACTTACTTTAGATTTCGTCGAGGGTACGAAGCATCTATGCTAGACTCCTGTCGTCGCCTCAAGAAGGATGACAGAATCCTTTGAATGTACGCAAGCATGATTGGAAGCTCGCGGCACGACAACAGTGGTACTGGGGATCTTGCCTTTGAGGTTGTCGTCGCTCAACTCATCTCCTACAACTGTCACTTGAAGGTTGAAGGGGCTCGAACTCTCTTATCTCAAAACGACGGATGTGGATAAATTGAAGGAGGAGAAGGGAATAAAAAGGAGGGGGGAGGCAGAAAAGAGGTGGAGAAGGTGGCTTGGTTGGGAAGTTGGAGTGGAGAATAAGTAAAAGGAGAAGGAAAAATATAAAAATAAAATAAAATAAGTAGGATACTAAAAATAATGAATAGAAAATAAAATAAAAATTAAAGACAAATATAAAAATTAAATTTATAAATAAAAATATTTAATTAAATAAATTTAAAAATAATAATTGAATAAAAAATAATAAAAAAATAATAAATAAGAAATACAAATAATTAAATAAATAATAAAAAAGTAAAATATAAAATTAAAATAAAAAAATAAATAATCAAAGTAATGAATAAATAAAGATAAATAAATAATTGAATAATAAATTAGTAAAATAAAATAATTTTTTTTTAAAAATTAGGGCGACATATGGCGGCTCCAGAAGCTATCACGTGTCACTCCAAGAAAAATCAAAAAATAAATTAAAAAAAATGAATAATAAAGGGTCAAATCAAAAAGTGGTCAACATGAAAGTTGCTCGCTTCGACTAGATCTACAACTTTTGTGAAGGAACCAAAATCAAAATAAATCATATGTACAAATTGTATTTTTGGTTGGTGTCTTATAGGTAAAAAATACCACATTTTTATTTTACAGTTTTTTTACATTTTTAATTTAGATAAAAAATCAAAATAAAAATAGAGAAAATATGAAAGAAATATTTACAACTTAATCTATTTTTAGATTTTTAATAATTAAGGAAATAAAAAAGATAAAATAAAGGGGTAGTTTGGTCAGTATGTACAAGGGGCCCAAAACTCAAGTTTCACATATGAACTCCGATTCTTTTGAAAAAGAATTTAATAATTTTTCGAAGGTAATTGAACATACATTAATTCAAAATGAGCAGGGGTCCATAGGAGACTGCATGAGAGAGATATTCACGTTTCAAGGTTCTTAGTCTCAAACCAGGGGTTGGGTTTTATAGGTCAATTTTATTAATGACTACATTTTTAAATGTTTTCTGTATTAGTGTTAGTAATAATGCACTATATAGTTGATTTTATTCAATTTTGATTTAAACAAAAATAGATAAAAATAAGGGAAATATGGTGAATATACTTACAAGAGAATTTGGCTTCTTATTCATGGTCAATATGCATGTTAGAATGTAGATATTAATTAAAAGTGCATGAATGATAAAAATGCAAGATAAACGATGAAATATAGCTAATTGCTCGAGAATGAAGCTCTATTTTCAACTTTTAAAGTAACGAATCACATATTCATCACACGACTACAACAATTCGACACTATTAGCTAAGGCTTTCACGGGTTCTTAAGGACATGGTGCTCAAAAAGTGAAGGGCGGCGACGACGGTGGGCTGCAGAAAGTCGAAGGCAGAGGCAAGAAGGGTTGGAGCAGAGGAGGACTAAGTGTGAGGTAATGATAGAGATGGGGTCGTGCATGGACGAGAAGTTGATCTTGTGGGAAGAGGGGGGGTTGGCATCTACAGGGGGCATCGATGGGGACCCACTGCAGCATGACAATAGAGGAGGGGTGAAGAAGGGAGAGATACATCACTGATGTATGGAGGGGCGAAGGGCTGATCTCGAAGGATCTTAAATCTACAAGAGTTGCAGGCGAGTGATGGGGCACTATGATTAGAGCTTCGTGTGATACACGGAGAAGGTGGGGGCAGAGGTAGAACGGTGTAGGGGAGGTGTGGTAGTGTTCGAGAGGGCTGATGGATTTGGAGGGGAAGGGGATGTAAGAAGGATGGTGAGTGAGGAAGAGGGATGGCATCTTTTGTAAACTTGCTAAATAAAAAGATCAACATACATCTATTCTTAATGGAATTTGGTTAATTTTAAAAGGTAAATACATGGGATTCATGTAGGATATGGGAAAAGCCTTAAGTGCATCACAGAAGCGTGAAGATTGCATCTAATGCGATCGAGAGCGACTAGTCATACCAGTGGCTCGGGGCAATGAAATTAACAAAAAATAAAGAGATGAAACCACATGATTCGAGAACACTTCTTGAATCATTTCATCATAACCACAAACAATATATAGGAATACCTCTTGTAGCGTGGTTGCGATCAAAGTATTTTAAGGAAGAGACGACATGTCTCAAATTCGACCCGATTGAGGAGACGCTTGCGAGCGCGTTGATGAGACGTGTTCTTCTCGCATTCTAAGATGAATATCCATACTACAAATCTCATGATTTCATCTCATGAAATCGGACATCTTCTTTACGAGTAAGGAGCGTCGAAGAAGATTGAGATCCACGAGCGGTCGAAGCGAAAACACGATGACGTAGTGACGACAACGATTCTCTCTAGCACAAGGGGTATACGGACATAGTTGAGAGAGTGGGAGGGAGAGAGAGATGGAGGGAGGGAGATAGAGATGTGGCGTGAGATGAGAATGAGAGAGAGATAGTTCTCTTGGAGTTATATTGTTATTAAGAGAAGAGCAAGGGTTGCCTCTTCTTTTATAGTATTTTGGAAGTCCATAATGGGTGAGATTGATTTGTGTTTCTATTCAGCGGCCATGATTTTGTTGTATAAAATGCAAAAATAATTAATTTAAATCAAATTAAATATATAGAATATCTTCAATATAATTTAATCTGACTAAACAATTTATAATAAAGGATGAGAAAGGTGGCTAGCCACTTTCCACATGGAGGGGACGACCACCCCGAATTAGCAAGGGTGGTTGTCCACCCTCCACATTAGGAAGGTGTCTCCCTTTCCCATTATATGAGATTATTATATCTCATATAATCCTTTATTTATTTGTAACAAATTTTGTTGCAAATTAATTCACAAAAATAATAATTCCAAATTAATTTCATGAATATTGCAATAATACCATTAATTATTATGAATCATATTCACACATCCAAAATAAAATGTAAATTATACTTTCAATAAATTGTCCAATGTGAATCCGATTCACATCTATAATTAATTCATAAATACTATTTACAATTAGCCATCTTCAATATATTATAAATCATATTTATATTATATGTTTGACTGATATGGATGATATTATCCACATTATTCATATCCTTGATAATTAAATCATATTTAATTATCTCGAATCTCCATTCTCATTTATCTAAATAATATGAATCACATTCATATTATTCATGACAATTAAATCACATTTAATTATTAATTTTCCAATGCTTAGATACACTATTCAACAATTGAATTATTCTTGAACTCTTTCAAGATTAACGCACTTTCCCCGCAACTGGTGATAAGGACATGGCGATTGTATGTTCCACGTATAGTGACTTGGATATTGAGATCATATATCAAATCCAGATCTCAGGGACCTCTCATAGATGTTTGATTAAATCAAAATCATAATTTTAATCTTCTCATTGCATCTGAATCGTATTCAGATCATTGTCCAATATTTGATTAAGATTAGATCACTTCTCTACTGAGAAGAGTCACTGAAATCCAAACATATTTCATCACTCCCATGGGATGAAAGCGTCATGGTTATACAACTGTCTATGATCACATCACCCTCAATTATTCCGTACATCCTGCATACTGGAAGACCTAGAATAAATATGAAGTTTTAGATCTCTTTTATATTGTATTCTTCAGGGTTTTATCATTAATTTTTTTTCATTCGATCATTGGGAGTTGGTATCGATTATATGCTTTCCAGAAACATATATCATACATACAAATTCTTGTCACGAATCCAAAGCAAGATGACCATGCATAGAATTTGATCGATCCCAATACCTAATGAGTGCGCTCATGTCTTCGGTTCAGTAGTGAATATGTATGATCCATTTGAGAGATCGTATTACCCATATGCCCTCATATGCGCAACAGCTCGTCGGTGTAAAGACCTTGATTAGATCATCAACCTAACGGTCTGCCAAATGTACATATCTGGACATATAACAATACATCTGTCTCCGATCAGATGATGCATGCCTATATCGTGACAGTATACGATATATGGCTTGATTATCTAGATCTCGTTAAGTCAACTCTTTGACCTAACTTATCTGACACCTTCGAATCTCTGTTCCCATGCCGAGGACCCAATCAAGAGGTCAGTCATATATCAACATTTAGAGAAGGATTGCCATCTCCTCTCAGGCTGAAGAAACTATCATTTAACGATGCTTTATGGGTCCTCAATCTAACTCTTTACATATCATCCAAGCACCTGCCTCTACGATTCAACTAATCAACAATTGTATGCTTATTAAAGTGGTCATGGTACATAACCCTATTTGTACGAAGGGACCTATTATGCAAATTAGGTATTTTTCATTTCAGATTAAGGAGTGAATAACAATAACATTTATTGCTTAATGGCTCGTCGTGGGATCACATGTCCAATAAGTTAACCACATAGTCTGTGGGGGTAAAGATTAACAAGTTCACATTGCAGGTCGGGAAGAAGAAAAACCGCTCTTATCAAGTGATGACATTCTTCATTTCACATAATGTCCTCTGTAAATGTTCTTAATTTACAATACCCCTACAAACTTCTTACAGGCGTCATGGAATAAACACCGAGTTTACACGGAATGCAGAGTAATTGATAAATTGACAGGAGTTGAAATATAATAAGTTCAATTTCAAATAACATACCGATATCATTCAAAAAAAAAAAATAACATACCGATAGAAAGAAAAACCACGTATCAACAAATGTCAATTTAATCAAACTTACATGGCTACAAGCGCAATTATTCCAACAAGGGTAAAGGAGAAGACGAGGGGAAGCGGAGGCGGCGGAAGAAGGGCGGAGAGATTGCTCCGATTGGAACCAGGACCTATGAGGATACACGTGGGGGGGCTCGGAACGGGCGTGACCGGCGAGGACCTCGAGAAGACCTTCTCGTCCATGGGGAAGGTCAGCCGCGTCGACCTCATCGCTCGTCCCGACGGCCGCCGCTTCGCCTTCTTGGACTTCGACCCCAACTCGGACAAGTCCATGGCCAGGCTCTTCGCCAACGTATGCCCACCGCATTCTCTCTCTCTCTCTCTATACAGAGCTTCAAGTTGACAATTGCTCAGTAGAATCATCCAGATTGTCCGCCTAGAATAGGAGGGGTTTGAAGTTGACATTAGCATTCGCGTTTGTGCAGTACAATGGGTGTACGTGGAAGGGGGGCAAGCTGAGGCTGGAGAAGGCGACGGAGCACTATATAGATCGATTGAGAAGGGAGTGGGCGGAGTCCCGAGAACCTCAGAGCGATGACTGCGTCAATGACGACGTAACGAAGAAGAGTGAATCTGGGAGGTTGTCGAAATCCTTAGCTCTGGAGAAGATGCAGCTCAAGATCTTCTTCCCCAGATTGAGCAAGGTGAGAGTTTTTTGTATTTAGATCAAAAGAGAAGTTTGTATTCAGGCATTACGTGAGTTAATCTTAAGGCATATGATGTTCTACTTATTTGGTCCGATACGAAAATTGAAGATGTTTTTTAATCAGCTAAAATTGTGTGGAAATAAAACCAAGATTACTACAAAGTGTACATTTAGATCATAACCGAACATCACAAGTGAAAATGCTATTTGTTTGCAATTACTACTAAATCCAACTCTATCATTCATGATTTCTACCCCCTTTCTCTTCGCTTATCCACTGCCCACATTTTGTCTTTTTTGGTTATCTTTTTAAGACGAGCATATTTTTTTGTTCATCTGATCAGGCTAAGCATTGACTTGATATCGATACTCCGACATTTTCAAATTTTGCATCATTTCATGATCATTGCGACTTTGACCACTTATTGTTCTCATTCATGCCTACTGCACATTTACTTCACCGTTGCCCCATTCTTGATGCATATAGGCACATGAAGTGATATGGAATAAACTCCTACATGCCATGGTCTCCTAAAATTGAATATCGACATCCTTTCCAGGCTAAAACTGCACACACTCCTCAACTTTTTGATCTAACTTCATATTGGCTTGCAATACACTGGCATTTGTACCATTTAAATGCACACTCAAAACCATTAAACCAAGAAGAAGCTCTGATTATTTTGTAATATAAGCATGCCTACCATTGTAGCCCAGGAAGTATGTAGTCTTTATCGTTCCTACTTTTCTCTTAGAAGTAGCTAAGCTATCCAACTATTGTAAGGTACAAGAGTTTGAAAACCCTCGCTTATTCTTCTTCACAACTGGTCAACAATGTACCACTGCTTGCACAATATTCCTGAATTCAGGGGATATACTTCTATTGCCTTGCTAAACTATTTCTTCTTGGTATTTCTGCGAGGGTGAAAAGCACCCTACGATTTACTGAGAAATGACCACTACCCTAAATCCAGTAATCTCAACCCTCAGAATGACCGTCCATCTGATCAAGAAGGAATATTTTCCTCAAGAAATTCTCCAATCATTGGTCCTAAAAGCACGATGAAAAAAGAGGAGCCCAAGCCCCCCCGACCAGGCCACTGCCATCCCCTTGTCAGAACTCAGAAGCCAAAGCAAAAAGTCAAGGAAATGATCAATCAAAACACCTTCTTCTGATTAGTATCATTTCAAAACAAAAAGAATCATTGCTATCTACCATGAGTAGCTATGATTGTGGAAACTTCGACATATCGAATAAACTTTGACTCCATTTATACATGCTTCGACAGTGACACCATACACACTTTGCACCAGGCAACATAGCAGATCAGTATAGAATATGGATGGAAATCTCCTCCCATCTGAAGATATAGAGTAGGATCCCTGGATCTCCCGATTCACCATAACATACAACATGTCCGCCTCAATCACGAACGAAAGAGGGGCATGCATACAATCCTTGCTACATCCTCCTCTTAGGGCTGACCCCCTCCCCCCCTCAGGCCCTCATTCGCTAACACAGAGAATGAGGTCATAATAGTGCATCTCTTCCCTACAACCTACTTGTCTAGGAACCTTCTTTGATAAGGGGATGCCCATTCGAACTTCTAATCCACACGATTGCAAGCCTTGGAAAAATCGACTTTCTAAAGAAAATCATCCACCTTTCATCACTCCCAGTCAGCAATCTCCTCGGTAGCCATAAAAATCCAAATGAAGGTCGATTGCAGAGGAGGAGCAATATGACACAATACTTTCCTCGAGAGATTAACCAACAACTTCACCACAATCAAATAGACATCTTTGATAAAGTGATTGGCCAGTAATACTCGATCCTAGTCGCGCCATCCTTCTCAGGCAAACAGAAAACAAGTGCCCTATTCACCCTATTGAAGTCATGATTTCTACTTTCGATCTCATTAACCATCTCCTTCATGGCATTGCAACTGCACCCTAGATTTCATGGAAGAAGGGAAGTCGGGAAGCCATCCAACCCCGACGAGCCACACCATCTCTTTGATCTCCATGCTCGAGATCTTGCAGACCAAATCCTCAAACTGATCATGAGATAATTTGGAGATACCGTTCCCCAACCGGCATCCCCATGTAAGCACATGCCTACTCAGGAACGTGAAGAGATCTAGCACCGTCGAGCTAAGCGGCTGATCGCCATAGAACCATTCACTTTCGATCGAGATCGAGTGAATGAGGTTCCCTTCTGCACCTACCATTGGATACTGTATAGAAAAGCATGGTATTTGCATCTCCCTCATGTAACCACTACTTGCGCAATTTCTGCATCCATTTCACCTTTTTCTTCTTGTCCTCCTCCTTAATGATATTCTCCTAGCACCACTAGGAATTTATTGGATGCTGTCATGTTCGGGTCTTCTTCGGTGGCTTCGGGTTCAGGTATCCCCCTTAACTTGATTACTTATGTGGGTGCGATGGGTCTAAGATAGAGCTCTGTTTATTTCGAGTGTGATCCCTTGTCTGAATATGGGCCGACTTTCGATGATGTATTTGGGTTCGATTTCTCAGACTCGAATCCTTATTCTGACCCAATGGAGGGCCTGGTTCCCCATGCTCTACTGGGGCTTCAGCTTGTGTCGAAAAGGAACACAACCCGTCAATCGGGTTCTCCTCCACTTCAGTGGTTGATCTTTCGAGGGCGTCTATCCATCTGGCTCCTGGGGCGGCATATTCGCTGACTATTGAGGTCCTGGTCGTAAGGTGCATCTTCAGTGGGGGTTGCTGTCGAAGGTGGTGGTAGGAGGAAGGGCTTTGAGCCAGTTGAGGGGGTGGCTCTCCAGAAAAGTGTGGCGGCGATTCCTCTCCGTATGAAGATAAAGGGAGGGTTCGATCGTAGGGACTCGGTGACGTGAGTCTAGAATCGGTCGGGTCTTCACAGGGCAACTCGAGATGCAAAGTAGCAATGGGTGATATTGTGAAAGCGTGGTCGGGCATACATGCTTGATTGGGAGACGAGGCAGCTTGAACGCGAGCGTAAAGTGGAGGCTATTGTTGCCTCTGAGGCTGGGGGTGGAAGGTTGGAGGAGGGCCCTCCAGTGATTCAAGTGGAGGCTAATCATGAAGGAGGGGTGGTGTAGGAAAATAACGTGGTCCTTGAGGAGGAGAGTTTGGGTCAATTTTCATTTGTGGTGGCTGAAGGGAGCGACGTGGAGAAGTTGTTCGAGCTGGCGATCACACGGAGATTGGGGGTACAAGTGGGCGGGGCTGCCCTCACGGTTTCCCAATAAAATTTCTTTCATGGAATGTGCGGAGGCTGGATCAACTGAAGAAGCATTTGATAGTTGGTTCCCTATTGGCTACGTTGAAGGCTGATGTGATTTACTTATAGGAGACTAAGATTGATTCGTCGGATTCTGTGAGATGGAGTTCGACTTTTGGTCCTCATCTCACCGACTTTAGAGCGGTGTTGGCAAACGAAAGTTCCGGTGGGAATGTTGTTGCTTGGAATGGAGGTCTTTTATATCTAGCAGATGAGACAATTTTGGTTCATTTGATTATGGTTGCTTTGGTTAGTAAGATAGATCAGTCTCGCTTTGTGGTTACCTCGGTGTATGGTATTGCGTGGGCGTCTACAAATGCATTATTGTGGAATGAGTTGCAGGAGATTAGGGCTAGGTTCCTTGTGATGGCTTGGCTCGTGGGAGGTGACCAATGTTTTTGAAACCGAACCGGACACCGAGCCGGAAACCTTATCAAAATGGTCGGATCGGGTTGAACCATGCAATCAAACCGGTTCAACCGGATGATGACATCATCATTATTTAAAACCGGATTAAACCAGACCGGTGAGAAAAAAGTGGTTGAACCGGTTAATCAAACCGAAATGAAATAAAAAAATATATAACATACACTTAAATACAGATAAAATACATAGACAATGTATATATTTCACACTATACATAAAATATTTTTCATATACACCATCAAATGCCATACACATCATATATATATTATTTGGACTAGTTACTCTATAACATATTAGTAGTATAATTATATTTAAAACCCAATATATGCAAAAAGTTGCGGTAGTGTAGTTGGTTGAGAGTTTAAATAGGCATTCAAAGGTCATGGGTTCAACTCCCACCACTAGGATTTTTTTTTAAAAATTAAATGCGGTTCAACTTCGAATGAACCTGTTTAAACTGGGTTAAAAAAATAGGTTGAACCGGGCGGGTTAACCAGAATTTGAATGTTTGAACCGAACCGCAATAAACTGGTTAACCGGACCGGTCCAGGCCCGGTTCACTGGTCGGATCGGTCGAACCGACCGGTCCGGTCCGGTTTTCAAAACACTGGAGGTGACATCAATTTCATGCTGCATACGAATAATATGCCTGGTGGGAAAGGAACACATGATCCTGGTTCTATTTTTTGCGAAATAGTGGAGGAGCTTGCCTTGGAAGTTTTGGATGCGGGGACTGCAAGTATGCGTGGAGGAGTTCTTCCTCTCGTTCACATATTGATTGTTTTCTCTTGTCTATTGAGGCTTTGGAAATGTTTAGTGTGGCACCGTTACTTCTCTTCTTAAGTCGAGATCGGATCATATGCCGTTGTGCTTGGATACTTGCAATGGTTGAGGTTCATCATCTTCCTTTAGATTTGAGCATCGATGGATACTGGAGGAGGGCTTTCGTAATATGGTTGTCTCTTTCTGGACTGACTTGGAGGTGGATGGGTCAGTTACCATGCGGTTTGCTTTGAAGCTGGCTGTGCTTAGTATAGGCTGGCTGTTTTTAGGAGGGAATCTCGTGTTGCGTATGAGATGAGGAGGAATCACGCTCAATATGAGTTGGTGAAGTCGCACTTATTGGAGGACAACATGATGCTGTACGAGGAGGAGTTCGTGAGCCGTAGAATGGTGCGGAAGATCATGGAGGAGGATATGAAGCATGGATATGAATGTAGGCAGAGGTCACGACAGAAATGGTTGAAGGAGGGGGATGCGAAAATGAGAATTTTTCATACGGTGGTAAACGTCATAAGGAGGAGAAATTTGATACATTCGGTCGAGGTTGAGGGAGATGAATTTCACAGGGAGGATGATGCAGAATTGAAATCGGCGACGACGGGAAATAAAATCTTTTTTTATGGTGGAATTTCGGTGGAGAAAGAGAGGGGTTGAGAAGAAGAAACTCGTCGGAAAAACGAGGGATTTTGGGGACGAATCGTGAAGACCACGTTGAGAGAGAAAGAGAGAGACAATGATAGAGAGATAAAATCTCATTTTTTCATAAATCTGAACTATTGAACACAATGGACCCTCATCCCTTTATATAGGAGGGATGAGATTACAAAAATAGGAAAATAACTAATTATCCTAAATTAACTCTAACTAATTAACCGACTAACTACCTAATTTGAAATTCAAAATGAGATCACACGCGATCTCTTTATTTTAAATAAAAATGCGACAACTTAAAAACGTAAATAAAATTAACTACTAAAATTAATTAATACTTCGGCCCTATCCGTTGGGTCCACGCTGCATCAACTCTCCTCTGCTTTAAAAATTCGTCTCTTGATGAATTGCTTGTTCTTCATTCCGTCTGTGGAGAATTATTCTGGATTGGTTGAGCAAATATCCCCCAATTTTGCTCCTTTTCAATGTTACTTTTATAATTTCTTTTCACTTGAGGGCGTGGGTGCAAATGTTCTACCCCTTCATCTAATGCAATACCTCTACAACTCCCACCAATACGAACCTTTATATAAAAATCCTTTGGAGGAAGGAGACCTCTGCAATTTGCCCAATTCATATCCCCTTTCCGATTCACAGGGGATTCGAACCCCCTTGGAGACTTCTTCCCCCACGTTAGGGTTTCGTACCTCCCTATTAGAAACGGTCGATGGCGGCGGGCTGGGTTGGATGGTGGTATGCAGCGGCCGTAGGTAAGTCGAGGACCAAGGCGTGGCGCCCCTTGCTTGCGCGCGTGGCGAAGGCGGCGCACCTGTGGGGATCTGAGGCATGCGTGGTGGCGATGGCACTGGGAAAGGAGGCGATATCGACGATCGCGCCTGAAGCGTGCGCAGTTCTGGTGGAAGCTCGAGTGATGGCGGTATCCGTGGTGATGGCGAGGGACCTGTCGACGGCGAGACTGGAAATACAAGCAGCGGCCACACCAGAATCGCATTTGGCGACCGCAAGGTCTCAAGCTGAGGTGGCATGTTGGAAAGGGGACCTTCGTGCAACGGCGGTCATGTAGGCCTCGCGCTCGGGGATGGTGGCCGTGCGAACAACCTGGGCGTCGGTAGGATTCACGGTTGCGTGTCTGGCGCGTAGGAAGGGGTTGTGTGGCCGATGATGGGGCTTCAACTAGGCTTTCGTCGTAGATAGGCTTGTCTTCTTCATTTTTGTGTTCCTGGACAGCAACTTTTATTGCTAAGAAATCGAGGATTTGACATTCTTCATCTGTAGGATCTTCATCGAACAAGGGCCCTGTGTCTTCGATTTCGTTTTGTATCGCAGTTGTATCGATAAAATCTTCATTTTGCTTGAAAGTACCTTCGTTTTTTTCTCAAAAATAGGTTGTACAGCAACTTCGATGATCTGAATTTTGTTGTCAACAAGCGAAGTTTCATTGATTAACGCATCCAACCATGCCTGGACCTTGAAGCTTGATATAAGACGTCGCTTGAATTTTTGTTGGCGCGAACGAGACTGCGGGCCATGAGATAGGCGGCTTAGATCGAGTTGCAAACGCTAATATGCAACAGGATCGTTGAATCGTGAGAACGATTCTGTTTCCATGCTCTTATACCAAATGATGCAGAATTGAAATCGGCGACGGCGGGAAATAAAATCTTTTTTTATGGTGGAATTTCGGTGGAGAAAGAGAGGGGTTGAGAAGAAGAAACTCGTCGGAAAAACGAGGGATTTTGGGGACGAATCGTGAAGACCACGTTGAGAGAGAAAGAGAGAGACAGTGATAGAGAGATAAAATCTCAATTTTTTCATAAATCTGAACTGTTGAACACAATGGACCCTCATCCCTTTATATAGGAGGGACGAGATTACAAAAATAGGAAAATAACTAATTATCATAAATTAACTCTAACTAATTAACCGACTAACTACCTAATTTGAAATTCAAAATGAGATCACACGCGATCTCTTTATTTTAAATAAAAATGCGACAACTTAAAAACATAAATAAAATTAACTACTAAAATTAATTAATAACTCGGCCCTATCCGTTGGGTCCACGCTGCATCAGAGGAGGAGGTCGCGAGGGTAATATTTTAGGAGCATGAGTAGGCGCCTGCCACACTGTAAGTCGAGATGGTTGGGGCTGAGGGTGAGTCGCATTTCTAGTCCTGATGCAGAGCTGTTGACAGAGCCATTTGGGTTGCAGGTGGTTCGTAGGGTTGTATTTACGCTGAATCTGGATGGTTGCCCTAGTCCGGATGGTTTCCCTGTTTTCTTCTTCAGGGAGTTCTGAGATATGGTTGCTGAGGAGGTGATGAGGATGGTGTTGGAGTTTGCTGAGGGGAACCATACCTTTGATCGGATCTACTGGTTGTTTATTTTTTGCTACCGAAGAAGGACGTTGCCACAAAGATTGAGGATTAATGACCAATTGCTCTATCCAATGTGCTATGCTTAATTATAGCAAAAGTATTGGCCCACTTTTTGAGGGGGATGTTGTGCACGATCATCTTGCCTTTTCATAGTGCTTTCTTGCCTAGCATGCAACTCATGGATAGTGTGATATTGGCTTTTGAGATTGTGGCGGACTTGCATAGGAGGAAAGGTAGGGGAGCTTTATGGAAGGTGAACTTCTCCAAGGTCTATGACTTTGTGGATTGACGATTTCTTTGGGCCTCGCTGGTCAGATGTGACTTTCTTGATAGGTGGATTTCATGGATGAAGAGGTGCGTCACGACCACATCCAATCCTATTCTTGTGAATGGACAACCGAAGGGGGTTACTTCCTACCGCAATGCGGAGTTCGTCAGAGATGCCCTCTGACGCCTCTTCTTTTTGTTCTTGCGATTGATGCCTTGTCAGTTATGGTTGGAGGGTTTTGTTGCAGTTACTCAAAGGAGGAGATTTTGGTTCCAATTCTTTTTTTTTTGAAAGAAAAAAAGGGTGTACACAATATAGGTGTAATCCCAAAAACTTCACCATTTATTTACCAAAGAGAAAGAAAGAAAAAAAGGAAAAAGAAAAAATACACCTAATACAACCCCCACCTAATACAACCCCGAGTCACAAATTACGCATTGCAAAGCTCAACTCTCATACATTACATTTGCATGTGCCACACCATTTTCACTCAGATACATTACATTTGCATGTGCCACACCATTTTCACTCAGAAATCTTGCCCGACGAAAGATCAACCCATTCCGAGCCAGCCAGATAGCACAAATGACAACAATAATTTTTGATCTCCCCTTCTCCGCGCCCCTCCAATCCGAACCAACTAATTCCCCAAATCCCAACGTGTCGCCCGTCCTCACCTCCTGATTGCCATCGTGATTCCACATTTTCACCGAGCCGGAGCACGAGAAGAACACATGTTTAATATCCTCCACGACCCCCTGGTTCCAATTCCTTAGTATGTAGATGACACGATCCTCTTTGCAAAAGGTGGTTCTGACAATTGCTGAGGGTTGCCGATGGTTCTTGACATTTTCAAAGATGTGTGTGGGTTGAGACACATGGATAAGTCAGTTCGTTCTTTTTGGTTTGGAGGAAGCAGAGATTGATTTTTGTGCTAGCTGGTTGCGATCACAGCATATGGATTTGCAACTGCGTTACCTTGGTGTGCCTTTGGTGGCCGGGAAGATGCATTTAGCTGATTGGTTTCCGGTGATTGAGAAGATGCAACAGAGGCTGGGGGATTGGAAGTTTGTTTTCTTGTCTAGAGGTGATAGGTTGGTGTTGTTGCGATCAGTTCTATCTGCGATCCCCATCTTTTTCATGTCATCTAGGTTCTTACTAGTGGGGGTGAGGAAGAGACTTGAGTGAGAGCATCATGAGATGGTTTTTCTAGTCGTCATGCTGGCGGTCAACCGGGTTTTCTTTGGTAGACTGGAAAAAAATCTCCTGTTTGAAGGAGAATGGTGGCCTTGGAGTACGTAACTTGAAGGAGATGAATAAGGCCTTGCTCAACAAGTGTATCTCCCCTATTTGAGACGACTGCAACAGTTTGGTCTGCAATGCGCCGGAGATACGTCCTTTCTTGAGGCTTGTTGTTGGGGATAGAATATGGTTTAGGTTCTGGGTTGATGATTGGAATAAGGACGAGGTGTTGGTCCCGAGGTTCCCACGACTGAAGGCGTTGGCTGTAGATCCGGAGTGTTCAATGGTGGAGGTTCGTGGTAGGCACTCATTTTTCCTCAATTTAGATTCGAACTCTCAAATCAACGTTTGGAGGAGCTTTTTATGTTGCTTGAGGAGCTTTATAATGTGATTGGTCCCACTTAGGGACGAGATTGCTAGATATGGTGTGATGGAGTCTTTTCTGTTGGGAAGGTTTACATGGCTTTGAAGGGCCCAATGACTTTTGATCCTGGGGGGTGTGCGACGGATTGCAAAAGGATATGATAGTGGAAAGTTCCAACTTGCGTGAAGGTTTTTTTCTGGTTGTTTAAGAGGGGAGAATGTTCACACGATTCGTTCATGCTGCTAATTCTGTGTGCTCTCGTTGTTAGGAGGGTGTGGAGGATGCAGATCACTTTTTCTTCAAATGTGGGAGCTCCTTGGAGGCTTGGGACCTTTTTGGGAATCATGAAGTGCACATTGACGGTGAAAATGTTGTGGCGCATTCTAAAGCGTTGGTTGAGAGTTGGAACTTGTAATTTTGCTTTATGTTTAACTTGTAATAGACATGTAATTCTTTTTGGTGATTAATGGTGAAGTTTTTTGGCACACACCTATACCGTGGATGCCCTTTTTCTTTCAAAAGAAAAAATATTCTCCTGCACTCTACGAGGCTATTGATCCCCAACCTTCAATTCCCATTCACCATTCACGCCATCCAAACTAAGAACTTCCTTTAGATCTTCGGTTCTCTTCTATTCACATTTCTGGCGCATCTCCTTTTCTATATACAATAAGAAGCTTCCTAAGTGCCATCAACTTTTCGTAGTATATTCTCATGAGGAACTGAGCATATGTCCATACAAGAAAAGGAGAGGGAACCTCACGTAACCAACAAGGACAATGAGGGTGGAAGAAAAATACAAATAAGTTTACAACTCAACTCACAATTGGATTCCCAAAGCTATACCACCTACTAAGCGCCTTGTTCATCTTTTCGAGTTTACATCAGAATAGGCTGGCTCTGTTACAGATCTGACAAGAGGAGGAACAAGAGAAAAACATGTGATCAACGTCTTCCACCTCCGCCCCACATCTAGCATAAGGATCCACCTCCACCCCCAACAACAACCTCCGACATGCCTGCGTGAGAATTCTACCAAGCCGAAGGAACCACAGAAAGATCCTGATACGGTTAGGAACCCTGCTCCTCCAGATGATCCTGTTATCAACAACAACCTCCTCATCTACCTCCTCACATCCACCAAAAATTGATAAGCCTTATTCATCGAGAACCTACCATTACCCCAAATATAATGATCTCTGCCCACTGACGTTCCCTCCACTTGCGCCAGATCCACCTGTAAAGCTAAGAACTCCTGAATCCTGCGATTGGATACATTTGAGGAGAACGATAGAGACCATGCTCCATGCATCCAAACATCTTTCACTATCACCTCCCTATCGTCAGCCAACTGCATGAGGCACGAGTACCGATCGCCCAAGACCCCATCGTTCGTCCAGTCATCCCGTCAAAATCGAAATCCCGAACCACCCCCAAGAACCGATCTCAATTTCAATTCCACATCTGGGATCACCTCAACAATCCCCTTCCAAAGCGACGACGGCAATCGCCCCGGAACGATGGTTTGTGATATGGACACCCCATAGAGCTTCCTCATCAGTCTACACACCAACTCGTCCGATTTTCCCTAGTTGCGGACCACCCACTTAGCCATGAATGCTTTGTTCATCTCTGCCATCCAAAGAACTCCCAAGCTACCGAAGTTGAAGCTCGGCAGCAGGAGAGTCGTGCGTGATGGCGCAGCGGGAGTGCGTGATGGCGCAGCGGGAGAGTCGTGCATGGCGACCGAAGACTCAAAGGGTTCATCGGCAGCAGGAAGACGAAGGTGAAGCTGGGAGGGGTTCTCGCGGGGAAGCTGGAAGGGGTTCCCGCGGGGGATCAGGAAGGGGTTGTCGCGGAGGCCCTATCGTGGGAACTCGCGGCGGTGCTGGTCGGAGTATTCGCGGTGGCTATATCGAGGGATGCGTGGTTGGCAATTCGTCGGAGCTCGGAGGTGGTGCGTGGGAGAGGGTCACGCATGCCAAGCCTGGGAAGCGTTGTTTTCGCTGTGGAGGGCGTGGACATGTTGCTCATGCATGTCGAGCTCCTCCTCGTTGCTTTCGTTGTGGCGAGGTAGGCCATCGCATGTATTCATGCAGGGCTTCTGGAGTGTTGGCTGCTAGTCGGGCTCGCATGGACTCGCGTCGTGGTTCACAACGTCGTTGTGGCGGTGGTTCGTGCGCTCTCAAGGATTCGCGCTTCTTTGCTCAAGTGGTGCGTGAAGGTTGTGCTGCTTCGGAGGTGGCTGTGGGGGGGACCGTGTCTCATCCTGATACCGTCGGAGGGGGGTCGGGGTCTCTACAGGAGGAGGGGGTGCAAGTTGAGGACTGTACGGGGGGTGACGAAGGGGTGCGTTTGCATGAGGTTCGGGGTAAGGCGGTGCCCGTTCGAAGGGAGTTTGCCAAGACGAAGCCGGCGGTCGGGAGGTCGATGGAGGGAGCGCGGGCGCCGGACGCTTCTAGCTCGCATGTTGGTTCAGTGGAGCGCTTCGCTGTTGTGGGGGTACTTCGACGACCCGGAGTGGGTCGGCAGGAGATTCGCGCAGGTACTCTCCTTCTTCTGAGAGACGACTTCCACGGGGATCTATTCTTCTTTGATGATTATAGATGCTGTGTTCGAGGGCTCTCCCCGGAGCAACGGGAGACCCTTCTTCGCTAGGAGGACGTTTCGCTTGTAAAATGGAGGCCGCTGCGTGTTGCGGATGGCGCAACCTTTGATTCGGAAGTCTGCATCGCCGAAGTCCGTGGGGTCCCTTTCTTGTCTCGCACGGTGCATTGCCTCTCCAAGGTTGCCTGCGGATGGGGCCAAGTTCTGGCGATCCTTGACGATGGCCTCTCGCCAGGTTCTGATTGGAAGTGCACTCGGATCCTCGTGGAATGCTCCTCCACGTTCATCAGGTCTCTGGCTCATAAGGTGTTGATCGAAACTTTGGCCGTGGGGAGCTGGTCTTTCAAGCTGGAATTCTCTTTCCCTTCGCCGGCGACGGCGACAGCTTCTTCACCACCCTCGCCGGTCGGTCATGGCGACGGTTCGTTCTTCGGTGCGGGGCTTGGCGGTTCAGCTTCTCCGCGCCACGTGTCATTATTCAGGGACATTTTCGAAGCGTCGCAAGGGCCGGACGCTTTTTCGGGGTTATCGCCTGGTATCCCTCGGGACGCACGTGCGGGAGATAACGCTCTTCATTTGCTGGCTTGGGATCCTCCCGAGGTCGATTCGCCTCCTTTGGCAGCATCCTTTCTGTCCACCAACCCCCTTATTCTGGACTTCTCGGGGCCCGGATCCGATTTCCTTGCCGCGACTCCGCTTATCTCAGCGCCAGGATCTGATACCACCGACATTTGGGCACTTGCGAGGGATGGGCCCGGTCCGGCCTTTTTATCGGATCCTTTTATGTGGGCTTCTGGTTATTTGTGCCCGCAGCCGATTTCTTCGTTGCCCTCCGCCTCGGGGGCCCTTCTGGAAGAAGTTGTCTCCCCACCTCTCTTGTTAGTGGCTCCCCAGTTTTCTTCGTCAGGCTCTTCTCCGGGCAGTTCTTTGCGTCAGGATACCGGTGTGGTGCTGCCCCCCCGTTATCAAGGGATTATCTCTTCTCCGGTTTCTCGTTCAGCTGATGGGGCACCTGGTGGCTCTTCTAAGCCTCTTATGCCTGGCTTATCCTCCCGTCAAATTAATTTTGGGAGCGTTGGGATGTCTACCCCCTCCAGATTTGGAAGAAGTTACTCTCGACGCCGACCCTCAAGTCTTGGGGATTCATCTCTCTCTTCGTCTCAGCTTTTGCGTGTTGCGGTGGCAGAGGCGGCATGCCTCTTTCGCATTGAGGGTCACTCGCCTCGTGATTAATTTGGCCTGGCTTTGCACCTGCACGTATTTGGGGAACGTCTTCCGTCTTTAATGAAAATTTTATCTTGGAATGTTCGTGGTCTTGGCGACCCGGATCGACGGCATGCTTTGGGTTCTCGTTTGATTGATTGGGATTGCGACATTGCTCTTCTTCAAGAAACGAAGCTATCGGGGGCGGACGATATCTTATGGAAGTCCTTTGGTGCGGGGGACTTCGATGCATTTCGATCGTTGGATGCAGATGGTGCTTCGGGCGGGATTCTTTTGGCATGGAGGTCGGCGCGATTCTCTTTTTCCTTTGCTCGTTTTGGGAGACATTCTATTTCTGTTGTGCTCACGAGGCCTGATTCTAATGCTCCTTTGGCCGTTACGTGCGTTTACGCTCCTAATTGTCATATAGATCGTCGGGAGCTCTGGGAAGACTTGCGCGACGACGCCGTCGCTTTGGGAGATACCCCCTGGGTCCTGGGGGGCGACTTTAACGTGACTCTGCTCTCGCATGACCGTCCTCGTGGTCGTGGGGGGCAAGACCCGGGATCTTCAGATTTTATGGAGTTCATTCAGGATATGGCGCTCGAGGGGCTGGTGGCTAACGACATTAAATACACTTGGAGGAATAATGCTTCTCGTTCTCGACTGGACAGATTTTTGGCGACTGGGCGATTCATGGAGGCTTTCCCGCTTTGCTCGGTTTCTTCCCGGCCTCGCTCGTTCTCTGACCATAGCCCCATTGTTTGGGACTCCGGGGATTCTTCTCGGCCGCGTGGCGTCTTTCGCTATGAGCGTTGCTGGCTGTTGGAGCCGGCCTTCCGGGACCTTGTTAGCAACCATTGGTCCCAGTCAACTTTTGTCGGTAGTGCGGCTCGTCGATTTGATCTTAAACTCTCATCCCTCAGAAAATTGTTGGCGTCCTTTAAATTGGAAACACGTCAAGCACGTATTCTTGCTCGTAAGGAGGCTGAAGACATCATTCTTCGTTTGGATCGCTTAGAGAGCGAGAGGGAATTATCCCCCGACGAGTTGGTCGAGCGTGCTACGGCACTGCAGGTGGTCGCGACGGAGGACTGGAAGAAGGCTATCGAGTGGCGCTAGCGCTCGCGCTTGCGATGGATTTCTGACGGGGATGCGAATACGACCTTCTTTCACAGGATTGCTAGTGGTAGAAAACGCGCGAACTCAATTTCTTCTCTCACTGTTAATGGCTCCCTCATCCAGGGGGCTAAGGAGCTGGGTGTCGCCTTGGGGGCTTACTTTAGGAGCGCCTTTGACCGTCAACCCGCGCGCTCGTGGCGGTGGTCTGGCTGTGGGGCTTCGGTCCTTGCAGCTTCGGATGCGTCGGCGCTTATAAGGCCTTTTACTCTGGATGAGCTCAAGGGGGCGGTTTGGGACCTCAACGCCGACGCGGCCCCCGGTCCTGTTGGCTTCCCTATTTCCTTTTATCGTGACTTCTGGGATGTGATCGCATGCGACGTGCTGGACGTTGCACAAGAATTTTGTGTGGGCAACAGTGGTTTTGGCCGTCTCAACCGGGCCAATATTGCTTTGATTCCGAAATTTCCTTCGGCCAACCGTATCGAGGACTTCCGCCCTATTTCTATATCTAACGGCATCTATCTAATCATTGCGAAGGTTCTCGCCAGGAGACTTGCGCCTCTCCTTGATTCGCTCATTTCACCCTCCCAGGCCGCTTTTGTTCGTGGGAGGCAGATCTCGGATTGCTATGCGGTGGCGTCCGAGATCCTTGAGGCTTGGCGCAGGACTGATACTAAGGGGATTCTTTGGAAAATCGACTTTGCTAAGGCTTATGACACTTTGGACTGGCGCTTCTTATGGTCGGTGCTCTCGCGGCGCGGTTTCCCGGCGATCTGGATTTCTTGGATTAGGCGATGTGTTTCCACTGCCTCTCTCTCGGTTATTCTTAATGGGTGCCCGGCTGGGGGGTCTTTCCAACCCCGCAGGGGGGTCCGGCAGGGATGCCCCCTCGCCCCCCTTCTCTTCGTCTTGGCGGTGGACGTGCTGCCCCGTATGATCGATGGTGTCGTGGCGGCCGGTCTTACGTGCGGATGCTCTTTGGGACCCTTTCATGTTCCTATCTTACAGTTTGCGGATGACACTATTTGTTTCATTGAGGGCGGCGTCACGAACGCGTCGGGTATGGTCACTACTCTTCAATTATTCAGCGAGATGTCTGGACTCCTCATTAACGGAAACAAGTCCAAAGTCGTTCCGTTCGCTATGTCGCAGGAGGAGGCTGGGGAGTGCGCTCAACTGCTGGGCTCTTCTACGAGCGGCCTCCCCTTGGAGTATCTTGGCTTGCCACTGTCGGTTGGTCGTTCTTGGCTGCGTGACTGGCAGAAGGTGGTGGAAAAGACGGAGTCTCGTCTGGCTGGGTGGCGCGCGGCGATCCTCTCAAGGGGGGGTCGGTTAGTGCTTCTTAAATCGGTTCTTTCCTCAATCCCAATATATTTCTTATCTGTGCGTGGCATGCCTAAGGGGATCCAGAGGAGGTTGGAGAAATGTATGCGGGGGTTTCTTTGGGGCAAGAAAGGTGAAGTGAGGAGAGGGGTCCATTTGGTGGCTTGGGAGGATGTTTCGAGGCCCAAGCAGGAGGGGGGTTTGGGCGTGAGACGGTTGGAGGTCGTGAACGAGGCTTTGCTACTCAAATGGGCGGCGAGGGTGTGGGGATCGGAGGAGAATTTCATGTTGAAATGCCTTAGGGAGTCGGCGGGGGTCGATCTGATTTCCGCTTCGCGGGGGCGGTTTGAGGGCCGCATTTCCTCCTTATGGCGTGATGTCTTTGTTGCTTTTAATCGCAACCGTGCTCTATTTAAGCCGCTTCTTGGCGATGGTAATTCCTTCCGTTTCTGGTCGGACGATTGGACTGGAAGGGGTATTCTGCAGACTATTTTTCCTCGGCTATGCGCGCTGGCGAGTGACAAGGACGCTACTGTGGCATCTTGTTGGGATGGTGGGTGTTGGTGCCCTATCTTTGCTGCTAATCTCTCGGCCCAGCGTTCGGACGATTTCTCTTCCATGCTGCTTTTTCTCGCGAGCGCTCCCACCCCAAATGGGGGTCGCGATCATTTCGCCTGGAGAGACGGTCCTTTCTCGTCCAGGAAGGCCTATCACGCCCTCATTCCTTCAATTGCTGGGGACGATGCGTCTTTATTGGCTCATTGCAAGTTCATTTGGCGTCTTAATCTACCGGAACGGATTGGTGTCTTCCTTTGGCTCCTTCGGCGTGGACGGCTGTTAACTAGAGACCGTTGTGCTATCATGTTTCCTAATGTCTCGAGGATGTGTGGACTTTGTGGTACGGAGGAGGAAACCCGCGGACACCTTTTCCTTCACTGCGAATGTGTTCGTTCTCTCTGGGACGATCTGGGATGGCTGAATTATTCAGACTTTGGTGCGTTTTACGACAGCTTGATGAACTCTCGGGGTCGATCTAGGGCGGATATCTTGGACCCCATTACGCGCTTATGGAGCATCTGGCTAGGAAGGAACGAGGCGCTCTTTGCTCGGCAGCGGTTCTACAATGAAAACATTCGCATTTCGGCTGCTCGCTTTCTTCGTGATTGGATTTCCGTGTAGCTTTTTGCGTGTGCGTCGGGGGTATCTTGCTTAGATACGTTGTACCGTTTGTATTGCTAGCGCTTTCTTCCTTCCTTTCCTCCTTCCTTCTTCCATCATCCATCTTGTAAGTACTCTCTCCTTTTAGTTTTAATACATTGGGGCGAACACCACTGAGTGTCTCCCCCTTTTTTGAGCGTCAAAAAAAAAACTCCCAAGCTGCCCTTTTCCTTCAGTGCAGTCTCCTTGCTCCAGTCTACCAAGTGCACTCCTTTCCTCTGCTGCCTCCCATCTGACCAGAAGAATCGCCTCATCAAAACCTCGATCCTCGCACGAACACCCACATGAAGCAACCTCGTGGAGCAGAAAAAATAGGGATGGCTGACATAACATGCTTCAATAGAACCAACTTCCCACCTTTCGATAGCATCGACGCCTTCCAGCCTACCAACCTCCCCTCCAATCTTCCCAACAGATTCTGCCAATCTCGAGATTTAAAGTAATTGGGGATATCGCTTTACCTAAAAATGGTAGCTTAACAAAACTATATTTTAAAGCGATCTTCACATATTTAAAGTAATTGGGGATATCGCTTTGCCTAATTCGGATGGAGAAGAGGAGAGAGAGTCTACGCTAGCTGGTTAGCAGAGGAGAGGAAGCTTGGAGGAGGGCTACCAACAATGGGGAGGTGAACGTGAGGAGAGCTACAAAGTAAGAAGCGGAAGGGATGAAGGGGGTTGGACACTTGTCTCGCATTACAAACGCGACCAACATTGTTTTAGGTGGGGGAGTTTTGGCCGCAGGGCGAGCTTTTGTTCGTCTCCACCTCGATGTTTTCTTTATGATGGCGTAGGCCGCATAGGGTCTTCTTGCCCGAGAACAGTGAAGCCACATCATGGTTCTGTGTTGCTAGTCGTCGAATGGCAAACAACAATTGCGGAGCAGAAGCATGTGTTGCGTTCTTCCGTTTCGTATGCCTCGGCGGTCAGGGCTCCCTCTCCACGGTTTCAAAGGACGAAATGGTTATCGGTTGTTGTAAAGAAGCTATGAAGGATGTCAACTTGGTTATTCACGCAAGTTCATGGTCGCTTGGGAAACTCTTTCGACGGGGATGTTTTGAATTTGGGTGAGGTTTGTGCTGTGTGAGAGGTCTCTCTTCTATGGAAGTTGCTTTGCTTTTTGGCTCGGACCATATAATGGTGTTGTTTGGTATTCTCCAAGATTCAAAGCGGCGAAGGTGCTGCCCTGACATGCAGGATGGTTCGAATCTACGGAGTGCCATTCCTTTCACGCTCTGTAGAGGCGTTGATGTCAACACTAAGGGAGGTTGGGGTGTTGAAGATTCTTACGGATGTAAGGTTACCAGCTTCTGACCCTATGGTCACTATAGCAACTTTGGAGTGCTCGAAGGCACTTCCTGCAGAGAGTTCTTATTAGCTGGTTGTTGGCCGAGCGTGTTTTCGACTATTGGTTCAAGCGGTCTTCCAATTCTAGCATGCCGTAGCAATCATCTTGTTCGGAGGAAAGGGAGATTACGGTGCCAGAGCAGTTGTTAATTGAGGGATCTCCGGAGGCAAAAATCTCAATTTTGAAATGATTCTGACATCGTCTTTTTTGAAAATCTCATAGTTTAAAAGTTCATATTTCAAAAGTGACCCAAATCTGGAAACTACCGGTAAACCAACGAAGACTTCTTGGATACGAGTGGAGCCACACCTTCTTTCCTTTTCAGTTTTAGGGTTATTATGGATATGTTGCTTAATAACCGGGATAAGGTGTGGACGATCTGGGATATGAGGAGTTTCGAAGATCCGATCGATGACTCTTCTTCGTTCCCTTTTGCGATGGGTTTTCCGACCATGCACATGGGCTTTCGGGTCGCCAACCGATCCTGTTGTTTTTTTCTAGTGGCCCACTCGATTAGCGACCCGGTTTATGATAAACCTATTGGCGTTAACCCGACTAAAGTGACCCCCGGGTCTGTGCACATGGGTTCAGACCTTAAGCGAAGACCCGAACAAGCTTATCGGGTGTCCTCTTAAACACGAGTTCGAGTTGGGGGTCCTGGTGTTTCTGCTATTGGAGTGTCTCCTTTATTGCTCGGAAATTGCATGTTGGTGTCTGATCTCACGTTGGCTCGGTTCACGGTGGAGGAGTGAGATAGCCCTAGGGTTTTCGCCCCTAATACCTACGGAGCAAGAGGAGCGAACGACCTGGGTGGGGGGCTGGGGAACCTATAATGGTGCATGCGATGGAGGAAAATGTGGAGGAGCCAATGTTGTTTGAGTATGCGTCGTATGTAGAGATGGGTAATTGGATCCCTCCGAGGTCCAATTAACACATCCACAGGTTTCGTCCCACAACTACCGTTAGTGGGACCCCGATCTGTCTGTGGGCTATATAAGAAGCCCCACACCCATTGTAACATATCAAAGAGAGAGAGAATTCAATATACATATACAACCCTTAAGAGGCCTTCTACCGTGGTTTCATCCCATTCTTTAGGGAGTAGGGTTCCACGTGAATTCCGATGTTCTTCCACTGTCCTTTATTCTTTATCTCTGATACACTTCCGCAATATCATTTTCTACATGGTATCAAAACGGGTTCGATTCTCAAAGATTTATTTTTATTTTCGTAATTTGTTCGAGATTCGAGATCCCTCTTGGGTCTGATTGTATCCTGCGACTCGCGACTGAGATTATTGAATCACTATTTATGTGAGGTGCAGGGATGGAGGGCCTAGCTTGACGGAGGTGTCCGCGGGTAGCATGAGACCGAGTACCCTACCCCAGCAAAGTGCTTTTATCCCTTCGCTCACTAAGCCTGACTGATGACGCGGGCAAGGTCTCATAGTCGTGTGCTGCTGATCTAATTTTATGGTTTCTTGAAACCCTAATTCTCCGTCATCATTGACAACACCGATCTGATAGGCTTGGTTCTGCAATTCGATTTTGAGTTTTCTTGCAGATTTGTTATTTTTTCATATTCAAGACCAGTTTTGGAAATTCTGTACGGATTGATTCGAGGCAAGCTATCTTGGGTTTCTTCACGAAACCCTAGATCTCCTGACCGTATTCGTTTTCTACATGACATTCTCAAATCCAAGCAACTATGGTTCTTTCGAACCCTAAATTCCGCGCACAAACACATCTAGGCCTTCAGATCCATAGATCATGCCTCATACATCCGTGATTTTGTTCCTGGAAACCTAACCCGTGTGAAGAAGAAGGGTCTATCGTCAATAAGTTGCTGCACGATTTCTATCGCCAAGTTCTGCAGCAGGGGCTACCATCAAAGTTGCTATGTGTACCATGCCCCTACGACAGCGCCTCTACCGCAAAGCTCCTAAAGCGGATCGACCCTAACATTACCTCCTCTCCGTGGAGGCAACCCCCTCTCCATGTATGAAGCTACCCTAACTCTCCTCTCCTCTTTGTGACAGAAAGAAGAAGAGATGCTTGAGCGTCAATGGAGTTGATCTTCAGGTGTGACCCATGGCGAGATGCCATGCTACAACGTCGATTTGGCGACCGTTAGAGCTTTACGCATGGCCGAGCGTGTTAAGCGATGACCCGAGGGTCGTCGTGACCCTCAACCCAAGCCGATATCCCTCCATGCATCTTCTTCAAGTCGCATGTAAAGTAGATTGAAGTTTTTGTTTTATTTCTTGGATTTCTCTGGAATTGTACGTACGCCTTCATCTCGTGCAAAACATGTTCCGAACTCCGATGAATATCCCTGATCTTCCCGGAGAGACCATTCTCCATTTCCCTTCTTCCATATCTCTAACCACTTCGACCCATTTTCTCCTCCGGTAATGGAGGGAGATCCATCTCAGGCTCCATCTTCTTCACTCGACATAGCCCACCATTCCGCCTCACATCCATACGCACACACCTACTTGGATGTTGCTAACATTTTGCAGGTCCCCTAATCTTCAATGGCCGGAGCTTGAGGAGAAGCTCCGTTCTAGAGGTTATTCCTCGACGTATGATTGTCGAACAAATGTTCCAGAGGTCTTTGGAGCTTCTCTCAACCTTCAGGAACTTTGCGAGGTAATTGTGGAACTTCCTCGATCATCATTGGTGGGGCATCTCGGAGGAGCCCATGAGCTCTCACTGGAGCCCTGTTTTCGCTGCCGTGCAACGAAGGAGGTGGAGGATACATCGAGGTACAGATGACGTTGCATCCGGTCCAACCGGGACCAATCCAAGGGCGGAGGAGCATCCACATCTTCATCACCAAGGTGGGTGCCTCGGAGGAGCCGAGCCACCATCCCAAGCATTCGGTCCATCCACATGGCCCGAACCACCTGCAGTCGGCCCGAACCTCGTCCCAAGCCTTGCACATGTGCCGTGTACGTGAGGGGCTTCGGCGAATTGCAACCAGGCGTCCTTTCTTCTCCAGAATATCAATCGGGTCCAAGGGTCGTGTGCTTCACGTACTCCTTTGGACAATTTGCAGTTCTACCCCAGCGAGTTTCCAAAATGACATATATGCATTTAGGTCATTATGTTAAGTTGATTAATATTTTATTTAGGTCATTATGTAATGTGATGTTTTATGCATTAGTTACCTGTTTGATCATCTTTGATATCTTATATATTCTCTTCTCTTCTGTGGTAGGCTTGTTCATCGAGGACGCTCGTGGAGAATGGAGGTTGGAAGCTCTGAGGAGAGTTCATGCTGAGAGAAGCCGCAGAAGATGTCTTCAAGCATTTCAAAGATTATATTGTTGTTTTGCTGTATATATTTGTATATTATTTTGGACTCGGACTTTATTTCTTTGTGTTGTGTCTGTTTCACCCTCATATGGGTGGGATTTAACTTGAGTGGTTGATATTAGGGTTAGGCACACGACTCCTAAGGCTTCCTTAGATTATATCTTTTGTGATTGATCTGTAATATAGGTCACACTAATTTCATCCGACGAGATTCACTATCTCTGAAGATTCATGAGACACACTTAATCCACGTTCAACCTAGCTCAATGTATTTTGATTCATATCCCGCTAATAGAACGCATGATTAGGTGCGATTTTTCATCGACTTGCATGTATTTTTGAATCTTTGATATATTTTTGTATTCAGTCCTGCATGTGCATGGAGAGAGCCGGTGTCACTATAAGTTTTTCTCTTGAGCATACATCATGAATTCTACGTTTGCATGGGTTTTGTTGTTTCATTACCTCATGTTTTATCACTTAGGATCTAAAAGGAAATGGGATTGGACGTTCGACGATGCTTTTTGTGCTCAGATTAATTACATTAAGTGATGACCTAATATCTAAAAATGAGTCTGTTAATGCAAGTTGACTTAAATAAAATGGAGCTAAAATCGATCTTATATTGGGAGAGCAAACCTCTCATTATTTATAGGATTATTTTACATGTTGAGAGATGATGACGCATCCATAGGATAGTGCCCAAATCCTACTTAGAATTTGGAATGGATTCGAATTTTGGATTATCACCAATAAAAGAGACAAGATAATTAGACCATATTTTTGGTCTTCATTGTGTGTGTTGGTGAAATAATTGGGTTTGTTTGATCTTGTTTGACTCTACTAAAACGTCTTGAAAACCCTAGTTTTATTTCATCTCCTCAGATTTAGTAATCTTGAGATTCAGAGACCCATGATCCCTCCCTCCCTTAGCTTCCTATTCTTTATACTTAGACTTATTTTCAGTCTAAGTATAAGGGGGATCCAACTTCGTTCTGATTGTTCCCCTCGAGTCACCTATTTTTCTCTTATTCTTTAACTTAAGCTATTTCTAAGCTTAAGTATAGGGGATCCGAGTCCCTATATTTTTCTATGTCTATTCTTTTTACTTAATCACCCTTATTGTGATCTTTGTTCAATTCTGTACAACTCTTTATATTTAGCACGAGCTATGACTTCATATCACTTTGTGCTATGAGGACATAGCAAAAGCTAAGTATAGGGGGGGTGTACCGTATATATTACATATATACTTTAGCCATAGCTCATAATTTGATTTTTTTTCAAACTTTTTGGGTTACGGGTATCGTATTACATTTTTGGAGCTGCTTTTTGTAAAAATGTTTCGAAAATGATGTGTGAAAACTTTATATATATTTGACATGGTTTTCAAATATTTTACATGGTTTGTGAAAATACGGATTGCCATGTTTTGAAAAATCATTTGTAAAATATTTTGAAAACCTATATTTATGTGACATTGTTTTGAAAAATGTTTTAGAAGTTTGAAAAAATGAGGTTTTACTTGTTTTGAAAATCTTTGTAAAATATTTGAAAATTTCCTATACATATGTGATAATGTTTGTAATTTTTTTTTTCGAAAATCTTTTCAAAGCTAAGGGCGTAACTGAGTATAATTAGTTACTTAACTCTCTACTTAATTCAAAAAAAATGGAAAAAATAAAAATCACAAAAAGATTGACTTATTAATTTGTGTTTTTCTCTGACACTTTCACTATGCACTCAAGGCTTGAGATGGTCGTTAACACTAGTTTAAGGAGTCCATAGACTTGGAGTTATCATGTCTTAATCATTAGGGTCTTAAACTTAAAAATTCAGACTTCCCTAGTTAGAAGATATATATGCTATATTGCATGCTTAATCTCCTTCAAAAGAATTTGACCATCACTCACATGCACGACTGCATTCATGATTGAGATGAGTCGATGTATCACTGAAGAGGCTGGGATTTGAAGCTTGAGTTTGGACCTGATCTATATGATGCTCGAGGCTGGGATAAAATTAGTGACTTCATGAAACCTGAGTATTGGCAATTCAACCAGCATGGGACATGGTTCTCATACTATCTCTTGACTTTGACCTAAAGTACCCGGGTGTGATAACAAATACTTAATAAGTTGATCAGTGTCCGCCAATCCTTGGTAAAAGCAGTGGAGCTAGCCAAAAAGAAGGGAAGTTCCCTCACAAAAAGAGGAAAATGATGAAAAACTCATTACATTGCTAACTACAATCATACGAGCTTACATCATAGAAGGACATATCGCGATATATCGATATCGAGAGGTCAGAGGTATCAATTTTTTGATGTAAATTTGTTGGGTAATCTCCCAAGTTGGGAGATACCGCCAAGATGATTCCATTAAAAACAGTTAGGTTACATTAACCGGCAGCCCAGAAGTTGTAAAGGGCTTTACAATGCGAATTACGTTTTCGGAGTAGAATCTCTGGTTGTTGAAAATAAGTTCATTTCGGGCAAGCCAAATTGCCCAAAGGGTCGCGAAGGCGAGGGAGATATCATCAGTGGAATTACCCCCCACCGCACGAATTGATCTCCAAAAGATAGTCTTCTCATCTGGCTCGAGCCACACAATCCCAACTCCTTCCAAATCTGTGCCAAGAACACACACTTGAAAAAGATATGTTCTGCATCCTCACGCTGTTGCCCACACCTATCAGACGTTGTGTCCTGCAAGCCAAAAAGACGTGCTCTCCTTTCCTTGTTGCACAAACGGTCTCTTCTCAACCACCATAGAAAAATCTTGACCCTACACGGAACCATAGCCGCCCACATCACCTTTAAATCCTGCGCCATTTCCAGATCCTGCTCACATGCTGGTTGCTTCAACTCATTGTACGCCTTCTTTGTTGAGAACTTCCCCCTACCCATTCAAAGTGCTCGGCCTGTTGCCCATCAACCCCTGGCGCCTGGACCTCCGTTTGCTGCCTGAAGAAATTGGCCAACCTATGATCTGAGAGCTCATTCGTGAAAGCCGGAGTCCACATGTTGGAGCCCCACGCCTGGTAGAGTAAGCAGTCTTTCGCAGCCGCAAGAGTGAATAGCTGCGGGAATCTGACACTAAGTTTTCCCTCTCTAGTTCAGTCATCGGCCCAGAATCTGAACGTGAGGCCGTCACCCACCTTCGGTCTCAGCTTGTGCGCTAAGGACGACAGAAACTCCCTAATACCCGACCACAACGGCGACTCCTACTGCATGCTTCTCGCCAAGAGCTCACCACGCACCCCATAAATTTTCCGAACAAGCTTGGCATCGAGAGCAGAAGGACCCCAGATTTGAGTCACCCATTTTGCCAGGAGAGCCTTGTTCATGTATTCGACATCTCTGACCCCTAAGCCTCCCTCCCTCTTGGCCTTCGTCACCTCCTTCCAGTTAACCAGGTGCACCCCAGATTTTTGTTGCTCACCATCAGACCAGAAAAACTTTTTCACAAGCGATTCCACCTTTCTTCGTCCCCAGTAGGCATCCGACACGTAGAGTAAAAAAAATAGCGGTATGGCAGAAAGCACATGTTTCAGCAGAATTAGCTTGCCGCTCTTAGATAAAGTTATTGCCTTCCAACCAGCGAGTCTTTGCTCCATCCTCTGCAGCACATTGTCCCAATCCGCCTTCTTCAATATCCCTCCACTAAAGGCAGACCTAGATAAGAAATTGGCAAGTCCTCCAAAGGACAATCAATAATAGATGCGATCCTTGCTCGTTCCGCATCCTCCATCCCAAAGGTTATAGCCACGGACTTGCTTTTGTTGATCTCAAGCCCAGAAAGATTCCCAAAAATCTCCACCAACTGCACCGCATTCAGTGATTGGGCCTCCGAGCCGCCTAGCAGTAAGAGTGTATCATCTGCATACTGGAGAGTAGGTATGGAGATTTCCTCCATCACTAACCGGAATCCACCGCCTGTGTAAAAAGAACCGCCAGGGCATCAGCGACAAGAACGAAGAGCATTGGGGCTAGAGGGCAGCACTGACTTTCCCCGCGCTGCAGTTGGAAAAAAAACCCCTCTCCGGTCTGCCATTGACCATGATCGAGTAAGAGGAGGTCGTAACACATCTTTTCATTCTGTCAATTCACAACTCCGGGGAGCCTCTTTTCCTCAATGCCGACCACAAGAAGTTCCAGTCTACGCAGTCCATGGAAGGCCGTATCCCGATATATCGGCGATATATCGCCGATATATCCATATCCACATGGGACCGATATCGAAATCGATATATCGATATATCCGATTTCAGTCATTTTCTTCAGAAAGATTCCTAGATATAGCGATATATCGACGATATATCGCCGATATATCGATATTGACACAATATCGAAACGATATCGATATCGATATGTCCTTCCATGACGCAGTCATATGCCTTAGCGAAGTCTATCTTTCACATGGTCCCCTTCTTCCTCGTCCGCTTCCACTGCAGGCAGATTTCCGTTGCCATCACCAAACCCTCTGCCATCTGACGGCCCGAGATGAAGGTCGACTGCCCCTGCATAATCACCGAATCCAGTACACCCTTAAGCCTATTCTCCAGAGTCTTAGCCACAATAAAGTATAGTGCATTAGAGAGAGCGATCAACCTAAAATCCTCGATCCTTGTCGGGGAGTCTTTCTTTGGAAGCAAAAACAACAGTGCTCTGTTGATCTTTTCGACCCCTCTGTTCTCATCCCTGAACTCATTTATGACCTCCAACACCTCCCCCTTCAGCAAGTTCCAGAATTCTCTGTAAAAGAAGACCGGGAACCCATCCGGCCCATGCGCCCCATCCGCATTCAGCCCCCAGACCGCACTCTTGACCTCCTCCTCAAAGAAGACCGCTTGTAACCCCTCCATCCGTGGCCCGGACAACCGCTTGACACCTCTTCCCTGCCAACCCCAGTCGGATCCCCTTCACCTCCTAGAGGCCTCCACAGAGTGATCGCGAATAGCACTGCCAAGCCGGGCCTCCCCCGACACCCGCTCACTGCCAACGTGGAGCTCCTGAATAAAATTCCTCCTCCTGCCAGAAGCCATAGAATGGAAGAAACGCGTATTGGCGTCGCCCTCTCTCAACCATTTTTGCCGGTATTTCTGCCTCCATTCAACCTCCTCTTTTCGGTCCTCCATCAACAACTCCTCTAGCAAATTCAACCTTTCTGCCAGCTCCTCGAGCTCAAGTCCTCTCTCGTTGTCTAACTTGTCAAGGCGAGTCACCCCTCCCTGCGCCTCTAATCTCCTGGTTCTTCTCCGCTGCTTAACCTCCCTGCCAATCCTCGTTAGATGCAACCTTAAGAGCGTAAGTTTTGCTGAGAATCTGGCGACTGCTGAACCCTCTGTCACCCAACTGCTCCAACGGGACCTGATATACTCCTGGAAGCCCTCTTCAAGTAACCAGGAACGCTCGAAGCGGAAGGTAAATCTGCTCCTAGCCTCCTCTCCGGATGACCACAAGATCGGCGCGTGGTTCCGAGTGCGCCCGAGGTAACGATGGAGCCCGCGACAAAGGAAAGGCCTCCCCCCCTTCAACTGACATAAGAAATCTATCTAGTCGCGAACACGACCTCGCATTGCGCCACGTATATGAGCACCCAACCACATCAATGATCGATATGCCCAACGAGTTATTAGACCTCATGAATTTCTCAGAATCGGGATCCCTACCCCCTCCAAGCTGCAGTCGGTCCCCTGCCAGTAGAGTGACATTCAGGTCAACCCCGATTATCCAAATTCCCTCCTCCCGAGCCCAACCCACAGCCTCCAAATCTGCCGCCAACGAGCCCCTCTCCTGGCCCGTAGGACCATGCACGTTAGTGATGACAAAGGCGGTGCCATCCGCGCGCCGCCTCAGCTTCATCGACAAGCATGATCGCAGATGGGAGCCCTCCAGGAACTCATAACCAACCTCTTTCCATCCAGTTAGCAAGCCGCTCGAGGCACCAACGGCCTCCAGGTCCATCAAGCCAAAACGCCCGTTCGCATGACCTCCTCCGACCCTCTCGAAGCCTTCGTCTCCTGAATGACGAAAATATCAGCCTTGCCATCATCCAGAAGGTTCTTAATTGCAAGTCGTTTCTCGTGCCGACCCGCGCCCCGCACATTCCATGAAAGTATTTTTATTTGGGAACCTTGTCGACTATCTATTTTGAAGGCACCACCCCCAATCGTTCCGCCACCGCTCTGTCCAGAATGCTGAAGCGGTTCGACAGCCCCGTCGGGACCCGGTCGTCGGATAAAACGTCCTGTAGCCGTGGGTCGAATGATGCCAGATCGTGTGCCACCTCCCTCCTCTTCTTCCTTCTAGCTGGTCTTGGCAAAGCCCTTCTGACGTAACATGACCCAAAACAAGCACCTTCCGTTGCCATGACCATATGGGCACCATCTTCGAGCCCTGCCTCTGTAGCGGGCCCACCCGCTGTCTCCTCCGACACGCACACCAAAAAGGCCCCAACGTCCCTAAGAGGTTGAAAAGGGAGACGTGGAAGGGAAGTCCCCGCTATCGCATCCACAAAATCTGCACCTCGCACTGGTTGCCCTTTGCAGCCACGTCTCGACCTCTCCAGGACCTCCGTTTCACCACTAATAACAGCGAGCGAGCCCGAGTCAGGCGCATCCCCCCTACCCCTTTCTGATATTTTTCCGGGAGTGGGGAACCATCGGGCCTTCCGCAAGAACGTGCTGGACTCTCATGAGCCGCCCCAGGCAGACCCGGAACCCGCTTCGAGTCGGGTCCAGAGATCGAGTTTCCGGGTTCCACCATGAAGACATTCGTATCCGCATGCTCCTCACGTGACTGTGATGGGCCCGTGTCTCCCACCAAAACGCCACTCCCAGGGAAACGAACCGACACCACTGTGTGATTAATTCTTCCTCGTAATGCGTCGAATTGAATTGATCGCAAGAGATGAGGAGTCACCTCCGAAACCGCCGTGGCTGGGCCCGATGACCGATCTTCCGCCACACCAGCGTCTTCTCCGACCTTCGGGCATCTACCAGGCTTGCACTCTTCGCCGCCGCCCGCCCTCCGATGATGCGGCGTGCCTCGTCGTAATGACGGTTTCGTCGACGAGAGCTTCAGATACAGTGACATCCCAAGAGCGTGAACCCTCCACTAACCCAGCTGTGAAGGATTGAGATCCCGCACCCGCAAGATGGGGTCCAACGGGTCACCCGGCCTGCACCCATCGCTCTCCAGCTCCACCACCTCCGCTACTCCTTGGAGTAGAACATGAACTTGTTGCAGGTTCCACATCGCAAATGGAAGGCCCTTGACGCTTACTCTCTCCAGCGATCTGTACTCCATGAAGCCATCCCTATCATATGGCATCCGCCATCGGAGCCTCGAGATGCCTGTCTAGACCATCGCAGTAACCTCTGCGACTCTTCCTCGGACATACCTCTTGCCACCACTCTACGGACTCACCTCGATAACGTCTCCCCGGAATTTCCCCTTCGAGATCGCCCCAACATCTGAGGACCCAAGGAACAGAGCTTCTGGTCCTCCTCCCTCGTCGATCAGGACCCCAAGAGAAAGAAAGGAATCCCGTTGCTTCGGGCATACCCGACTTCTTTGCCCAAAACCTCTGCAACAGAAGCATCGCAAAGGTTCTCTACACGACCTCGCCCAGTGCTACGAGGAACCGCAACAGAAGCAAACCCTGCTGAAGGGATTCTCTCGGCGATCGAAGGGTCCCTGCCTTCGGATAACACGTCGGCGTCCATCCCTCCTCGAAGGAACGTCCACCCAACCTTCCTTACTCATAAGGCTGCTCGAGCATGAGGGGGAGTGTTGAGATAATTGTATCTCCTGTCCACACATCAAGTTTTATATATTTTGTTTTGAGTCGGGGGCGCTGCCCCCGCACCCCGCAGGGGAGAGGGGGGAACCTGGGCCCTCCTAGCCCCCCATGCTCGTTGACGGGGCAGCGAGACCTCCGTTTGGTAGGGTATGGTATGACGGGAGTGGGGGTGCTTACAATGGTTCTTCAACTTGGAGGTTTCCAAACGATTTTAATTCATCTTCTTCCTTTTGAAAATATTATTATGAATTATGTCTCTTTTATAAATGCTATTATGCTCTTTATTTGTTTGATTTTAAAAAATACCTCAAACATTGTGTTCATGCATAATATGTGATGCAATATAAGTCTTGGATGAACTTCATTTCCAGTATCTATAAGTCAACAATCAACATTAACAATGATATGCTCGATATGATAGATATGTGCTGTATAAGGTCATAGATGATCAATGTGTGATATAAGTGTATATTTTAAAGTTATTTAGTGTTATAAGAACTTGGATGGACTACATTTCTAACATCCATAAGTTAGCAATCAACAATAACAATGATATGTTCGATATGACCGATATCATGGCCTCAAATTTCAGCGAAATTCGATCGAATTTCTGTCGAATATCGATATCCGGTCGAAATCGAAATTCGACCGAAATGACCGAAATATGGGGTCCTAGTACAAAAAATGACCGAAATGATCGAAATTTCGATCGAAATTCGACCGAAATTCCATCGAAATTCTGTTTTGGTTGTCACCGAAATGGTGACCGAAACCGATATTTAAGGCCTTGACCGATATATGTGATATAAGGGTCATAGCTGACCGATATGTGCGATCTAAGAGTATATTTGTAAGTTGTTTAGTGTTCTAAGAATTGGACGAACTCCATTTCCAATATCTATAGGTCAACAATTAACAGTACTAGCGATATGTTCGATATGACTGATATGTGCAATATAAGGATCATAGATGAACTTTATGTGTTATGAAATATATATTTGCAAGTTATTTCATGTTATAAAAACTTGAATGAAATCCATTTCCAGTATTTATAAGTCAAGAATCAACATTAACATCGATATGTTCGAAATGACCGGTATGTGCGATATATGGGATATAAATGGACCAATATGTGTGACATAAGTGTGTATTGTAGGTTATTTTTGTTTTAATATCTTGGATTATCTTAATTTCTGAGAAAACAACAAAAAGATGCCATTTTTAAACCATTTTCAAATTTCCGCCGATATTGTCGATATATCGGCGATATATCCTTTTTCGGGCAGACCGATAGGATATTAATATGGCCTTCTATGGCTTACATTCAAGGCGAACGCTACCAACCTTTTAAGTGTCTAATTAAACCAAATCTTAGGCTTTTTTGAGTTAGGCTAGTGCATCAAAAAGGGCTCTGCATCGTTAGCGTTGCAAGTCTGGGTGCAAGAATATTAGATGCTTTAAAACGACGCACTCGGTATATTCACAGGAAAACAAGTACATGCGGCTCAATCTCTTTGGACGGATACGGAGAATGAGAATAGTGATTGATAGCGCGACAGAGGAGCATGTAGCGAGGACAATCCTGTCACTAAGCCGTCTTGCAAGCCCGAGAACTTCAGCCATCTGAAGCTGAAGTGGAGCCAGAACCTGCCTGAAATCTAAGGCTATTTGCGGTCCATGCTATCGCTTAAAACTTCCCCCATGCTCAACCGCCGGAAGCAGATGATGAAGACAAAGATAGATTGCTAGCTTTAGTTAGACAGTCAGCAACGATGCGGGAGGTAGAGAGAAGACCTGGATGGAAATGGACTTCGTCTTTCCCTCTCGCTTCTGTCCTCTCTCTAGTCTGACGTTACCTCTACGTGACCTCTTTGAGGTTCTAATATAACAAGTAGTCGATGAGACGATGGAAAAAGAGTCGACTTCGTCTCTGACCTGTCAATTCGAGCACGATGGAGAACACAAGGCTCAACTACCAAGCAATATACACCAGCCGTGTTGAGTATTGGCACTCGAGAGAATCTTGTTTCAATGAGAGGAAGTGAAAATAAGTACACAATCCTATTTCCCTCCATTATCTCGCCTTCCATTTTTAACTTTTAAGTCTGATGAACTAAAGAGACGGTGGTTTGAAGCAAGACTAGATTTATTCCCTAGAGTTGATGGTTGGGTCCTAAGGAGACCTTAGATTGGAATTCTTGGTGATATCGAGAGTCTATTCTTATGAGTGCAACCAACATTAAGTCATACATCTTATTTATATGTAAATTGAGAGTCTGACAATTAGAGGAGTTGAATTCCTTTTGATTAACATGTGGATCAACTTAGAGTCTTAGGAGTTCTAAAACCTGGTGTTCTAAGTCAAATCAAGCCTTGTATACTCACACACACATGTCAGAGATCTTATTAACTAAACCAACTCTCTAATTTATTCTTTATCTATTAGCTCGAGGACGAGCTTAGCTTAAGTATAGGTGGGTGATAAATCACAGATTTATCAGCATAATTTAATATATTTATCTCTCTTGCTTAAGTAATTCAACAAGATTCATTTTCTATTAACACTAATTAATAATTAGTGTGTTGCAAATAATTGACACTAATTAATATATATTATTATTGTGTTATTATTTTATGTATTTATTTCTCATTAAAAATCAAATAAAAATTAGAATATATTGTATATAATTAATTATACATAAAATATAATTTAAAAACCTAAAAAAGTAAGCAAAAGAAAATGAAAGAAAATTATTTTATATTATTTTAATAAGTATTTAATTTTTATCTATGTATAAATGACCTCAGATCTCTTTGACTTCTACATGAAAGTGTTTTACATTTTTTTTCAATTCTGCCTCTAATTTTTTCTTTTCCATTTTATATTATTTACCTTTTTTTTTCTAAATTTTCTATCGGGCCACGTGGCGCTCCCAGAGCACTCCACGTGGCCCGCTTTGGTCTAGCCCCCCGCCTTCTCCCTACGCCATCTGAGCTTCTGATCTGGCGCATCCCAGACATCAACCTATGCCCATATCTAGGTCGTTGGATCTTAATCCAACGGACCGGATTTCTCTTCTTCAACCTCCAGCCGTTGCTTCCTAAGGCCGGAACCGCTCCAACTAACTCCTCTTCTCTGAATTTTCACAGCCACCACCTACACCTTCCTTCGAAACTGCCCCCAATCCCTTCGCCACTCAACCCTAATCCACGCTAGCTACCCATTTTCCCTTAACCCTAACTTCCTATTCGATCTAAGGCGATTGAAACCTCCTCGAAATCTTCTGCAACCACCACCACTTCCCCTTCAAAAACTCCACCGTCGCCTTGAGCGATGGTTGTCCACCCTTGCTAGAGTCACCCCTAGCTACTTCCTCCTCTTCATGACAGGAAGGAGGTGAAGTCGAGCCACGATGACGGTTCACTCCTGGTGTGATCCATGGTTCATTAGCCTTGCTAACAACGCCTTCGAGTGGCTGTTCGAGCTTCCAGGTACGACTGACCTGCTGAAGCGACGATCCGAGCTTCCAACGAAGCTCAACCCAAGCCCCATTCCTCCGCGTGCATCTGCCTTCAAACTTTCAGGTAATATCTCCTTCATTTTCTTTGTGATTTCTCTGAATTAATTAGGTATAGATCTCCACTTTCTTCCATTTCCAATCGATCCCCTACATTCTCCAAGGATTATTGATCCTCGCGGAAGGAGGATACATCATACCTTATCCTCCAAAACCCCTCATCCTAGTCTTTCTCCACCACCGGAGGTGGAGGAGAAACCATTTAGGGCAATCACCTTCTGCGTCTTTGCCACCCTCCGCTCATTCTATAACACGCACATACAAATGCTTTGGTCGCGGCTAACACTTGCAGGTCCAGAAGTACTTCAATGGTCGGAGTGTTCGAATGTGCTCCGTTCTAGAGGCCCAACGCTGACGAGCATCTGTCAAGTCGATGATTAAGAGAGAACCATCTGATTGGCACCTCTTCAGGACTTTCGCGGAATCTCCAGGGAGGTTCTCAGATCTTTGTGAGGGGAATGGAGCTAGGATGAAGACTATAGGGGTTTGCCGGAGATCAGTACTACGCTGCCGCATGGGCGGAGCTCAATTGATGATGAAGCACATGTACCATCCGATTAAGATAGTCGGACGGTTCGATAGCTAAGCTGTGTATCCAAGCCACTAGGCACAATCGAAGCATGGAGGTTCACCCCATGTCCTGCACACCTGCATCCGACCCATGCCGATACTCGAGCCTTTCCTCACGTGCAGAGCACCCGAGGTCGGGTAAATTACAACCAAGATCGCCCATCTTTCTCCATTTGCACACCTGGAGAAATTGCATGGCAGCCCTATCGGGTTTCTTGGATTACCGAAATACCCATTAGGGTCTGTTTGTAATATTTTCTCTATTTATTTTTATGTTTTATCACATCTATCTCCCTTGACAAAATCATGAATATCTTGAGCATCTTTTATCCAATTAAGATGATTTCAGTGCCATTTTGATCCTCGTTTAAAGCTCTTTATTATCTGATTTGAAGCCGATTGTGTAATTAAATTAATTAGAGATAAATGAGATATTGAAGTTCATATTAAAATGGAATTTGGCTTTTAATGAAATGCTCAGTTATATCTAGATTTAATCATACACGTGTTTAAGTCTAATGAATCGTCATAGGGCATAATAAATGTATAAGTTTGCATGTGATAACTTATTATCATTTTATTCATCATATCATTAGTCTCTAGCACACATTTAAGTGTTGTTTTAATCAAGTCATTCAGTATTCATTCATGCATGTAATGTAATTGTAGAGATATTTATGTAGTCGATGTACTGTATTAATTTTTATTTCCGTAGTTGCTACTTATGTAATTTACCCATAGAATTTCCTTTATATAAGAGAGCCTAGGTTTCATTGCAATAATAGATTGCTCTTTTCCACCAACATTGGTCTTGATCAGCTATACGGCTACCCCTGAGCAGCAGAAGACTTTCCGGAATGCTACCATGGTGGGGGTATTGCTCGCGGGACTTGATCTTGAGTATGATGCAGCCTGATCTCAGATACTTGCCGATGCTACCATTCCTCTTATGGAGGAAGTTTACCAGAGGCTTAGTCGCATCCCTGTTCGTTCCAGTACTTCTACTCCACCACCTTCGACGATGGCTGTGTCACGAGGGAGAGGTGGTCTGTCTTCATTCCGTGGACGTGGATCTCGTGGTCGAGGTCGTTTTCGCCAACCATGCACTTTCTGCCATCGCACATGTCACTCTGAGGATACTTGCTATTTTAAAAGGGGTTTCTAGCATCGACGCTTAGCTGAGCATGTTACATCTCCGTCGACATCCACTTCAGATCACATTTTTGAGGAGCTTGTGGCGCGATTGCGCGATATTATGCCTCAAACATCTACAGTTTCTCAAGGTGGTTTTTTAGATATTGCTGCTTCAGAATCTGCCAGTACTTCTGCCTCTGCTAGCGCCTCAGGTAGTGCTTTTGCTTTTACATCCTGTCATAATATCTCGGATTGGATCATGGACTCCGGCACAACCCATCATCTCTGCCGCGACAGAGATAGACTTGAGTCATACAGAGACATTCCGCTTGGACGGTCAGTGATCATAGCTGATGGGACTCATACCCCATCGTTGGACAGGGGGAGATTACCTTGTCATCGTCCATGCATTTACAGAATGTTCTACATGCCCCTGACTTTTCCATGAATCTACTGTCTATTAGTCAAATTACGAAGGATTTGCATTGTCGCGCTATATTTGACCCATCTTCTCTTATTTTTCAAGACATACTAACGGGCGAGGTGATTGGCTGTGGCTCTGAGCAGGAGGATCTCTATCGTCTGGTCCAGAATTCCTATGTTGGCGTCTCTTCCTACTCAACCAGATCAGTCTCTCCGTACACCTGGCATCTACACTTTGGTCACCTCCCGCTTCAGAAGATGCGTCACCTCTTGCCTCAGATTTCTCCAAGTTCTTTTCGGTGTGAAGCCTGTTAGTTGGGAAATCACCATCGAGCTAGCTTCCCTAGTCGTCAGTGTCAGAGCAGTAGCTCTCCGTTTGAATTATTTCTTGTTGATATTTGGGGTCGGAGTCGTGTTCCTGATCATCAGAGACACATGTTCTATCTTGTAGTAGTTGATGACTTCTCTCGTGTGTCGTGGGTATTTCTAGTAAAGAATAAATCTGAAGCAGGGGATGTTATTAGAAATCTTATAATTGAGGTGCAAAATGTTTTTTCCTCATGTCAAATATGTTAGTACGGACAATGCGTTGGATTTTGCACTCGCTCTCTCTCCCATTTCTTCTCATCCAAAGGTATTATTCATCAAACCATCTGTGCTTACACATCTCAACAGAATGGAGTGGCAGAGCGGGAACATCGTCATCTCCTTGATATTACTCGAACCCTGCTTATCCAGAGTTGTGCGTCTATCTCTTTTTGGGGGGATGCTGTTCTTACGGCCTGCTACCTTGTGAATCGTATGGTGTCCTCAGTTCTCGGTGATAAAATTCCTCTTTCTGTTATTTTTCCAGAGAAGGAATTATTTTCTCTTACCCCTCGTGTCTTTGGTGCTGTTGCTTTTGTTCACCAGTTGTCTCCTGAACTTGACAAACTCTCACATAGAGCTGTCAAGTGTGTCTTTGTGGGTTACTCTCAGACTCAGAAGGGATACCGTTGTTACGATCCTTTCAACAGGAAATATTTCGTCAGTGCTGATGTTACATTTTTTGAGTCAGTTATGTGCTTCTCCCCTTCAGGTGACAGGTTGGCCTCCTCCACATCTAATGATGACGTCTATGTTCCTCCTCCTCCTAGTCCGAGTCCACCTTTGTCCATTCCTGTCCCGGTCGTCACGCCAACGTCATCCCCATCACCACCACCACCACCACAACCACCTATCATGCCATTAACTAAATACTATACACGTCGGTCAGGTCCTGCTCACTCCGCACATCAATCATCCATCACGCCTCATGTATGTTCAGATGCTATTACTAACAATGGGTCAGATAGTGTGCCTGTGCATGATTCTTCTTTGCAGGAGGAATGTGCACCGTCGAGTACAAAGGATGATGATCTTGATGTCCCTATTGCTATTCGAAAGCAGAAACAGACTTGCGCGTCTTATCCCCTTGCTTCCCAGGTTTCCTTTCACCGTCTCACCGGCAACTTCCAGAGATTTGTTGTGGCTTTGTCTTCCGCGGAGATACCACGGAATTATTAAGATGCTATGAAAATTGATTGTTGGCGGTTGGCTATGGAGGAAGAAATGACGGCTTTATAGTCACAGGGTACATGGAGCTTGGTTCCTGCTCCCTCCGGTGCATCTATTGTTAGCTGCAAATGGGTATTCACAGTAAAGTACCACGCAGATGGGAACCTTGACCGGTACAAGGCAAGGCTAGTGGCGAGAGGCTTCACTCAAACATATGGCGTGGACTATATGGATACATTCTCTCCAGTGGCTCGTCACTCTACTCTTTGCATTCTTCTATCTGTTGCTGTAGTATGCGACTGGTCCATATTTCAACTTGATGTCAAGAATGCATTCTTTTATGGCGATCTGCAGGAAGAAGTCTACATGCATCAGACACCAGGGTTTGCTGCTGAAGGGGAGAATCATATGGTGTGTAGACTTCACAAGGCGATATATGGCCTTAAACAGAGCCCAAGGGCATGGTTCCAGAAGCTTTCCCATCTAATTGAACGACATGGATTCAAAAGATCAAATGCAGATCACTCGTTGTTCATTCAGAAGACTTCTAGAGGTACGGTTGTCATCATGGTATTTGTTGATGATATTATGGTTACAGGAGATGATGCTCAGGGGATAGAGATGGCAAAAGCATTTTTGGGCCGTCAGTTTGTCACGAAGGATCTTGGTACCCTACGATACTTTCTGGGGCTGGAGTTTGCTAGGAATGCACATGGTCTTGTGATGACCAAAAGGAAATATATTATAGATTTAGTCGTATTATGGCTCGTGCCCCTGTGTTCGTCCCTGGATTTCCCATTTATAAATTTAATGCTGAATCCTCCTCGCGGAGATCTTCGATTCGATTTTGCATGGTTCGCTAAGTGCCCGCGCTACAACGGATACTAATTATTCCATGCATATAGCGGAGTTCATCAGCTGCACGTCATGCATGCCGACTATCTATCATCTCCAACGTCGTGCCAGTAACTGCAATCTCGCTGTGAGAGTCTCTCCATGCTTAGTGCACCCTCCACGTGGACACACATCAACCATGCTCGCACAACAACCTCCAGATGCATTCCAGAGTCTCCAGATGGCGTGAATCTCCTGTCCTTGTGCTTCTGTACTTCCACAGGAGACATCATTGAACCAGTGGTGATGGGTTTCTTCATGTCCCCTATTCAATGGCGGTAGTGATCTCCCGATGAAGTCCCCTGCTCGCCTCTCGGTTGCGCGTGTCTTCGTCTTCTCTCAACAGCTATGATCGATCAAGCACCCATTGGGGGGTGGCATCATCGTGCCATGTTATTCCCAATGGAACCCTAACTCTTGTGTGTGAATGAAAGGGCCCAATACCCCTTCATCTAAATGAAGGGATGGGCTTGTCTGTTTGGTTTAGAAAAAAAGGTATGCTTTTGGGCCCAATTGTTGGCCGGTCTGCTGCAAATATATAAAAAGGGCGAGACCCAGTTTTGTAAGCCCAATTGGGTTGAGCTATATATCTGGCCCATTTTGGGTTGTGAGTTTTGAAAAAAGAGGGCTACCGTACAAAAAAAGATAAAAGCTATATGCGAAAAAAATATTTTTTAAAAAGGGAGGCAACTATAAAAATGAGTGGAAATAGTTGAGATTTTTTTGAGATTGGTTTTTCCCCATCTTCAGGTCTTCTTCCTACTTGGTCGATGTCACTTTCCGATCAATATGGTAGAAAGGGGAGTGATGTAGAGTTCTACAGGTCAGATTTCAGACTCTACATATTGTCAGATTCATACTCTACAGATTGTTTAAGTGTCTACAGTTCAAGGCACACATGCTTGCATTCATTTGTTTGAGAGGTCTCCATAACGATCTTGTTTTCGGCTCAGGATTTTCATGTGGACCATAAGGACTCCAGAGTAAAGATCCCATTTTCTGAGTCATTGTGGGCTTAGGGTTTTCATGTGGATTCATATAGACTCCAAATTAAAGATCCCATTCTCTAAGCCAGTATCAGAGAGATCCAATTCTCCAAAAAAAAGACTTTCAAACTCCATTCTCTAGTGACCATGGACTCTGATGAGGATGTTTCCATGGCTTTTTCCAGTTTGACCCTTGAGAGAGATGGATCAATTACGGGCCAGAGTTCTCTAGGTGGAGATTCATTTTAGTTTCAATGACTTTAACAGATGCACTACAGAGCACATGTTCTCCGATGAGGAGACCCGGTTCAGTTCACACTCGAGCCTTTTAGTTCCTCCTCACCAACATGTATGAGAAGCAACGTCCTTAGCATGCAACCAGTAGAGTATGCGTTGAGTTGATATTGTCCGTAGTGTCTTGTATTGTGAGTGGGCAATTTCTTTCTATTTGTCCAAGCTGAGCATTGCGTGCTCCAGCTTGAGGGAGAGTGTTAGAGTATGCATCATATGTAGAGATGGATAATTGGATCCTTCTAGAGTCCAATTACCACATCCACATGTTTAGTCTCACATCTATTGTTAATGGGGCTATATAAAAAGCCCCACGCCCATTGTAACAGATGAAAGAGAGAGAGAGAGAATTCAATATATAGATACCACCCTTTAGAGGCCTTCTTCCGTGGTTTCATTTTGCTCCTTATGGAGTAGGGTTCCAAGTAAATCCTGGCGTTCTTCCACTGTTCTTTATTCTTTATTTCTGATATGCTTCCGCACCATCGTTTTCTACACAAGCTGTATCATGGCTTGATGGCTAAGTCCAAGGCTCTAATTACAAAATATTAATCAAATGATGTCCAAAAATTCCTAAACCTGGCTAGAATGTCAATGCATGCAAAACTAAGCTACTATGAATTTTTGATATTTTTCTGATGCAAAATGTTTTTTTGTGCATAAATAAGGCAAAATTGGTGACCTAAATTAATTTAATTTTAATAAATAGCAAATCTTAATATTTCCAGAAACAAAATTATCCTAGATGTATCTAATTTCTAGGTATCCAGGAAAAAATTCAGATCCTAAAAATACTAAGTTTACAGGGAATTAAAAATCCATTACTCAAATTGCCTATTTATTTATTTTAAGCAAAATATGCGTGGAAATGAGATGATTTTTGGAGGCATTACATAAAACACTTAATCCTAACAAATACGATTTTTTGGGAATTTTCAGATCAAAGATTAATTCAATACAAATTAATAGTCACAGACTGGGTAAATTACAATTAATTCTGCTACAATAACTATTAAAATCAATCAATGCTCATACATTTTTTAGTAAACAACCACAGCGAAGAGAATAAGTGTTTTACAATATGCACTTCAGAATTTTAAAATGAAATGAGAATGTCGTATAAACACTCAAACCCAGGGGTCTAAATGCAAATCCGAAATAAAAGGAGTTTAAATAACTAGCACACATAGCGCTTCTTTAATTACCACAAATTGCAGGGGCTAGTGCAAAATTTATCTTGGAGGGTGCCGTGTGTCACATAGATGAGCTCGTAGTTCGCGTAAATATGGAAAGATGCATGGGCTTCTTGCAATATGCCCCAAAGGGCGTGCAAGTCACTTGATAAGGCTGCCCCTTTTCTTCTTCATGATTACATGTAGGCGGAGGAGATCAGGGGCAGCGTAGCCGAGGATCCGTGCACGCAAGGGCTGCAACCGGGTCTGACGATGACAGAGACCAGCTTCGGTGCCGAGCTGATGTGATCTGTATCGAATCGAATATGGGTCTCCTCCTTCGAGCCTGGATGATATGCCTGCTGTGAACGGGGGAGCAAAGGCTCCGTTCGGTGTTTGTACAATTGCTGCGACTCCAGTGGAGGTCTGAGCCAAGGCTGAGGAGGATGATCGGAATGGAAGTCCGAGCAGAGGTTGCGACTCACTGCTGCTCGATGTGAAGTGGTGGAAGGTGATGGCACGATGCTGCTCGTGATTGGGTTGGTTACGGGCACGGTTGCGAGTCTAGGATGTGCGATGTTCCTGTTGGTGTACCTGCAATGAATCAAAGGCTCGAGCCTGATGCTTGACTTGCATGTTGTGCCAAAACGAAAGGGAAAATGGGTGAATGGTGCTCCACAGGTGTGAAGGAGCAGACAACCGGCCGTGCTCTCGGTCGGAGCTAGAAGTTATGGGAGCTAAAGATGAACTGGAAACAGGAGAAGGGTGAAGATGAATTTCTGATCGAATTTGGGGTTTCGATTGATATGGTTTTGGGTTCTGAATCTCATGAATAAGATGAAGATGAGGAATAACAGTAGCAGAGAATAAAGAAAAGGAAGAAGGGGTTTACCTGGAGTCTTGCAGGAGTATGGAGCTCTGATTTTGGGATATGGCTCCAGATCTTGGCCTCAAGCGACTTGGTGGAGGCGCCGCTAAGCTGGAGCAGCTTCCTGCGAGGGGGCCATGACGAGATGGGTTACCACCTTGAATCTCGCCTTGAGGATGAGAGGGTCATCGTCGACTTCTAACTCCGCGGCTGAAGCTATCACCAACATCCTGGAAGGAGCTGGGCCCTATTCTCTCTCTGTGGACGACGGATCAAGGCAAAAGGTAGAGGGCGAGGGCTTTTGAAGTGGTCGTTAGGTCTCACCGAGAGAGGCGGAGGTGAGGCGGCGTGGAGGAGCTAGGGCTCGGTTGATGCACGAGGAGAGATAAGGTGTCTTGGAGGAGGAGGGAAGAGCGGCGAAGGCGGAGTGCGGAGGTGAAGCCCTCGTCGACCGCAAGAGTCGAGCGAAGAAGGGGTCTCGACCGTTCGATCGATCGAGATCGAATGACCGAGAAAGGGACATGTGGCGGTTGAAAGAAAGGAATACATAAATAAATAAATGAAAATAAGTAAAATAATATCTATGGTGGCGCTCCTTTTGATTTGCTTGTGGTAAATTCCCCTCCATCAAGGTTTGGTCGAAGCTACAGTCGAAGGCGGTCTTCTCGCCTTGGAGATCCTATCATTTCTTCACCCCTTGGAGAATCTTCTTCTACGGTGCTGCGCGAGGCAGTGGCGGAGGCGGCCGGTCTCACTCGCGTGGTGGGGCGATCGCCTGCTGGTTTATGATGATTTCCTATCGGGATGTCGTGCTATTGGGAGCCCCGATGTTGTTAATGAAGATTTTGTCATGGAATGTGCGTGGTCTCGGTGACCTACACCGTCGGCGCACATTGGGTGCGCGTCTAGTGGAATGGGATTGCGACATTGCCTTTATTCAAGAAACCAAGCTGCCAGCGTTGGATGGTGATTTGTGGCGGTCCTTCGGCTCTGGACATATGGATGATTTTCGCTCGTTGGACGCGATTGGCGCGGGCGGCGGAATCTTTGTGGCGTGGCGCTCCTCTCGCTTCTCCTACTCTTCTATGCGGGTTGGGCGGCACTCCCTCTCAGTGGTGTTGACTTTGACTAATTCTAATGCGCGCGTCGCTTTTACTTGTGTTTACGCGCCTAATTCTCATATCACTCGCCGGGAACTTTGGGAGGATTTGCGGGAGGATGCACTCGCTTTTGGGGACTTGCCTTGGCTGTTGGGGGGTGACTTCAATGTCACGTTGCTCTCCCAGGACCGCCCCTGTGGTCGCGGGGGTAATGATCCCGGTTCTGGTGATTTTATGGACCTACGCGATCTGGCTTTGGAGGGGCTCGTGCCCAATGATATCTCTTACACTTGGAGGACAAATACTTCAAGATCGCGGATCGATCGATTTTTGGCGAATATTCGCATGATGGAGGTCTTCCCTTTTTGCGCGGTCAGCTCTCGACCTCGGTCTTTCTCTGATCACAACCCCATTATTTGGGACTCCGGGGATGATCAGCGTCCTCGTGGCCTCTTCCGATATGAGCGGTGTTGGCTGATCGAGCCGGGGTTCAAGGATATTGTGCGCAATCATTGGGAGCAGAACACTTATGCGGGCACTGCTGCCCGACGTTTTGATCAAAAATTATCTTCCCTCAGAAAGGTCTTGGCTTCTTTCAAAAGGGATTCGCGGCAGGCTCGTATTGCCGCCCGTAAGGAGGCTGATGATGTGATTATGAGGTTGGACCTCCTTGAGAACGAGAGAGAACTGCTTCCGGGTGAGTTGGCCGCGCGCGCTGCGACTGCTGAGCAGGCAAGGTTGGAGGATAGGAAGCGGTCGATCGAGCGGCGCCAACGCTCGCGGGTGCGGTGGCTTAAGGAGGGGGATGCCAACACTGCGTATTTCCACAGGGTGGCGAGCGGCCGGCGGCGTTCCAATTCTATTTCATCTATGCTCATCAATGGCGCGCACATCCAGGGGGACGAGGAGTTGGGTGTGGCTGTGGGGAATTACTTTCGGGGCGTGTTTGGGAGCCCTACTCCGCGGCGGTGGAGATGGTCGGGACGTGGGGCTTCCACTCTTCCTTCGACCGCTGCGGAGGCGCTTACCCGCCCGCTTTCTATGGAGGACCTCAAGGGGGCTGTCTGGGACCTCAACTCCGACGCTGCGCCGGGGACGTTGTTGCTGATGATGTTTTGGATGTCGCGCGGGATTTCTGTGAGGGGAACCGTGGCTTTGATAAACTTAACAGGGCTCTTATTGTTCTTATTCCAAAGTCAACCTCGGCCAATCGGATTGAGGATTTTCGGCCGATTTCCATATCGAATGCGATTTACTTAATCATTGCTAAGGCTCTGGCCAGGCGGCTCGCTCCCCTCCTCGACTCGCTTATATCGCCTTCTCAGGTCGCTTTTGTTCGCGGGAGGCAAATTACTGATTGCTATGCGGTGGTCTCGGAGATTATCGAGGCGTGGCGCACGAATGGCTCGAAGGGGATCTTATGGAAGATTGATTTTGCGAAGGCCTACGATACTCTTGATTGGCGGTTTCTGTGGTCCGTGCTTATGAGGAGGGGGTTCCCTTCGATTTGGATTTCGTGGATGAGGCGATGTGTGACCACGGCTTCCCTTTCCGTGCTTCTCAATGGTCGCATGGCTGGGGGCTCTTTCCAACCTCGTAGGGGGGTTCGGCAGGGGTGTCCCCTTGCTCCCCTATTGTTTGTTTTGGCGGTTGATGTTTTGCCACGCATGATTGATGGGGTGGTCGCGGCCGGGCTTTCGCGCGGGTGCTCCTTTGGCCCTTACAATGTGCCACTTATACAGTTTGCTGATGACACAATTTGCTTCATCGAGGGTGGTACCTCGAGCGTTTCCAGTATGGCTATTACGCTACATTTATTCAGCGAGCTATCAGGCCTCCAAATCAACAGGAATAAGTCCAAGGTCGTCCCTTTCTCCATGTCTCCGGCGGAGGTTGGGGACTGCGCGCAGCTGCTGGGTTCTCCTCCTGCCGCTCTACCTTTTGATTATCTGGGCCTACCTTTGACGGTGGGCCGCGCTCGCATTCGCGACTGGCGGGTGGTTGTGGAGAAGATGGAGGCTCGGTTGGCTGGGTGGCGTGCGACTCTTCTCTCCCGTGGTGGTCGGTTAGTGCTACTCAAATCTGTGCTATCTTCCATCCCAATTTACTTTTTCTCTGTGCGTGGGATGCCTAAGGGGGTACGATCAAGATTGGAGAAGTGTATGCGGGGATTCTTGTGGGGGAAGAAGGGGGGGTGGGGGAAGGGGCGTGCATCTGGTGGGGTGGGGTGACGTCACGCGGCCCAAGGGGGGGGGTTGGGCATCAGGCGGTTGGAGGTGGTGAACGATGCCCTCTTGCTCAAGTGGGCGGCGAGGGTTTGGGGCAGGGAGGAGAATTTCATGTTAAATTGTTTGAGGGAGGCGACGGGAGTTGACATCGCTTCTGCTTTTAGTGGGGGTATCCAGGGGCACTTCTCATCTTTTTGGCGTGGGGTGGTGGACGCCCTTAACCGCAACAGACTATTATTTGCTCCTAAGCTCGGTGATGGAAGTTCCTTTCGCTTTTGGGAGGATGATTGGACTGGGAGGGGTGCCCTAAGGACCCTATACCCCAGGCTGTTCGCTTTGGTGATCGACAAGGACGTCACGGTGGCTTCTTGCTGGGATGGTGCCTATTGGTGCCCTTCAATTGCTGATAATTTATCGGACCAGCGGTTGCAGGATTTCATCTCTCTCATGGCTGTTCTCGCTGATGCTCCCAGGCCTTCTATTGGTCGTGATCATTTGGTTTGGAAGGATGGGCCGTTCTCTACCCGTAAGGCGTACCTGGCTCTTATACCCCTCTCTATCGGGGATGATGCTACCTTCTTGCGGGATTGCAGATTCTTGTGGGTTCTCAAGCTCCCTGAGCGCATCGGCATTTTCCTTTGGTTATTACGGCGTGGCCGATTGTTAACTCGTGACCGTTGTGCTATTATGTTTCCCAATGCCTCGCCCAACTGTGGCCTGGAGACGGAAACTATTGACCACTTATTCTTTCATTGTGGCTGTGTTTGTGCCTTGTGGGACGACTTGGGCTGGCTTAACCTGTCCTCCTTTGCCTCGTTCTGCGATTGCTTGGTCAACGCTAGGGGCTGCCCTCGGGAGGTCTTGCTGGAGCCAATTGCGCGGCTTTGGAGCATCTGGCTGGGAAGGAACGAAGCTCTTTTCGCTCGGCAGCGGTTCTACTTGGAGAATATTCGTATTTCGGCCTCGGGGTTCCTTCTTGATTGGTCTTCTAGCTAGTATGATGCTTTTGTAACGGGGGTATCACATCTTGGATACCATCCGCCCTTTTGTATTTTAACTCCTGCTCGTCACTTCTATCTTGTAAGTATTTCTCTATCTTTCTCTTTAATGCATTGGGGCGAGCACCGATGAGTGCGTCCCCCTTTTTTGAGCCTAAAAAAATAAGTAAAATAAATAAAAAATTAAAAAAGCTAAGAGAGATTTAATATGGGCCGTTGGATGAAGCACCCTTCATCCAACGACCTAGGATGAGGGCGATTAATCTGCCATGTGTCACCTCCATAAAATCCAGAAAATAACTTCAAAATAAAAAAGCAAACACCGTCAAATCAAAAAGTGGTCTTCATGAAAGTTGTTCGTCTCGACGAGACTACAACTGTCGTGAAGGAACCAAAATCAAAAGAAGTCATTTGTATAAAGTGTATTTTTTGTGGTATTCTTTGTACATAGAATACCGTATTTTTTACGTTTTACATTTTTTATAATTTTTAAATAAGGAAAAATTTAAATTAAATTAAAATAAAATATAATAAAAACATTTACTTATTAATCTATTTTTAGCATTTTAATAATTGAGAAAATAAAGAAATAAAATAAGCGAGACTTATGTACAAGGCCTTTTATACAGACTCAGAGTGATCCTTTTTCATTTATTTTTAATTAAATTTAGATTTAGATTTTTGCACATTTTATTAAAACATAAATCGAAGAAAATAAATGAAAATGAAATAAAATAAAAAGAGTTTATTTTGTACTTAAAATAATAAGTCAAAACCAGTCAAAATACATGATACAATGGGGGTCCCAAAATCCAAGTTTCACATATGAACTCAGATTCTTTTGAATTTGATGTTGTTTTGTAGATAATTGAATATACACTAATTCAAAATGAGCAGGGGCTCATAGGAGACTGTATGTGAGAGATATTTGACGTTGCAACTTTTTGTCTCAAAATTAGGGTTTAGTTTTATTTTTCAAATATACATATTAATATTTTTTTTAATATTTTTCATTTATTAATGTTAGTAACATGTACACAATGAAGTTGACTTTATTTGATTTGGAGTTAGTGAAAAATAAATAATATACATGTGATAATATATACACAAATCTGGTTTCTTATTTATGTGAAATATGAATGTTAAAATATGGATATTATTTACACATTCATGAATGATAAATATGCAATATATATGATTAAATACAATTAATTACTTAGGAACAAAGCTTAATTTTCAGCTTTTGAAGTGATGAATCACAGTTTCATCAATTATGAAGAGATTCTTTTGAGGAAAGTCGAGCCAGGAGGGCTTTGGAATCCATCTTGTGGATTTAGAGACGGTCACGCGATCTAAGGCTACATGCAGCCTTGGCATTCACCATCTTTATTCAATGCATAAGGCTCTTATTTTGAAGTGGGAGAGCGGGATTCAGGAGGGAGATGAGGATCTTTGTTGCAGACTTATTCACCACATTTATGACATCCCGGCTCATGAGAACCTTACAGAGTGTCCTTTTTCACCTTGTCCTTTTGGAAAGGAAATAAAGAGGTTATACAACGGTTTCCATATCTTTTATCGTATAGTTCTTGGTAGTGGCGACTCTTTTGCATTTTGGACTGATAATTAGATGAGTACTGGTAATTTTGCAGCACTCTTCTCCCGTTTTTTGCTTTGGCGGCTAACCGTTAGGTACACGTGGCTAGCTGCTGGATTGATGGGAGCTAGATGCCTTCTTTTCTGACCGGTTTTATGGACCAACTCCTAGAGGATTTTTCTATCCTACCAGGCACCTTGAGTAGTATTGAGGGTCCGATTGGTCGGCGTGGCCATTGGGTTTGGAAAGATAATGTATTCTCAGTGAAGATGGCTTACAAAACAATGGGCAAGCCTTCACTTGCTGTGGAGGGCAATCTAATCCCGATTGCAACTTTCTTTTGGAGGTTGAAACGTCCTAGCAGAATCAACATTTTATGTAGCTTTTCAGAAGAAAGCGCATCATGACCAGAGACCGTTGTGCTAGATTTTTTGAGGGGGTATCTGATCTGTGCCCCCTTTGTGGTGTTGAGATAGACTTTGGAACATCTTTTCTTCTGCTATGAGAGGACTTCATCGAGTCACCGACCTGCATCAAGCTTGGTATTGCTTGGGTGAACCTTTCTAGTTTTGAGGGTTTTTGGGAATCTCTTTATAATGCTAAGCACAAGCCAAAGGAGGAACTTCTTCTATCGGTTGCAACTATTTTGACGTTGTGGCTAGCTAGGAATGGTGCACTCTTTGTCAATCAACGCTTTTATATTGATAATCTAATTTTTCATGCCAAAACTCTCCTTGAGTCTTGGCTTCTGTAAGTATCCCTGATTCTCTTTTATTAATATATTTGGGACATGCATCATAGTGTGTTTCTCCCTTTTTTGGCTTCAAAAAAATTTAAATCAATTAAAAGATTGTTAGTATAATTCTTCAATGTCAAAGAGGAATAAAGTGTGGGATGCAATATGCTTCGAGAATTTTTTATGACCTTAGATTGCGTGTTTCCCCATCTTCTCGATTTCTAAATAATTCTTGTACGGTCAATGTTGTGGTTGAGGGGAATCCCTACAATCTATTTTCAATGGTTAGCTCTTTTAATTTCTTATTATATGCATTGATACTTGCAAGAACCTAGTATCTTTAAATTCAAATCTATTTTTTGAAAAAGAGCATTCTTTGTTAGTTTAATTGGGAATTCATGCAAGTTTTTTGCCCTAAGAGTCGCATATGTGACCTCCTTTATTAAGAAACAGTTAAAGGGAAAATGTAATTATAAGGTGATCTAGTTTTTTAGGTCGAAGAAGAGAAAATCCTTGTCCCTGGGGAGGACCTGAGGGCTCACAGTTTTCCCCGCAGGGTTGGACCAATGCACCTCTTCCACTCCACGCCACGTCTATAATCAGCTCTGTATGGAATTATGACTGCATTCGAGGCATACGTTTTGCCTCGCCTCATCGCATAAAGACTGCCTCAATCATTCGAGGTGCATGCTTGGTTAAAACTATCTGAGGCGTACGCCTTGAGGCTAAAAATCCTTACCTCGCCTCAAGCCTTAAGGGTAGCCTTTTCAAATTATTTTCCTAATCCGTAAGTGCAATACCCATACTCCAAGCGCAAAAATGGACCATAAAAATCCTTGTAACGAACTCTAGCATCTAAGATACTTCAATCGGGGAGTCTATGTATAAATAAGTCAAAATTCGTGAATGACTGAAAGCACATACTTCAGAAGAAACAACCTCTATGCTCTCAACAAAAACCTTGTTTTCGATTCAATAAGCTTACTCAATTTCTCTAATAATTGTTCCCAGTCCTCCCTTCATGGTGTCTTCCAGTCAGAGGGAGAGCTAAGTAGTCCATAGATAGCTATTTGATGGGTGATCACAAAGCATGATCACACTCCCTCATCTTTATCGTCGATAGACTGAACAACACAAAATAAAATAGACTTCTCCCATTGAGATATAGACTCAAGAAGCCACCGAAATATCCTCGAGCATTGATACCAGTCTAGCTTCTCCAACATAGCCCTACACAAGGTTCAGGAAAACGGTATGCGTATGTGTTCGGACATGTAACTGAATAGCGACTAAGCGGTATGCAGGGACATATGCAGGGATATGCAGTTCTACGGGGTTTTCTATTTTTTTATTTAAAAATAAAAATATCTAAAAAAGTGACTATGAGTACTATGAATATCAAGATATATCACCCCATATTATGTTAATATGAAGATTTTAGTGGGTAGCTAACAGTAAATATGGGGTGATATATCTTGATATTCATAGTACTCATAGTCACTTTTTTAGATATTTTTATTTTTGAATAAAAAATAGAAAACCGTCTTCATGTCATTATAGAGGCCTATGCCTACAACATAGAAGAGAAAAAATCCATAGCAAGTAGTAAGAAAGACAGAGAAACAAGCATAAGGAATTGACAAATTGGTCTTGCAAATCTAGAAGAACATACTATTAACATTTTATCGAGTGATAAGGCCTGCTAATGTACAGTTTAGTTGTACAACAATGAACTACAACATATTTACTTAGCAGTAAATATGAGAAAAGTATAAAAAACTACAATAGATTTCTTGTTGTAGACAATATATTTATTAAGCAGTAAGTATAAATACTTAGAGTGCGTTCTTCGCAACCAACTGAATGGCTCAAAAAAAAAATCAAAACTCCTAAACAATCAAATTAACATCACAGTAACAAACAATTGAATGGCTAAAAAAATCAAACATCATGAGACCTAAGTTGGCTTAAGAGGCGGAGGTGCTTTGCACGGTTGGAGGCGGAGGCAGAGGAGCATCACACAGTTGGAGGCAGGGGCAGAGGTGGTTCAGGGTGACGATGGGGGTGCAGATGGGAAGAGGCGAGGTTGGAGGAGGATGTAGAGACGAGAATCGAGGGCTCGAGGGCTTCGCTAAACCCTATCAAGGGGTTCTGGAAGCGAATTGGGGATTTCTCCTAACTCTATCGGGCTCCCCTAACCCAATCGTATCCGGATCTTAAGATATGGATTCGATTACCCATTTATAAAAACCTTCTCTCCAATTGGGCGAACAGTGCGCATATGCGGTCGCACAACCTGTATATACGGCCCGCATATGCGCAAATGGCACACAGAAGGGGGCTTTGTGTATGCGGTGCACTGAAGAGGCCGCACTCGCACATGCAGCCGCAGAGACTGCTTTCGTGAACACTGGCCTTACGTGGAGAAAAGTGTATCATATGCATAAGGCATCACATAAATGGATAAACCATGCTATAAAGCTTCCGAAGTAAACACATTATACCGTGACATTATAGCCAATGCACCAATTATTAGAACAAAAATATGTACGAGCAAGCAACCTTGCCTAATTTACAAAACACTCCTTTGAGGATGAAGGAAGCCTCCATTCGAGGACCCATTAATCAACATCAAGTATGAGGGCAGTGATCCCACATTTTTTTTATCCAAGTGATCTACAAATATGAATATCCCTTATACAGAAAGCTTCATGGGGACATGGGCATGTCATTGGTTGATTGGTCGTCCGTTTCTACACCAATCAGAGAGGGTGGCTTGAGTGTTTTGAAGCTGAGAGTTATGAATAAGGCATTACTCGCGAAGTGGGTACTAAAGATTTGGGGTCCTAGAGCCGATCTGTGCTCCATTCTCATCAGGTCGATCTATGGTGTTTCTTCCAGCCCGGCGGTCAAAGCGGTAGGAGGGGGTTCAACAACTACATTATAGAGAGGGGTTTGCTCGGTCTTGTCGGAGTTATCGGGTCACTTGCAGCCTTTGCCCGGTGACGAACATAGTTTTCATTTCTGGAGAGACAATTGGACGGATGGGGGTGCTCTCTGCAATCTGTATACGAGGTTATTTGCGGATGCTTCAGATAAGGATATCAACATGGCCGATGTGTCGGCGAACGATTCATGGTCTCCTACCTTTGTGGCGGAGTTGTCAGATTAGAGAGCGGATGATTTTTTGAGTCTGTATGATCGACTGTCCAACTGGGCAGGTCCAACAGAGGGGCACGACTTGTGGGGTTGGCGTGATGGATCCTTCTCAGTGCGGAAGGCTTACGAGTCTTTGGCAGCCCGGCCTTCCAATGTGGAATCCATGATCTCGAGGGACTGCGATATGATATGGTCTTGGCGGATCCCTTCTAGGATAAAGGTTTTTCTCTGGCTTCTGAGAAGGGAACGGGTGTTGATGGCAGCTAGAAGAGCAAGGCTCTTCCTCGGAGCTGTGGAGGTGTGCAGTAGATGTGCCGAATCGCCGGAGGATGTGGATCACTTATTTTTTGAATGCCCTAGTTCGGTTGAAGTTTGGCAAAGGGCGGCAATCACATGCCTTGATTGGAGTAACAATGACAGCTTCTGGGACTCTTGCAGGAGGTGGGCAGGCTCAGAGAACGGGAGATTAAAGATTTGTGCGACAATCTGGTGCATCTGGTTGGGCAGAAATAGTGTGATTTTTGAGGGGTCAAGATTCTATTCCGAAAATGTACTTGGGCATGCCGGAGCCCTCCTGGAATCCCGACAGGTGTAATTCTAATTTATTGTTAATATATTTTTTTGGATGGTCCTCTAAAGGAGGCCCATCCCACCGTTTCTCAAAAAAAAAACTTCATAAAGAACCTCAAGTAGCCATATCATAAGCCTAAGAAAAAAATCGACTTTCCAATGCAAACTAGAATCCTTCATTTTTCATAAATTTACGATCATACCAAAAACCATGATGACATTATCCACCATTAGTGACACAATAGACTTCTGACATTATTCACCATTAGTGACACAATAGACTTCTGCCAAGGCTAATCAAATCATTCAAAACCAAGCGTAACATGCTCTTAAGGAACTTGTGATGAGATTGACCACATTAGAGAGGGCGGTGGGCATAATATCTTCATTTCTCTCGGTAACCTTCTTAGTAACGTGAATATTGATAGCCTATTCAATCCATTAAAGTCATTATTCCTTTCTCAGAATTTTTCCACGACAACCAACAATGACCTCTCCTGCACCTGCTTAAAGAAACAATTGGAAAATCATTAGGATCCGACAATCCCTCAACGTTCAACTCTTCGCAATTGCCCCCATACCTCCTATTAAAACCACAAGTATTTAGAGGGGTTTATTTTTCCTTAGATTTATTTCCTTTTTCAACTCCAAGGAGTACTTTTGTATTTTGTTCCTTTGCTTCTATACAAGGAGGGGACCCTCGCTTAAGAAATACAATCAAATGTTATTCCTTTTCTAGGAATTAAATGGTAATAGAGCCCCAAAGCTCGGCACCTGAGGAAGAGAAAGCCGTGCTTTTCTCCATCATACCGTACCTACCTTCCATCCACCTTCTAGCGCCATCTCCTCTCCGCCTCCATTGGGTGCTGCCATAGTCAAATCACAACACCACTATCTCCACAATGCCACAATCTCCTCTCGGCCAACTCCGTACCGTCACCATCTTCATAGTGCCACATCTCTTCTTAGCGCCTTATGACTCCATCGCCTATCTCCATCACCATCATCGAATTGATGTCGCCTCCAGCCATCTTTGTTCCAATGCCGGCACCATCATTTATCTCCATTCCAATCTCAGAAGCTACCGAGTCCCCCAACTACCTATCGATGTTCAACACCTTCGTTTACCTATAGTTCATAGTGTTTAAGATGCCAGTTGGTTCCTTGTGAATGTCATGTGGATAATTAGCCGCGCGAAAAATTTTCCCTGTATTTATGCGACTTGTGTGATTAAATGTGAATGATATATTGCGAATTTTGTCGTAAACGGGTACCCGGATCCTGAGGGGTTCACAGTTTGGTATCAGAGCAGTGGTACCCCGATACGCACATTCGCAGTATTTCAATTCTGATCGCATTAAGTTCTCGAATAGCGACAGTCTTCCGACTTGTCGTGAGTTCGAGAAGGGAAATATGACATTCATATTCAATAACCACAGATGTCACCAATTTCATTAATTTTCATATTATATCCCAAGAAGAGAAAAGCATTTGTGATAAATATCTGTCTAGGGCATCCTTATGACTAATTATGGTTCTCATGCAGAGCCATGGCATCTCGACCAGGTCAGGATACTTCTGATCAGCTGGCACGCATACTGAGCGCACTCACCGATCTTCAGCAGCAGCAGGCTGCTATGAGAGGCCAGCAGGAGCAGATATTGGCCCAGCAGACCGACATTGCTGACAGGCAGACGGACATAGAGATGAGGTTTGAAGATCTGTCAGATTTCACGTACCATCCATCTCGGGATGGAACACGGCAGGACCAGCACCAGTCTGTTGAGGTAGAGCAGCCTCATCCTGACGATCCACTAGAGGACATTCCAGAGCATGGAGCAGAGGAGGATGCAGATTTAGACAGGGAGCAGGACCCTGTTGACTTTGCTGGCGAGGATGCACACGAGTATTCAGCCATTCACAGGCACCAGTCGGTCTTCACTTCTTACCAGCGGGCCAACATACCCTTGTTTGAGGGTACAGGTTCACCAGATGATGCTGAGCAGTGGCTGAAGAGAGTGATGAAGGTGCTCAGGGCAATTCATGCGCCACGAGACACGTGGCTATCTTTCATAGAGTATTCACTGACAGATTTCGCCGAGCGATGGTTGGAGGCTGTAGTGTCCGAGTTAGGCCGAGAGCCTACTTGGAACGATTTCGAGATGAAGTTCCGAGGCCACTTCTTTTCTGCGAAGTGGAAGGAGTCCCAACGCCGACTTTTTGCAGAGCTTCGTCAGGGACAGATGACCGCCAGAGATTATTTCATCCGATACACAGAGCTATCACGACATACACGAGCAGCTGGCGCATTTCCAGAGGAGAATCTGGAAAAGTTTATTGGCGGCATGCGCGAGGAGGTGCAGGAGAAGCTGACAGGATTACACATTACTTCTATCTCCGAAGCTACCGATGCTGCGGAGAAGTTCGAGGACATTAGAGGGAGACGTTTCGGGAGCTCGTCTGGAGCAGCACCTAGACCGCGACGATCTTTTGGACCGATACGTCGACCGTTTCAGCAGCAGAGGTTAGACAGACGGTTTCGACCCACAGGTTCGTCCTTCACAGGCAGTGTTCGCTCTTCTCCATCGACTACTTTAGGAGGAGCACTCGCCGGGCGTGGCACAGAGTCCGCTCGACCATCTGGGTCGCAGCGAGTAGACCGACCACCAGCCGGACCTGCTCGGAGCACAGGCACAGCTACTCCACCTACCAGGCCAGTCAGATGCTATCGATGTCATGAGTGGGGACATTACCGAGCACAGTGCCCACAGGCTTCTGGCGAGCCTCAGCCACAGCCTTCACAGTCACAGCCTCAGACACAACGTTCAGGGAGTTTCCGTGGCAGGAACTCCAACTTTAGGCGGCAGCAGCAGAGACAGACGCAGAGTGTGGCAGGATCTAGTGCTGCATCAGCCAGGCAGGGACAGTTACATGCCGTTACTGAGGAGCAGGCACGTTCAGCGGCTACTGTAGTGAAAGGTATGGTCTCAGTCTTGGGCCGACCTTTCCATGTTTTATTCGATTCCGGCGCGACACACTCTTTCCTTGCTTCGAGGTTGCTTGTTTCTTTAGATAGAGTTGCAGAGACGCTATCGTCTCCATATCACATCCGAGGGCCAAGTAGCCAGTTATTTGTCATATCTCTGATAGTCAGGCACTTGCCCGTATTGATTGGCGGTCATGAGATGATCGCAGACTGTCTACTCCTACAGCTTGATGAGTTCGACTTGATTTTAGGCATGGATTGGCTATCCGCTCATCATGCACTTGTTGATTGCTTTAGGAAGACGGTTGTCTTCAGAATTCCTGATCTACCCGAGTTTACTTTTGAGGGTACTTTGCATGACTCCACCATGGAGTACATTTCAGTATTGCGAGCCCAGCGACTTGTTGACCAGGGTTGCGATTCATATCTTGCTTTTGTTCGGGATGTATCTGATCAGGAGCCGATGATACAGGACATCCGAGTAGTATCAGAATATCCAGATGTCTTTCCTGATGAGCTACCAGGGCTACCTCCTGAGAGGGAGATCGAGTTCGAGATTACCTTGCTACCAGATACACAGCCGATCTCTATGGCACCATATCGCATGGCACCAGCCGAGTTGAGGGAGCTGAAGGTGCAGTTGCAGGAGTTGCTTGACTTGGGATTCGTGAGGCCGAGCACTTCACCTTGGGGTGCTCTGGTTCTATTTGTCAAGAAGAAGGATGGATCCATGAGACTGTGCATCGATTACCGGCAGCTGAACAAGAGAACGGTGAAGAACCGTTATCCTTTGCCACGCATAGATGATCTGTTTGGCCAGCTCTAGGGATCTTCGGTTTTCTCGAAGATCGATCTTCGCTCAGGCTACCATCAGCTGAGGATTCGCGAGTCGGATATTCCGAAGACAGCCTTCAGGACTCGCTATGGACACTACGAGTTTGTGGTGATGCCGTTTGGGCTCACCAATGCACCTGCGGCTTTCATGGATATGATGAACCGTATCTTCCGTCCATACTTGGACAAGTTTGTAGTGGTGTTCATCGATGATGTGCTCATCTATTCACGAAATGAATGGGATCATGCGAATGATCTACGAATTGTTTTGGATACATTGAGGAAGCACAAGCTATATGCCAAGTTGAGCAAGTGTGAGTTCTGGTTATCCCAGGTCTCATTTCTCGGGCATATCATTTCTGGAGCAGGCATTGCAGTTGATCCTGCGAAGATAGATGCAGTTATGTCTTGGGAGCAGCCCAAGACAGTCACTCAGATTCGGAGCTTCCTCGGATTAGCGGGCTATTACAGACGCTTTGTCAGCGGATTTTCACGCATCGTCCGTCCATTGACACGATTGACGCAGAAGGGAGTTCCATTCATTTGGGACAATTCATGTGAGCAGGCCTTCCAGACGCTGAAGGAGAGGTTGACTACAACACCTATTCTTGCTCTTCCTTCAGGCACTCAGGACTATGCAGTGTACACAGATGCATCTGGAGAAGGTCTGGGAGCAGTCTTGATGCAGAGAGGACAGGTGATTGCTTACGCATCACGGCAGTTGAGACCGCACGAGCGGAACTACCCCACACATGACTTGGAGTTGGCGGCAGTTGTCTTCGCCTTGAAGATCTGGCGCCACTATCTATATGGGGTGAACTTCGAGATTTTCACAGATCACAAGAGCCTAAAGTACATCTTTGATCAGAAGGAGTTGAACATGAGGCAACGTAGATGGCTCGAATTGCTGAAGGACTATGATTGCACGATCTCTTACCATCCCGGTAAGGGAAACGTGGTAGCTGATGCACTTAGCAGAAGAGCGCATGCAGATGGTACGGCGAACTGGCTATATACATGGGATACGCTTGCTGCTCTGACCGATTGGCATCCTCAGGAGAGCGCATCCATTTCTACCGCCGTGCCTCCACGATACAACAGTCTTTGGGATCGTATTGTAGATGGACAGAAGACAGATCCTTGGATCCGAGATAGATACATGCGCGCCATCAAAGATGAAATTGATGATTTTGTCGTGACAGAGTCAATTTTATGGAAGGCGGGACGGGTCGTTGTACCCAATGACGAGCAGCTTCGCAGAGACATTTTGGACGAGGCACACAGTTCACGGTTATCTATCCATCCAGGTAGCACGAAGATGTACCGTGATCTGCGTCGACATTTCTGGTGGGATGGAATGAAGCGCGATGTGGCACTACATGTTAGCAGATGCATGACCTGTCAGATGGTCAAGGCTGAGCACAGGAGACCACCAGGATTACTGCAGTCTCTCCCCATTCCCGAGTGGAAGTGGGAGAGCATTTCTATGGATTTTGTCACAGGTCTACCGAAGACACCAGGTGGCCATGATTCTATATGGGTCGTTGTTGATAGGTTGACCAAGTCAGCCCATTTTATACCTGTCAACACGACTTACACTCCATCCAGATTGGCCAAGCTCTATGTGCAGAATATTATCAGGCTACATGGTATACCACGAGAGGTGGTGTCTGACAGGGATTCGAGATTTACATCTCATTATTGGCATCAGTTCATGTCAGCACTACAGACAGAGCTGAAGATGAGTTCTGCATATCATCCACAGACCGACAGGAAGAGTGAGCGCACCATTCAGACGCTTGAGGATCTACTTCGCGCATGCACTTTGGAGTGGAAAGGGTCCTGGAAGGACCATTTACCTTTGGTAGAATTCACGTACAACAACATCTATCACTCCAGTATTGGTATGGCACCATTCGAGGCCCTATACGGGCGGAGATGCCTCACACCTCTCAGTTGGCGTGAGGTAGGTGATCATGCTCTCTATTCCGTAGATCTCCTGGAGGAGACTGCGAGAGCTGTTGATCTTGTGAGACGGAGGCTTCTGACGGCACAGAGTCGCCAGAAGAGTTATGCAGACCGTCGGAGGAGAGACTTAGAATTTCAGGTAATCTAATTATTTTCTCCTCATCTACTCAATTATGATATATAGGTGTTCAACTTAATCTCATACTAATGAAATTCCTATAAATTATAGGTCGGAGATTGGGTATTTTTGCGAGTATCTCTCATGAAAGGAGTACAGAGATTCGGGGTTCGTGGCAAGTTGGCGCCGCGATATGTTGGACCTTTTGAGATTCTGGCTAGAGTGGGGAAAGTAGCATACCGAGTAGCCCTTCCTCCACATCTTTCAGCTATTCATGATGTTTTCCACATATCCAATCTGAGGAAATATGTCCACGACCCTCGGCACGTCATCAGTTACGAGAATCTTGATGTAGAGCCAGATCTGACTTATGAGGAGAAGCCAGTCCAGATACTTGACCGCGCTGAGAAAAAACTTCGCAACAAGGAGATTTCATTGATCAAGGTTTTGTGGCACCGACACGGCGTCAAGGAAGCGACATGGGAAACTGAAGCCGACATGCGGGCACAATACCCGCAACTATTCTGATGTAATCATCAAAACAAGCTTTTGTAATTAGATACATTATAAATAAATGGCTTGTTTTCTCTTTGAGGTTTTTATGGGTTCAAAACCCTTTGAGGTTTTTATAACCATATGAAATTCAAACAAGACACCGAATAGCCTTAACTCGAGTCTCGAGGACGAGACTCCCTTTGAGGTTTTTATAATTGTAACATCCGGGAATTCGCGTAAACCCGAACTCGCCCGATTTTGGGTACAATAAACCCAATAATGTTGTCGGTCGATACTAAACAACATAAAACGACCAATTGATCATGAATCAAAAGTTGTTCGGGCGAAATTTAAAAAAAAATCGGTCACTTCGTAATGCGCGCCGCGAAAAGCCGCGACGCAAATTCGGAAACCGCAAAACGAACCGAGACCGTCATTAGATCCGATTCGATGATACAAGACCAACGGAATCGACCGTTCGTCAATCGGAGGTCGTTTGATATTTTTAAATCGTAAAATTTAACCTTAAACAAAAAAAATCGAATCCGAAAATTTCGGGTATTCAAAACTCGATCGAAAGTATCTCAACATTATACTCATTTCGATCGTCGTTCAAAGACGATCACAACGAGATATTGAACGTCGAAATCCGAGGTCCGAGGTGTAAATCCGATCAACTTTAAGGATAGTAAAGGAATAGAGTTATTGTAAAAAAATGATGAAAAGTATATATAAATATTTTTTTCAGCAGCAGACAGCAGCACGTGTACTGCTGCTGCTGCACAAACACTCCATTTGCCCTCTCCTCCCTTGTATAAATAAACCCTTTACCCCTCCCTCTTTCAATCCCAACAAAGCCCTCTTCCTCTACTTTAATTTCAACGGCAATCTTCCCTTCTTCTTTTCCATTCTCCACCTTTTCTTCTCCTGCAAATCTTTGGTGGAAGCTCCTTCAACACCTCCAGGACTGATTCCATTTAGTTCAGCTGTTGTCCAAGCAACTGGAGGTTTTGCTACAATTTCTCTCCATGCAGAAACTGCTACATGCAGAAGTGGATCAAGCTTCTAATCCCTCCAAATTGAAGATCTAGAGAGGTACCATCCTATTACCCCCTCTTGCTGCCATGCATGTACATTAGATTTGAGCATGAGTATAATTTCTTACCTCTTCTCTCTTTTTGTCATGCATGAATTTATACAATAAACTTGATCTTATTGGGAATGTTATTAGAATCTTAGGATTTGATTTTGGAGTACGTGTTATCTCTACAGAGATTATCTAGCAAACAAACTCACTGTGTTTTACTTCATCATATTAAAGTGATATTTCTCTGACACTGGATGTGGTGAAAAATCTCAAAAGTCTGGGTAGTAAATAGAAAGGGAGAAATTATGTTTTCTTGATGTTAAATATAGCCTTTCTTCATATACGTAAAATGGAAGCATCATTCAAAATAATATAAAATAACTGATCTTTACCATTGAGTAAAATTTTCTTTTAGATTAAAAGGTAAGGGAAATATACTGGAATCTTAACAAATATTCTGTTGAGACACTTGCACTTTTAAAGACCCTACAACAATAATGATCTTCACTGTTTGTTGCAAAAAAAAATGTTTGAAAATTTAAATTCTCTATATACCGTAAGTAGTTGCTTAAGAAAATGATTAAAATAATCACACCACTCAACAACTGCAACGTCTAGTAGGGTGCTCAAAAGAGTACATGTAAGTTAAAAATTCACTACATGAAATAATAAGTTAACAGTAACTATACTCTGTTTTTATAGAGGTGTAAAGTGAGTTGAAGAGGGGGATGTCCATGCTCAACGTTGATTCTAGTTATATGTTTTTGATAACAAATATTATTTCAGATGCGATTATGAGTATCACATGCTTCAGTTGTATTGTACATCAATTGTACGGTTTTGAGCTTCATTAATATTATACTTGGATTTCATGAGTAAAATTGGGAGTTTTGAGGATGATTATTATGAACTTAAGATCCAAAAATTTTATTCAATGAATGGCTACTACTCCTGTAATAATGTATCAAGAAATTAGAATATTAAAGCAAATATTACTGATTTTTATAGATGTGATGCCATGATATATATCAATAATAAATATTTAGAGGTCTGTATATCAATAATAATTATATTAATACGTTTGGAAAATGCATAAATCATGATCGATAGGCTAATAGTTAGATTTACCGTTGTAAGTACCACCACATATATATCAACAAAACTATTGAAAATCCTTGTCACAAATCATACGCATATAGAAGAACAAGGGAGTAATGGTGGATCCTTAGTAATGAACATGTTTATAATGGGATAGACCGGCTACATTCCAATACTATAGTCATACAAGGTCGTGTTGTAATTGAGATCAGTTGAAATTCTTATTTTAGAGGTAATCTGTACAAGGATGAGTTTGGCCCTTTGTAAAGTTGAATATACTTGGATAAAATGAAAAATGGAAGTTGAATCAATTGAAAAAAAATGGTGCACGAATAGTTACTCTAATCTTGTATTCTGAATTTGATCATCTTCCTGAATCATCCATCAGGAATACTCTACTATCTACGAATCACTATCAATAAGATAGTTGAAAAAAAAAAACTAGATCTGTGCAAATGTCCACAGAAAGAATTGGGAAAGAAACGAATTGTCAAACAAGTAATGACGATGGTGAATCAGTATTGAATTATAATTTAGAATGCCGGTCATGGTGAATCTTACACCTGACCGTGCGAGGGCGCGGTGACCCTCAACTGGGCGGGAGGAAAGGAAGCTCAGTTAGGGCAGCGGCCGCCAAGTGCGCGGGTCTAGGATCCCAGTCTTTTTCACAGTTTTTACGCGAGCTCGCAGTGTTTTTACGCCTCGTTGGGATCCTGACTTTAGACCAGTTCCGCTGACCCTGTCTTTTAGGATACCCAGGCGGGGGATCCTTGGTTTTCAGTTTTTACGTACGAGCTCGTCCGCCCGTACTAGTCGGGCTGTTTTTCTAGAGTGACTTTTCTAGGGAGTCTCTCTCACCCGTCTCAGTGGCGTAGTTGGGGAGTTGACCTATCCCTCTATTGGACCGCGCTTCCAATTAGAGGGCGAGACGGAAGAGCCATTTGCAGGCTTCTTCACCGCTTGAGTTACTTCGCCAAACAGACTTGGCGATTCTATATCTAGATCATCAGTATCTATATCTACAACATCCGGAGCTATATCTGAAACATTGAAGTTAAGAATTGGAGAAATTATGATCAAAAGACCATTCTCTCTACCCAAGAAATTAAATAAATAGATCTCTAAAATCTCAACTTTTCTATTTTTCACTTACCAGCATGATCTCTGAAGAAAATGATATATGCATTTACGCTCATACACTCATGATTACGCAACTGCTATATAAATATGTTACATATGAGAAATGCCTGGTTCTGGGGAAATCATTAGAAACACATTACAAACAAACCCTTTTTACTTACGCAAGTAGATGTAGATTTTACTAGTACCACCTTTCTACTTGCCTGCTTTTGTACATATTAAATGTCAAGTTATTTTTATAAATTTTATGGAGGTACCAGCAATGGCTGACACCTCTTCTTTCCTATGTTGTGTGTGGCAGGCAAACAGCCTGCAGCTCAGTAGATATACATGCTTCCAGGAGATAGAGTTTATACCCGACGGTATGGATTTCTTAGCCTCAGTTTTTGTTCAGATAATGATGTATATGCTATCTCTTTTGTATCACTTGGGATATATGTTGTAATATGGAATATGCTTGTACATGTTGTAAATGAATATGAATATTAATGAAAAAAGAATTTTGGTGCCAATTGTATATCTTTTACTTTGTGGTTATGTTGTGAATGTGAATGTCATGTGGATAATTAGCCGCGCGAAAAATTTTCCCTGTATTTATGCGACTTGTGTGATTAAATGTGAATGATATATTGCGAATTTTGTCGTAAACGGGTATCCGGATCCTGAGGGGTTCACAGTTTTCTCGAACTCACGAAACTGTGAACCCCTCAGGATCCGGGTACCCGTTTACGACAAAATTCGCAATATATCATTCACATTTAATCACACAAGTCGCATAAATACAGAGAAATTTTTTCGCGCGGCTAATTATCCACATGACATTCACATTCACAACATAACCACAAAGTAAAAGATATACAATTGGCACCAAAATTCTTTTTTCATTAATATTCATATTCATTTACAACATGTACAAGCATATTCCATATTACAACATATATCCCAAGTGATACAAAAGAGATAGCATATACATCATTATCTGAACAAAAACTGAGGCTAAGAAATCCATACCGTCGGGTATAAACTCCATCTCCTGGAAGCATGTATATCTACTGAGCTGCAGGCTGTTTGCCTGCCACACACAACATAGGAAAGAAGAGGCGTCAGCCATTGCTGGTACCTCCATAAAATTTATAAAAATAACTTGACATTTAATATGTACAAAAGCATGCAAGTAGAAAGGTGGTACTAGTAAAATCTACATCTACTTGCGTAAGTAAAAAGGGTTTGTTTGTAATGTGTTTCTAATGATTTCCCCAGAACCAGGCATTTCCCATATGTAACATATTTATATAGCAGTTGCGTAATCATGAGTGTATGAGCGTAAATGCATATATCATTTTCTCCAGAGATCATGCTGGTAAGTGAAAAATAGAAAAGTTGAGATTTTAGAGATCTATTTATTTAATTTCTTGGGTAGAGAGAATGGTCTTTTGATCATAATTTCTCCAATTCTTAACTTCAATGTTTCAGATATAGCTCCGGATGTTGTAGATATAGATACTGATGATCTAGATATAGAATCGCCAAGTCTGTTTGGCGAAGTAACTCAAGCGGTGAAGAAGCCTGCAAATGGCTCTTCCGTCTCGCCCTCTAATTGGAAGCGCGGTCCAATAGAGGGATAGGTCAACTCCCCAACTACGCCACTGAGACGGGTGAGAGAGACTCCTTAGAAAAGTCACTCTAGAAAAACAGCCCGACTAGTACGGGCGGACGAGCTCGTACGTAAAAACTGAAAACCAAGGATCCCCCGCCTGGGTATCCTAAAAGACAGGGTCAGCGGAACTGGTCTAAAGTCAGGATCCCAACGAGGCGTAAAAACACTGCGAGCTCGCGTAAAAACCGTGAAAAAGACTGGGATCCTAGACCCGCGCACTTGGCGGCCGCTGCCCTAACTGGGCTTCCTTTCCTCCCGCCCAGTTGAGGGTCACCGCGCCCTCGCACGGTCAGGTGTAAGATTCACCATGACCTGCATTCTAAATTATAATTCAATACTGATTCACCATCGTCATTACTTGTTTGACAATTCGTTTCTTTCCCAATTCTTTCTGTGGACATTTGCACAGATCTAGGTTTTTTTTTTTCAACTATCTTATTGATAGTGATTCGTAGATAGTAGAGTATTCCTGATGGATGATTCAGGAAGATGATCAAATTCAGAATACAAGATTAGAGTAACTATTCGTGCACCATTTTTTTTTCAATTGATTCAACTTCCCTTTTTCATTTTATCCAAGTATATTCAACTTTACAAAGGGCCAAACTCATCCTTGTACAGATTACCTCTAAAATAAGAATTTCAACTGATCTCAATTACAACACGACCTTGTATGACTATAGTATTGGAATGTAGCCGGTCTATCCCATTATAAACATGTTCATTACTAAGGATCCACCATTACTCCCTTGTTCTTCTATATGCGTATGATTTGTGACAAGGATTTTCAATAGTTTTGTTGATATATATGTGGTGATACTTACAACGGTAAATCTAGCTATTAGCCTATCGATCATGATTTATGCATTTTCCAAACGTATTAATATAATTATTATTGATATACAGACCTCTAAATATTTATTATTGATATATATCATGGCATCACATCTATAAAAATCAGTAATATTTGCTTTAATATTCTAATTTCTTGATACATTATTACAGGAGTAGTAGCCATTCATGAATAAAATTTTTGGATCTTAAGTTCATAATAATCATCCTCAAAACTCCCAATTTTACTCATGAAATCCAAGTATAATATTAATGAAGCTCAAAACCGTACAATTGATGTACAATACAACTGAAGCATGTGATACTCATAATCGCATCTGAAATAATATTTGTTATCAAAAACATATAACTAGAATCAACGTTGAGCATGGACATCCCCCTCTTCAACTCACTTTACACCTCTATAAAAACAGAGTATAGTTACTGTTAACTTATTATTTCATGTAGTGAATTTTTAACTTACATGTACTCTTTTGAGCACCCTACTAGACGTTGCAGTTGTTGAGTGGTGTGATTATTTTAATCATTTTCTTAAGCAACTACTTACGGTATATAGAGAATTTAAATTTTCAAACATTTTTTTTTGCAACAAACAGTGAAGATCATTATTGTTGTAGGGTCTTTAAAAGTGCAAGTGTCTCAACAGAATATTTGTTAAGATTCCAGTATATTTCCCTTACCTTTTAATCTAAAAGAAAATTTTACTCAATGGTAAAGATCAGTTATTTTATATTTATTTTGAATGATGCTTCCATTTTACGTATATGAAGAAAGGCTATATTTAACATCAAGAAAACATAATTTCTCCCTTTCTATTTACTACCCAGACTTTTGAGATTTTTCACCACATCCAGTGTCAGAGAAATATCACTTTAATATGATGAAGTAAAACACAGTGAGTTTGTTTGCTAGATAATCTCTGTAGAGATAACACGTACTCCAAAATCAAATCCTAAGATTCTAATAACATTCCCAATAAGATCAAGTTTATTGTATAAATTCATGCATGACAAAAAGAGAGAAGAGGTAAGAAATTATACTCATGCTCAAATCTAATGTACATGCATGGCAGCAAGAGGGGGTAATAGGATGGTACCTCTCTAGATCTTCAATTTGGAGGGATTAGAAGCTTGATCCACTTCTGCATGTAGCAGTTTCTGCATGGAGAGAAATTGTAGCAAAACCTCCAGTTGCTTGGACAACAGCTGAACTAAATGGAATCAATCCTGGAGGTGTTGAAGGAGCTTCCACCAAAGATTTGCAGGAGAAGAAAAGGTGGAGAATGGAAAAGAAGAAGGGAAGATTGCCGTTGAAATTAAAGTAGAGGAAGAGGGCTTTGTTGGGATTGAAAGAGGGAGGGGTAAAGGGTTTATTTATACAAGGGAGGAGAGGGCAAATGGAGTGTTTGTGCAGCAGCAGCAGTACACGTGCTGCTGTCTGCTGCTGAAAAAAATATTTATATATACTTTTCATCATTTTTTTTACAATAACTCTATTCCTTTACTATCCTTAAAGTTGATCGGATTTACACCTCGGACCTCGGATTTCGACGTTCAATATCTCGTTGTGATCGTCTTTGAACGACGATCGAAATGAGTATAATGTTGAGATACTTTCGATCGAGTTTTGAATACCCGAAATTTTCGGATTCGATTTTTTTTGTTTAAGGTTAAATTTTACGATTTAAAAATATCAAACGACCTCCGATTGACGAACGGTCGATTCCGTTGATCTTGTATCATCGAATCGGATCTAATGACGGTCTCGGTTCGTTTTGCGGTTTCCGAATTTGCGTCGCGGCTTTTCGCGGCGCGCATTACGAAGTGACCGATTTTTTTTTAAATTTCGCCCGAACAACTTTTGATTCATGATCAATTGGTCGTTTTATGTTGTTTAGTATCGACCGACAACATTATTGGGTTTATTGTACCCAAAATCGGGCGAGTTCGGGTTTACGCGAATTCCCGGATGTTACATTCCTTTAATCCTTTTTCGTGGATGATGCATGGCATGTATTTTGAAGTTTATGTCTAGATGATCATTACATGTCTAGTGATTGATTTTGTGACCTAATCAGCACTGAGTTTTCCTTGCTCATGTATCCAAGAGTCATGAAACATGTCTGAAATAGCCGTTGCTTTGATAGTGAAGGGTAAAAGCAGAATTCCACTTCTTTGGACCCATCAGTAAACTGGATGGAGGCAATTATGTGCCATGTCCTGGGTCACTAATGAATGTGATTGAAGGTCATAACAAGGAGTAGATTAGTATCGATGAGGAATCAAAAGAGAAAACATACAAGCTTGCTTCATGGAAGATGAAAAATACCGCGGTTAAACATTGGATCATGAACAATCGCATGGAACATATCACCAATGACATTGTAGTTGTACATTAGAAGACTGCAAAGTGCATATAAGACAATTTACGACAAATTTATTCAGAGAAAAAGAACTATGCTCGGATCTTTTCAATCTATGTAGAGATGTCGCATATAAGCAGAACAACCAACCTTTAGCCTAAGATTACTTTGCTATGAACTCCATCTTTCAATGGTTGAATTCCTTCATGTTCATTTATCCATGCTCCGATCTAGGGATATTAGACCCTAATATATGGCTGGTCGTTTTCTTGGAATCTGGATTTACGAGGTTGCTCGCACATAGATGATTGCTGTTAGAGATTCCCTCCATGAAGTCTGAATTAACAGATTGAGTAGTTTGTTTGTCTCCTTACCTGAACACGTAGTCAAGACCACCTTTTCCATGGCTGCATCATGTGGAAGAGGTTGAGTCACCTTCTTTCAAGGCAAAGGTCATTGTCGTAACACACTTGAGTGCATAAGACTCTAGTGCACATTTTGTGGCTGAATCGATCATATTGGGGATTGTTATAGGGGAAAGCACGGTAAAACTCATATTGCTCATTATGTTATATCTGGCACAATTCATGACCCCTCTACCATTTCTAGGTTAGAATATGGTGATCTGATCTAAAGGCTTAATTAACATCGATTGGCACCTCAACATGCCTCCTCTACTAATAGTGGTTCCCACATGGGATAGAAATTACAGCTTTTGCCGATCCTTTAGGTACATCTCCACGATGCTTTGCATGTTATTATTTGTCTAATCAGTCGTGGAATGATGCATCTTGTCATATTTGTAGCTACAAGGGTCAATTTCATTCTTTGCATGATTTCTCACATATATGGACCATTTTGGTAGCCATTGGTAGGCTATCACCGGTTACTAGTCAGGGTGTTACTCAAGTTGCTATGCACATTCGTCCGCATAATGTTCTGTTAATTCCTGAATTTCCGGTGAGTTTACTCTTTGTTTCAAGAATTAGTAAGGTGCTTAATTATAGAGGTATTTTTACGCGGTGTCTCATTTTGTCTCATTTTTCAGGATATGTTAACGAGTTGAATGAATCACCCATCAATTTAGAGTGCATCATTTTTCCTTAGCTTTATTTCCTTGTTCAACCCTAAGGGCTGCTTTTGCATTTTGTCCCTTTCCATATATAAACTTAATATTCTGCCCCTTTCTGTGTATAAAGACACTTAATAAATACACCGGAATATCTTTTTTTAATAGTAAAACCTAGTTAGTGAAAACTCTCATCAGACCATCCCATCTGCTCAACCCGAAGCATGTTAATGCCCTCCTACACCTCCTCCAACTAACTTCTCCTTACGCCAATTCAGCTGCCTAAAGTACTCAACCATCACCTGCCCAACTCGCTGGTCCCATTGAAGTTGGGTTCTATAAAGCTTAACAAAGCGGCTGAGATTACTCATTCGCTGACCACTCGTTAAAGAATGGAAGAAAACAATGATGGTATCTTGCCTTAAGCCATATTTGCCTGGAGCGTTACCTCTATTTAGCATCCATTTTATCCCCCTTTCCTACTACTATTTGATGAAGTAACCTCTCCAAATCTGCATCCATAAGTACTCTGGTTCTCCATTCTATGATCAATCACATCTTGCTTCCCTTTCTCTTGTTTTGTTGCCTAGTCACTTTCTATACATATGAAGATGCCCTTCTCAACTTTGGGGCAACCTCATAAGCGGCGACTGATGCTATCTAGATCTGTATAGGGGAAGAATGAGGGTTATGATGTGAGAGAGGATAAAAAAGAGAATTAGAAACACATTAGACACACGAAGTTTTGGTTGTGAATGCACAGAGATGCATAATTTGATAAAGTGAGCAAGCCAAGCCACTCAAGGGAGGAGAAATGGAGTCGAGAATGGGATTAGAAGGTAGAGGTGAAGATATAAAATCAAGGAGAAGGAAAGGTAAAGCCAACGACTAAACTATAAGTCACTCATTCCATCCATCTCATTACAAAAGATTAGGTTGCATTTTACATAGAATCAATTCAAAAGAAGCCGCCATTAGTCCAAAAGACGATGTTTAAAAAAAATGCTAGGGAGATGGGAGCGTGAGCGAGAGCGAGAGAGGTCCCGGTGTGGGACGAGTGGTGATTGGTACCTCCCTCTAGGAAGTTGCCTGGCGGAATGACCATCCATCCAACGGGAAAACAACGATGCAACATGGGGCATGCATCTCTTCGTTGACCTGGAGGCCAGTGAGCACGATGCGGGGAGAGGAGCTTTTGCGTGATCGGAAATGTGCATGCTTCAAGTGTGGCGAACAAGGACACCGGGCGGCTTCGTGTCAAAAATGTGGCCATTTGTTTTGAATGCGATGGAATTGGTCACCGTCGCTGGGGATGCATTCGGTTGATTAAGAACCGTCAAGCTTCAGGTGGGAAAGGAAAGATGCTGGTCGGAGCGGGATTGGTTTCGATGAAGGAGGGATTTCTTGGAAAAAAGATAAACACTTAGTCGTGAAGGAAACATTGTGTGGATTAACGCACACGGTGCGATCGCTCGATGGGGTGCTCATGGTAGTTTGTCCTTTTCCGGAGAGCATCCTGCATGCAACGATGGCTGACATTGCTAATAAGGCCAGATCCTCTTTTGATTGGGACGCTATTCTACTAGAACCATGGTTAGTGTGCGCTCGCGATCTCTCTGAGGATGAAGCCTACCTGTTGCTGCAGAATCCCAAGGGAAGAGTTTGGAATTGGTAGCATGGCGACGACCATTTCTACGAGATGGGGCATCGCATACTCTGTATTACAAGGTTTTGGCATTGAGGGTACCCTTACGTGCTTGAGACATCGGAATTGTGGAGGGTCTCCTTGCGATGTTGGCAAGGTGATATCCATTCTCAGCGACGACCTTTCGAAGGGAGATGATTTAGATTTGAAAGCGGAGGTGGTGGTTAGATGCTAGGCGATTACTTCCATTCTCTGCTTGAAGGTCGGCAAGCCGACTTTTCCAGTGACGATAGCGGAGGTCGGCGCCACTGTATGCGATGGTGCTGCAGCCGTCGTTGGTTCTCCGTCGGTATACAACCGGCTGTAACTTTGCATTTAGGGGCACGTCGACGCGGGTCGTGTCCTCTCTTCTCGGATCCAGGTCGGATCCCGTCGTTTCGATGGATTCTACAAAGGTTGTTCTTTTTTTTTTTATCGTAAAATGGGTGAACCCTCCTTGCGGGGGTCACCGCCGAAGTATTTCATTAAAAATGTTTAAGAATGCATTACTGTGAGCTCCAGAAAGCATAGAGCGCGTTACAGTGAGAAACTATTATTTCAAAACAAAACCTCTGATTATTGAAAATCAAATCATTTCTTCCCGTCCAAATGGCCCATAGAGCAGCAAAAGTCTTCGAGCAATCATTCGTTGAGTTGGTGCCGACCGTCCGTATAGATCTCCAGAATTCTGCCGCCCCCTCGCTCCCGACCCAAGGAACACCTACCTCCCTCCAGACTCATTCGGACTCTGGGCACTTGAAGAACAAGTGCTTCGAATCCTCTTCCATCCCGTCGCACCTGTCACACATCGTGTCATTGATGCCTAGCAACCACCCCCTCCTTGTCTCATCCCATAGGCATCCCTTTCTCAAGCACCACCGAAATATTTTGACTCTACTAGGTATCCTTGATGCCTAAATGATTTTTACGTCCTGTCATAGTTATGTATCACGTTCCTGGATCCAAGTTTTCTTGGATCCAAGTTTTCTCGGGCAATCAGCATGTTCTGAGTTAGGATCCAGTTCGGGAGCTTCTGCCAACCCGAGCATCCAGTTGAGGACTTTCGTGAAGACTACTTGGGATCCGGACATCCTTGATACCTCCCCATGTCTTCAATACACAGGAACTTCGGATGGGGCTTCCGCTCAGAGAGATGTTGATATTTAAGATGATGGCCGCCACGATTGAAGGATCCAATGGAGGCAGAGCTGGAACTGCAGAAAGCTTCATCTCCATGTCTCTCTCCACAATGGTGATTTAGGCTGCGTACTCGAGATGGTCTTCGAGGGAACGTCGTCGAAAGCTGCGCTTGGCACTCTATAAAGCCCTCGAGAGGAGGGAGGATTTGTCTAGCAATGCGATAGATGTAGGTTCGTGCCACAATAAGGATTTGGAAGTAGATGCCACAAATGAGGGTCGACAGGACGTTTACATGGAAGGTTCTGCAAATAGAGACATAGAACGCTCTTTGGTGGACTGTCTGGTCATGGTCCCGCCACGAGACATGGCTATTTCTTCATGAACATTGTGTCTTTGAATGCTAGAGGGCTCGGGAGATCGAAAAAAGATCGACGGTGCGATATCTCTGTTGCGAGGCGAAAGCTGATATCATCCTCGTACATGAGATAAAGTTGGCACATGACATGAGTGTGGTTTGGCAGTCTATTGGGGGATCTTCCATCTTCGAGTTTCGATCTTTACCCTTGATTAGGGCTTCAGACGGCTTCCACGGTCTAGGATGGCAGTAAGTTTGTTCTTCTTGAGGAGGTGACTTACGGCAGGCGATGTTTAACTGCTATTCTTTGTAGAAAATCAGATGATTTATCCTTGTTGGTGACTAACATATATGTGTCGTGTAATGGAGAAGGGATCATTGAATTGAGTGATGATCTCCAGCAGGCACGAGCTGCATATTCTTCATATGAGTGGCTCATCGGGGGGGGGGGGGGTTAATGTCACTTTACTCCTTGATGACCTCGAAGGCGTGGTGGAGCAGATGATGGCTCACATGAACTGGCTTCATTTATTAATGAGAATGGTTTGGATATTATTGATGCAGAAGGATGTAGATATACGTTGAGAAATTCCTTACGAATTGATCGCTTCTTAGTATCTTTAGAGACAATACAACACTTTCCCTTGGCTCGTGCTTGGGCGCTTCCACACGCCTACTCTGATCACACCCCGTTCATTTGGTCATCTGGTGAGGAGCCCCCCCCCCCCAAAAAAAATGTTTTTCAAATTCGAACACAGATGGCTCATGGAGGATGGCTTCAAAATTATGGTGGTCTTTTTGGAAGGATTACAACTGGATGACTCATCAGCAACAAGGCTGGCAACTAAATTAGTTCTCCGATCTCTTGCAATATGACAAAAGAACTCGTGAGCAACGCTGACTTAAAAGAATTTTAGCACATGAATAAGTTACTTGGTTGGACCGGGTGGAAGATGAATGAGATTTGAACATGGAAGAGATGGATCGGAGAAGCAAATATCTCCAGGAGATTCAGCTTGAAGATAGAAAGCGAGAGACATAATGGAAGCAGGGCTCGATGCAACGTTGACTTAAGAAGGGTGATAGTAACACTCGATTCTTTCACACCATGGCGAATGGTAGAAGGCGATGAAACTGCCTCCATCAGCTCATGGTAGATGGTGTGGACATCAACGGAGATGAGGAACTTGGTCGAGCTCTTAGAAACCATTTTTATGCTTTCAACCGAAGAGTCACCCGTATAGGCTGAGGTTGGAGAGGAAGGGGGGTTCGGATGATCTCGAATGTCGAGTCTAAATCCCTCGTGGCCCCCTTCTCTGAAGAGGAGATTAAACATGCAACCTTTGCTTTGAATGCAGATGACGTGTCATGATCAGATGCCTTTTCGATTGTGTTTTATAAGGAGTTTCAAGAGCTAGTAAAGGAGGATATCATCAAAGTGCTTCCGGAGTTCGGTGAAGGCAATCATGGATTTGAAAGATTGAATAATACGCTGCTATTCTTGCTACCAAAGAGAGAGACCCCGACACGGGTAGAAGACCTCATACCTATTACTCTTTCGAATGGAATTTATCTTATCGTTGCCTAGGTGCTTGCTGATAGGCTATGTATAGTGATGGATGACATTGTATCTCCCGAGCAATATGCTTTTGTACAACAACAACAACAACAAAGCCTTTTCCCACAATTAAGTAGGGTCGGCTACATGGATTCTTCGCCTCCATTCAGATCTATTTTGGGTCAATCTCGGACTTATATCCAAAAAACTAAGATCCCTTCGTATAGTCTCTTTCCAACACTTCTTGGGCCATCCTCGCCCTCTCTTAGCCGGCTCAACATCCCAACACTCGCATCTCCTAACCGGTGCATCAGTTGACCTTCTTTGCAAATGACCAAACCATCTTAAGCGGTTTTCTCGCATCTTATCCTCGATCGGAGCTACACCAACTTTCTTTCTAATTGCATCATTCCGAATCCGATCTTTACGTGTATGTCCACACATCCATCTTAGCATTTTCATTTCTGCTACAGCCATTCTCTGCACATGCCTATGGTTCACAGGCCAACATTTAGAACCATAGAGCAATCTGCTTTTGTATCAAGATATTAATGGCGGATGGTTGGGTATTGACGTCTGAAAGTATACACGATTGGTAGAGGAATCATGCTAGGGGTTTGTTATGGAAAGTAAACTTCTCAAAGGCTCTGTGTGGATTGGCTTTTCCTTTGGGAATTCTTGGAGAAGAAGGGCTTTCTTGATGTTTGGGTTGCATGGATGAAAATGTGCATCACGACAACATCGTATGCAGTTCTGGTGAATGGTCGCCCAAAGGATGGTTCCTTCCAGCCTCAGCGTGGCGTGATGCAAGGGTGTCCTCTAGCTCCATTACATTTTGTGATAGCAATAAATGCTTTGATTGTGATGATGAATTTGACGATGGGGGAAGGCTTATGCACGAGATACTATAAATAGGAGACATCTATACCCATTCTACAATATACTGATGATCCAATGATTTTCATACGCGGGGATATGCCACATGTCCAAAGTGCGTCGGACATTATGGAGATTTTTGGTGATATCCCGGGGCTTAAGCTGAATAGAGATAAGTCAACTTTTGTTCTGTTTGGTTTAGGCCAAGATGAAATACATGCGATTGGTGATGCTTTACAATGCCAGAAAGGAGATCTCCCGATCTCCTACTTGGGTTTGCCCATGGTAGTGGGTTGCATTCGGGTGGTATATGTGGTACCTGAGAGATTGGAAAGTAAACTGACACGATGTAAGGCGAGACTAGTTTCTAGGGGGGGGGGGATTGGTTCTACTCAAACATGTGCTCACTGCTATACCCATTTTTTTCTGTTCCACTAGAAAGATACCGATGGGAGTATGTGCATGATTGAAAAGTTTGATGAGGCGATTTCTTTGGTCAGATAGTAAGCAAGAACGAGGGGGAATGCATCTTATAGATTAAGAGGTGGTGACATACATAAAGAAGGAAGGTGATCTTGGGGTTTTGAAGTTAGAATACATGAATAAGGCCCTGTTATCCAAATAGGTGCTTAGACTATGGGTTGAGAAAGACGATCTGGTCTGCAGACTATTGAGGAGGATATATGTGATTGCCGGTGACTTGCAGCTCGCACCTATCAAACACCCTTCTTCACTCAGGATAGGTATAAAGGAGATCCTTCCCAAAATAAGAGGGGCATTGGATCCAGTGGTTGATAATTGCGAGACTTTTAGGTTTTGGCTAGATAAATGGACATGTTTAGGGCCACTGAAGGAGCATTACCCTCGTCTCTTCCCTCTCTTGCAGAACCAAGCTGCTACTGTTGGTGAGATATGGTTAGCATGAACATGGAGAATCCCTGCTTTGCTGCTGATTTTTCAGAAGAAAGATTTTGTGAGCACGTTGCGTTGCTTGGGGAATTAACGGACTTGGAGGACCCCACAAGTGGCAGGGACCATTTTATTTGGAATAATGGAGTACTCGGTATGAGCTTACCATTTCTTTACATGGAATCGAAATGTGGATTCGGAGGATCAGACACAGAATATTAAAATTTTCCTTTGGTTAACAAGGTATAGTCGTCTACTCACAAAAAAAAAACGACATGATAACATTCTTCACACAGGTGACCTCACTTGTGGCAGATGCAATGAAGAAGATAAGGACTTGGAGCACCTTCAAATGCATGACATCGTCTCGTGTATGAGAGAGTGCGGGGATACAATGGCTCAAGACTGATGATAGTACCTCTTTCTGGAGCTCTATTAGATCAACATGCAGCAACTCACAAAAGGACACCTCTACAGCCTTCACCCTTCTCTGGGCAATCTTTGGGGGCCAACGATTTTATGCTGAAAATGTGCTTAGTCATTTGAAGGGCCTTTTGTCAGCTGCCAGTCTATTGTATGATTGTATAAACTTGAAATTATCTTACTGATGAATTTCTCGTGGTGAGTCCCACCTCGGGCTCTCATCCGTTCTCTTTTAAAAAAATTAGTCCAAAAGATTCATCCTTTTGGATTTTTCCTATAATTTAAAACAATAGTAAAAATGAAATTACAGCAAATATAGAAAAAAAATAAAATTAGATTTGTTGATTGTATTACAAACCCCTCAACCCGACTCCTCCTGGAATCCTCCACTATCTCTTTGAAACCAACATCTAGTAATCATTTTGAAAGAAACATCTATTAGTCACCCAGGTAAATCTGCAGTTGGAAGAAAAAAAATCCTATAGCTGCTTCTCACTCACATCCCAGAACTTCAAAGACACCTGTTCTTGACCACCGTAGTCCTCAGGCCTGTCCCCAGCTAGCAAAGTGACATTAAAGTCACCTCAAACCACCCAAGGATAGAGAAAGAACTTGTTCCTGACTGACCTTAACTCATGTCAAAACTCAACATGCAATGACGCATCTGTCGACCCATAAACTCTGCATCCAAACAAAGTCATGATCTTTTTAACTGTTTGTAAGTTTCCGCACCAAACACCTGCTTATGAAGTCCACATATTGCTCTCCTTTTTTTCTTCTTTCGTAGGATTCATTTTTCCACGCCTTCCCATGATTTTGTATTTCTTCTCCAATGTGCTTCTCATTTGTTTTTGGAGGCCTAGTGAGCTTGTTATTCTTGAAAAGCAGTTAGGATGTTAATCGGGTCAGAGGTACATTCTTGGGAAATTGAGCTCTCGACAAGGGCACTGCATCATTGGAGTAGAGGATACCTATACAAGATTCGGTCCTTGGCATAATCATGACTATACTTCCATCTCCATAATCCTCGTATCTTTCATCCCATCATCCTTATTCCTTCTCAGTAGCCCCATTGCCACACGTGCCTTGCAACTTGCAAAGACATAGTGTGATGCATAAAAACTTGAGAAAGATGTGTGGATAGCCTAGTCCATTGATAGGGATCGCCGTATATTTGAAGGGTAGTGAAGATGGTTGAGCACAAGGAAAAGGGCGGGCCTGCAATGCACAGACATTGGATAGGGAGGTAGCAGTGAGTAAGGGAGAGAGAGGTGGCTGGAATAATTTTATTGATAAAAATATAAAGAAAAGAGAAATCTAAGAGTGCATTGGTAGACATTGGAAACGTGTCGGGGTACAATTAATGGCACGATCCAATAGGAACTGCTGATCTTATTAGAACTTCTAATCATCTACACAAATACTGTTTTTTTAAATCCTACATTAAAAATCCCATCAAATACTTGTGATTTCATTCATTTATTATTTTTCTGTTGTCCTCACCACATATCAATAATCAACTCTTGTCGCACCACATATAACTAGTCACCACCATTGAAATTCAGCATGACCGAGCATTAGGGATGCAAACGGATACAGATATATCCATATCCGATCCGCCACCAAATCCGTTTTATATAGATTTTGACATCCGTATCTGTTTTAAAATGGATACGGATATGGATGGATCACTTTGATATCTGCGAACATATGTATCCCTATCCGATATCCATTTTCATATATATATATATATATATATATAGAGTTGTAGATTTATTTTTAACAATATTGAACATACTTTTATACCTTCTTTTACCATATTTGATTTGATTATTATGATACAAACACATTTAGTAAATTTATATCGTGTACATTCCATCCAATACATTTATATTTAAACTAATCTATAGAGTATTTCTAAGATTAATTATATGTGATAAGTATCCGTTTTTTAAGGAAATGGTTACATAGTTTCAATATCCATCATCCCTATCCACATCCGTATTCGTAGTTGAAAATGGATAAGGACATGGTAAAACCTATATCCATACCGGTATTCGTGCTTTTGCATCCCCACTGAGCGCTTTATTACAATAATAATAAACCAATCATGCGGCATATCATGATGCATTTTTTTGTATTCCGACATGCTTGGAGCATTATGCATTTTTAAGGCACATGTTATCTGTTGTAGGACTCATGTTAGCAAAATGAGCCTAGAGTAAAGGAATTCGTTTTTCTGGCGCCTACATAGGTTGTTGGAAATGTTGCTTTTGATTCTAAAATCTCGTGCCAAGATCTTTTTATCTATTTGAAATTTGGTACTTAGCTTTAGCATTCATGTTCTGTTTTTTTTTTTTGAGTTCTCATGTTCGGAAGTTATATCATAAATTCGAACAAATTGCAGTAATAAAATTTATTAGTTTATATTTCTCTTAATTGTTTTAAAATCCTGTTTTGTGTATTTATTACTAGTCCATGAACTCACCAACTAATGTCTGCATACCAACTTTATGAACACCATCTTTAATGATTTAGAAGTTTCGTACCAACTTTCTAACAGTCTTATTATTTTGGAAATTTATTTCAGAACTGTTTGTTTGTACTATACAGGTAAAGTCATTGCCCTATAAAGGAACCGGCAAACACAAATACAGTTTTCAACGTGTCATTGTTCCCCTGCTTCCAGTTAATTTCTGTGACTGTGAAGAACACTTAGGATCATCCAGAGAAGTTGCAACAACGAAATCTGAACCCATCAATAATCTAAGTGGCTTTATTAGTGAAAAGGAATTAGATGTAATGCACTCCGTTATGAGTAAAATACTTACAAAAGAAGCTGGCATAAAAGGAGAAACCGAAGTGAAATTATCATCACCTCCAGATGGGGATTTACAGTCTAATCATGATCTTCAATTGCGTGTGGAGGAAGAAGTTCAAGTGACTGATGATGAGAACTTTGTTATGAATATTGGATCAGGGGGTGCCTGTGCAACCCTGGATTCTATTCTGAAAAGCGAACTGGAGTTGTTGCCGCCAGTTCAGGTATATGCTTCTCTGAACATAAATTTCGAGTGGTTGTATATGTAGAGATGGCTTTGGTTTTAGGGGTTGCCAAATGTAAAAATTCCAATATCTCAGTATACTAGATTAAAATTGCCTGACTAGGAGTATTGGCTTTTTATATTTCTTCATTGCTTGTATTCAGGATTTAAAGAGAAAAGACTTCGATCGGAGGGGTGGAAACAAACACACGCAAAAAAAACAAAAAACCGGAAGTGAGAAGGTCGCAGAATCAGGTGCCAACAAGAAGGATCCTCCATTTCAAAATGGCTGCGATGGGGTTGAGCTTCCGGATACTCAATCTGCCAAACAGGCAGGCTCGGATCCTCCGTCACCAAATTCCCAATATCTGACCGAGCCACCATCTAATGGCACCCGATCTAATGAAGTCCCTGCCATCGACAAGTCCGATAAGGGTGCATCCTGGGTGCAGAAATCCTCGTGGAGAGATCTTGTAGGGGATTCCCACTCCAGCTCATTTAGCATTTTCAGTGTCTTGCCAGGTATGGAATTTATAAAACCCAAACCATCTAAAGTTCTTTAACATGGTCCTTCAGGGGCATTATAACCAGTTCAGAAATTTAAACAGGCAGGGAATCAATGAAACAAGATACAACAAAGGCTTCTGATTTGGCTAGTGCTCGCAATCGCACCGATAAAGGACGTGATGTACCAGTTAAACCTGATGAGGTCAATACTAGAGCGCCACGGCCCGATTGCTCTGTACCTGAAGGTGAGCCCAACAAGCAACCCAGAGATCATGAAGGACTGCAGAAGGATGACGACATGACCGGAAAAACCGAACTCGACGACCGTAAAGAAGTCCAAGATAAAGACAACTGGGAGAAGAAGACTGAAACTACTGGGCCGATTGTTGTTGGCAATACATGCACTTTCATGAGGACTGCTGATTCTCGGAAGCAGTGGTTGAAGGCAAAATCTTCCATGAGTAGTTACCTCAAGAAGAAGAGCATCGTGAAAACTTCCTCGGGAAATGGGGGATCAAGAAGGCGAGGGAGCTGACTCCGATGAGTTTTATTGTCGGAACTCTTTTTGAATGTGTCTCCAATTGCGGAAGCCAATACGTGACTATTTTTTAGTAGGTAAATATCATTAATCAACTCTTGCTGAATCTGAGGATATTTACCGAGCTTGGGCGCGAGATTTATTGTAGAATCGTCTTGAACATATTATGCTGACATTTATATTATATGTATTATGTTCCATCATTAAGTTTTGATGAAAAGTTCTGCTGACATCTTGTTTCGCTATCGATATTTTACAACCTACAATTATTCATGGGATAGTTCTGGGAAATCTGAAGAGGATTTTCTTGTCTCACATTTCCTATGTTTACTGTATGTATCCAATCCAATCCTTCCACGTCAAATGTGAACTGTACCTCAACTTGCACACTTCCCTCTTTCGTTACGGATATCATGGATAATTTAGAAACGTTTTTTTTTATAATGATTAGGCCTCATTGGAGAAAGATAGTTCGAAAAACGATGCAGGATGAAAACAAATAGAGTAATTTACAGGGAGGTTATCAAACTTTCCTGATGATATCATTGTGATCTCCAAACATGCAAATGTAACACTTTTTGAGTCTCGAATTAGTTTGACACTAACAATGTGTTCTCTCGCTGGTCCTCCACAAGTAAATTCTCGTAACGCCATTTGAACCAGCAGCATGATATCACATTGTTACCTTCAAATAACTCGGAGCTAGAGACGTTACGTTTGGGGATTATATTGATAGTATATGGAAAGTTTGGGACCTTGATGTTAAGTGATAAACATGCGATTCAGAATAGGGCATACCTTTTAGTTTCATTTTGTAATGGCATTGCTACAAATAGAGGGAAGAAAGCCAGAAGCCGAAGGCGAAGGTCTGATATTCTCAAGTCTAGTTGTGGAGGCGTTTATCCCGACATCCCGGAATCAAGCTCGGACTGTTCCCTCCCTGGCGGCTGCGGAAGAAAGCCTTGCGTGAACTATTTGTTCTATTAGAGGTGCTTCGCGCTACCCGAATCTTTCTCGCACAGCCCTCACCTAGTCTCGCCTGCACTCCACTCGTCTTGGAAAATGCAGGAGCTTTCATTACCAGTTGGAAAGCCATGAGGGCTTTGCATGAGAAGTTTGACTGGGATGGATTGGTTTGACCATATCCTTCAATTAATTAACATCTCTTAAAGCCCGTCAAGTATATTACTTTTCGCACCAAAAATTCCATTTTCGCCCTTACTGTCTCATATGGAAATTCCAGAATTGCCCTCATCAATTTCGATAACGTCCAACCCATCAATGATTGCCTCCATCTCCAAAAGCTCACAATCAACCCTAGAAATCCTACCCATTCTCTCACCTCCTCTGTTCATTGATTCATCCCATGCATGATACCCGACAACGAGGCTTCCGGCTGTTGCTTATCTTGCTCAATACTTCTCGCGTGGGGATTGGGGGGTTGGTGGTGGTGGGGTGTGTGTGTTGGGGGGGGGGGGGTGATGATCTGGAAGAGCCGTGAGGTCTTAGCAACCCCTTTCTTTATTCTCTTCTATGTGAAACGGGGGGCTTCTTATTTCTTCTCACGTTGTGTCATCGTTTAGGGTTTTAGTGGAACGAGAGCAAGAAGGATGAGTCACAGGATGGAGGGGTCTTGGCCGAAGTCCGCTATCAATGAGAACGAGATCCGCATCACCATGCATGGCCTCATGCGCATACATTGTCCATGCCAACTCCCTTCTTCTGCTTCGAGCTGCTGCCGAATCTCTAATCCACTTTGTCTTTTCCGTCCCTACTTACACTCAAAGGTGCGACTTAGGATGGAATGACTTGGTGGTTCGTTGAGAGTTTACTTTCGTTTGTAGTTTCCTGCAGTTGTGGAATGCTTACTACTGTGTTATTTTGGTATACATTAGAGCTCTCCTATTGGGTCTACTTTACGTTACCCTTGCTGTAGGAGAAGTGTTGTATTTAAAGTTAATGTAATTAAATTTTCATTTGATAAATATATTCAATTACATTGGATTTTAATTTGGTTTCAATTGGAAAACCAAATAACATTGGTGGTAAAGTTGGGAATTCCTAAATTTGAAACAATGTGGGGCTTGCATGGAAGTTTAGTATCACATCTAGCGTTTCTAAACTTTTGGTGGGCTTATATATGAGTTCACACCCCAAGCTCTTGTAGAAATAATAGAGAGGAGGATGGAGGACCACACACATGCACGCTCTCTGCTCCATCTTCGGCTCAGGTTCAAGCACAGGAGAGTTGATTCGGATCTCAATACTTTTGCTACGGGTTTCATTTGAGGGAATTCGACTAGACTCCAACATCTTTGACCTAGATGTCGTTTCAGAATTCGAAGAGGCACCCATTAGGAGGTGGGGCACTTTCGGAAGGTGAAAAGCCGCTAGGTCTTCTTATAGCCTCCCCATGGATGCCATTTTCTTCACCCGCAAGAAAACTCTCACGCCGCTTTTGCTATCTGTTTTCCCCACAGCATATGCGACTTGCATTTCTTCTTCTCGACTGTAAGTTTTCTGAGGTACTTTCGAGCACGATCTTGTTGGTGTGCGTGGACATAGATCATGTGCCGTCGTATCCTGTGAGCGGATCGCCAGCACCCTTCGCACCGGTATTGTCAGGGTGATATATTCTCTAAGGACAATCCATTTCATGAATGCTTCGCTGATCTCTTATCTAATCTATTTACTGTTTTGTTTACCACAATTTATTTATTGCATTATCTTCTTGGATCTCGCCCTAATATGATTAATAAATGGTTAATTTGATTCACGCGTGCATATTATAATTTCTACATAATTGGATATGCATGATTTTAATCTTGTTAATCTGTAATGCATTGATTCATATTGATCATGGAATTTACTGATTAATATATACTTTAATAATCCTCTTTCCAACAAGAAGATGATGGCTGCATCAAATGCTGCTAAGCCAAAAGTGACCCAGAAGTATCATCTGTGTTTGGTGAAGATAGTGACGAAGAATAGCAACGACAGGCTCCTGCATCTGTTCGTAGATGGTGAAAGCTGGGTAATCAACATTCTCAAGGACGACCTTTACGTGTTCTTGATCATCATGTTCTATACAAGCTGGAGGAGATGATGTTAATGGAGTTGGTCTGAGTTAAACAAGTTAAGGATTCAATACTTATCCTGGTCAGCTCTTGCATTTTACACCTAGAATCAAACTTTTTGATTGATATTTCATCTGATGAGATGGCAATGACAAGGCATCGGATCCTTATTATTCAGTTTAAAACATGATTAAGAAGTTCCCTGTTCTGTTGGATGTTTTGTTTGATTGAATATTCACATTTGATTCGATGAGAACATGATCTCGCTGTACTTAGACTTGATTGCATATGGCAGATCTTGAGAAAATTGACACAGTGCAAAGTTTGTACAACTTGGTTAAGTTTGACTTGTTCCCGGTTCTACTAATATCTTAAATTAACATATGCATTTTGTGCGTTATTAAGTTTTCATGTGCATCAGTTTACATATGTATCACAATCATAAACATTTGTGAACGTCGACATGTGCTAGGTTCTCACATCTTCTCTTCCACATCTTTCTAAAGACCAGACAACAGAATAGAAGCGTGAATTATACAAATCTACTGTTCCATTTTCATGCGACGTTCAAATTGGGAAAAAGGTTTTTATGCTCCATTGATGGATCGATAGTTGTTTGTCTAATGATTTTTTTGGCTTCATTAACAGATCGACGGTTGTTACTTGTTACCCAATGACGATGACTTGCTGGTTGAATATCAGCCAGTGAATCATGTGAGGAACTTTTAATGTGGTTGAATGCTTGTGTTGTGGATGGACTTCTTTAGTATATGAGAAAGTTGCAACTATGCAGATTGAGGGAAATCGACCAGGTATGCCGCCTTGCTTTTTGAGAGAGGACGAGAGAGGGAGAGAGAGTGGGAGTGATGGAATCGGAAGGGGGGGTCCCGCAGTCAGAGTTCCGGTGACGCGTTTCCCCTCCTTATGGGGAGGTTTATATAGGGCGTATGACCTCGCCATGTCCGCCTTTCCCACGCCCTTGCGGTTAGGGTCTCCAGGAGACCCAGCCCTCGCACAACCGTCGGCGGCGGTTTTGACCACTCGGTCATTCCACGAGCACCGTTCTAACATCTCCCACTAGACCAAAGAGATTGAAACATATATGCTCCCACTATTCGTGTAGTATGTATATATATATATATATATATATATATATATATATATATATATATATATATGGAGATTTGTCATGTGAAGATCGTTATCTATGAAACCTCTTCCTTGACTCAAACATTCCTGTTCCATTAAACTAACATGTTTGCAGCTATTCCTTTGGTTAGGGAATCAACCAACATGTCATTGGTAGGTATGTAGGTTACCGTGATTTCTTGCTTTCCCACTATATCTTGTATATAGTGATATTGGATCTTAATGTGTTTTCCTTTAGAATATTAGCCCCACTATTGATCAAGCTTATCACAATTTGATTGTCATAATACATCTCAACTGGCCCTTTAACCAATTCGAGGCTTAAGTTCTCTAGAAAACGTCTGATCCACACGACATGAGTGGTGGCCATGCTACATGCAATCAGCCTCCTGTGTATGTCGAGATACACATCCTTGTTTCTTGCTACCCTAAGAAACAACTGCACCACCGAACATAAACAGATAACCCGATGTGGATTTCCTATCATCCACATCCCCTCCGAAATCGGCATCGAAGTATCCTACCACTTCAAGCGATTCTTCTTGATACACAAGTTTCAGATGTAATGTCCATTTCAGATATCGAAAAATCCTCTTTACAGCTTCCCAGTGTACTAGACCGGGATTACTTTGATATCTACTTTGACCGGGAATCATATGAGGAACTTTTAATGTGATTGAATGTTTGTGTTGTGGATGAACTTCTTTAGTATATGAGAAAGTTGCAACTCTGCAGACTTCATGTTGATTTCGAGGTCGAGGGAACAACTGCACATATAAATTCGTCGATGTTGATTATTTGATGATTTTAATATCAGCCGATGAGCCTTATGAGAAATTTTGAATGTGGTTTAATATACGAGAACATTACATCTCTACAGATTTTGTATTAGCACCTATATGAGATTGGATTGATTTCTAAACGAAAGCCTCGGAAGGCTGACGGAACAACTATGTTCATCAGTTTCCCAGTGACACTTTCATAACAAACTTGCAATCCTTATTGGGGATACTATTGTTCATTTGGGTTATTTTACCTTTTGCATTGTAGGTGTTAGACCATTTTTATTACTTGTTTGATTTTGGTGATTGTTTTGATTGCCTCTGAACAATAGAAGTGAATTTCTGCACATTCGCTGTAACTGGCAGCTCGATGAAGGTACTTCTATGCTATTGAGTTGCTTCATATTCAACCGTCACTAGGGGTGCACATAGATAGGACAAAATCCATAATCCGATGTTATCGGATTGGATTGGTTTGATTTTATCATTTTAACAGATCGGATTGGAATTTTTAAAATCCGTTAAAGTATGGATTGGATCGGATCATTATAAAAATCCGATCCGGTCCAATCCGTTAATCCGTTAACATATATTTATATTTATCATACATACATAATATCCATCTTCACCAATCCGTCATATTCAATGTCGTTCATTGTAATTTTTGTTGGATACAAGTCCAATTATCACACACATCTCTTTCTCTTGAAAGTCAAATGCTAAATCTCAAAAATAATAAAATAAGATTATAACTTGTAATGTTGTGAACCCTCTTTGGTCATTTCGCTCCAATTCCATCTCCCTATCATTTCACTCTCAACCACCAATATCTAGCTATTGTTCTCTCTTCATCTTGGTCCATTTTGATGCCTCATCTTCTGCACAACGTTTTCCTCCTCAAGTACAATAGTGCCACCCTCCCTTATGATGTCCTCACCTGTCTCACTCAATATTGTCTTTCTCTGGCACGATACCATTTTCCTTAAGTGTACTACATGTCGTCTGATCCCCATTAAAAGAAAATAGATTCAGGACAATTGCTTAGCACATGTATTTTTTATTCTCGGCCCTTTTGCTTGTTCCAGCTTGCAACCTTACCCATGTATGAAACTAGATCAGCTATATGTTGAGATGTACCATACCATCTAAGGACAAACAAGCATACTTGAATTCTTTTCCATATTAAATTGATATATGGATTTGATTCATATTTTTCAGAAAATTTTTTATATTTTGATTATAGGAACAATTCTAACAAATAAATTCCATTTCAATCTATTTAAAAGGAGACACATGATGCATAATTGTTGGGCTATATTTTTAAATTAGATTTGTCTTGGATACCAAATCGAATATAATTATTTTATGATTCTTGAATGTTGATATATTATAGTGCCTTAAAGGATGTTTTTAGGAGTGATCTGATTTTGACATAATCTAAATACATCACAGACTTCATCAATATCCATCAAAGAAATCACATTTTTTGTTATCTAACTATTTTTTGCATCTATATTTGATAACTTGCATAAATCACATGTCGAAAATCATTTACAAAAAACATACTAATGCACCTTTAATAAAAAGAAACTTAGACACCGAATTCAATATAAATTCTTTAGCTTCATCGTGTGGTCTTCAACTTTTTATAATGGATAAATGGAGTTCATCAATTTTAATTTGATTATGCGCTCTTTAAATATTCTTTTCATTATATCTATCCAAATATCAATTTTGAAGTCATATTACAAATGTCGAAGGTTAGTGTGCTACAAAAAATAAACATTACAGGATAAATTATTGAACGGAAATGTGTAAGTATAAAAATCCAATTCCAATATGTAATATGATGGATTGGATTGGTTTGGATTCAAATATTTGATGGATTGGATTGGATTGATAAAGGTGAAAATCTGTTAAGGTTGGATTGGACATGGATTAGGCTAAAATCCGATCCAATCCGATCCACGTGCACCCCTAACCGTCACTGTCGGCATCACGCTTAAAGTAACAATTGATATTCCATCTCTCCACCTCATTGCAGCAACTACCAAGGTCCACTGACCACCATTCCATAGTGATAAACGAATAATCTAAATTACAGTTGATGTAATATAGTCTAAATTATATGTATTGATATATCAATTCTGCCATAAGATTTTAAACAACACCGGTACCCACTTAAATGGGTACCCACTTAAATGGTACCCACTTAAATGGTCTGGTGGTAGTGCTTACCACCCAAATGATCATTGTTCAAATCTCACCATTGTGTGGGTTGCATTAGGTAGTCGACATCCATGCAAAAATAGTCGAATCTTTCAACATGGATTTTGAGCAAGAATCCATGTAGTTGACTCTACTTATAGTGGCAGAAGGCTTTGCCATCATGCTACTGTAACATATATTGATGATGATATTGCCAGACTAGATGACAACTGATCTGTTCAATGAGTCGACATCATCTGAAGATCGCACATAGTTAGAGATGATGCCTTTCTTATGAACTTATATTTGCACTTTACTAAACAACGACGAGTGTTGTTAATGTAATTCGAGCCCCATGGACAACAAGTCTCATTCGCTTGTACAAGTTGAGTGCATGTACAGACTTTCCTCATATGAGTTCATGATAGTCCCATAGCTATAGTAAACATTTCCTTGAAACGTCTTGAACGTTTACTAAAACTATAATATATCTTATTGAAGCTTGAATATCTATTATTGAAGAACATTATGATTGTTATTAAAGCTATAATATCTCGTATTGAAGCTTGGATATCAACTACTTAAACCATCTATACAAAAGCAATTATTTTTTATTCAAGTAAAACAATTTTTATTACCGAAGCTATAATATTTCTTACTAGATTTCAACTTCTAAGTTACTTGCCTATTTATATTCTTTACTACATTTATATCAATAATACATGATTATCTCCTATTGAAGTGAATGCTGTCATGTTATATAACTTTAGAAGTTACGAAAAACATTTCTAAAGTATGAATGTGTAGCAGCTTACTGAAAATAAATATTCAGTAATACATATTAGTATACTTATTTTCGGCATAAGTACAAGGAGAAGACATGACACTTCAGTAACAAAAAATGACTTGTAACATTCATTTATCCTATGAATACAATTGATCAAGCACCAATGGAGATACATTTCATGAATGAATTATTTGAATAATAAGTAATGGCACATAAATATCTTCTAAACAACTTTTATTATTATCTTGTACATGCAAGAATCAACTCAATGTTAAAAAAAATCCATGATAACAACACATATTCATCTAATTCTCCCTCATCTTCTGTCTTCTCTTCCTTTTGACAATTTCTTCTACATAACGACATCTCTTCTAACAACAACTAGTTGAATCCACTTACCTATAACATCATCCTAAAAGAAATAATATGTTAACGGTTAATTTCAAAGAGAATAAATTATAAAATTTAAGAAAGGAAAAATATTACTTACAATAATTTGCATCCTTTTCTGACTTTGAAGGGAAATATCTTGAATCATGTCCATGTTTTACTTTGTTACATAGTTTGCATTATCTTCACTTTACTCCATATTTTTCGCTTATAGATTTCAAACGATCTGTGTTTCCTTTTGATCTTTCGCCTTTCCCACAACCTTTTGATCTATCTACATTAGGATCTTTCACTTGGATGCTTGGTCTATAATTGTTTTCGTTCCTATTTTGGTTGTTGTAGTCGTCGACACACTCTTTTTTATTCTTAGTAATCTCAACGGCTTTAACCACATATATGGGAACTTTTTTAATAAATTCACAAACTTCTTGATTCCCATCTGCCTTGCTAATGAGTTCGTTTGACAATTTTCTTATGTCATTATTGCCATCTTCTTTTATCCTCCTCATATACAGTGGATAGTAACCATTTATCTTTATATTTTGCTCAAGGCTGGGATTGCAACTTCTGCTCCTTTTGTTAGTCCAACCCTCTTCTCTATGTTTGCGGTTATGTGCCAACCATAATATATATGTTTTCTAATAAAAAACTCCTTTTATAGCCGTATTAATCAATCTGCATTGATCATTCATTATAGGAGTAGCTTTTAAGGTCTCCATAATTTTTTGAAAAAAACTAAACAAAAGAATCCTTTGTCTCATTCATTAGGAATGCACTGCAAAAGAACACAGTCTTTTGTGATTGTAATTCCATAAAATGATGCAAAAATAAGCTTGTACTTGTTAGTACCGTAGGTGGTATCAAAGGTAACCACATAACCAAAAGCTTATAATCTTCCATTGAATATGAATCTATCTGCATGCAATGGGTCAAACACTTGTCTTCATCAACCTTGTATGCATAAAGAAATCATGTGTTAAGCTTTTACGATATTCAAGGTGTTCCGAGAGCATAACAGAATACTATCCATTCATCTTTTTCTTCTTATCTCTCTTTAAGTTGTAAATATCCCTAGCTATGCATCCAACTTGTTCAAGAGGGCCATTATGCTTGTCTAGAAAGCCTATCTATAGGGATGTTTACTTCTAACAATGTAGATAGCAAATTCTTTGTAGCCTTTGTGATTCTCCTATTAGGTTTTAACTATTTTTTGCCTGGAGATACAAATTTATGATTATGTTCCTCAACAAAGATGGTAACCTCCCACTGTTGATATAATGGGTTTAACTTCACAGTCACCTTTGCGTTACATCCACATACAGTTATTCCACATCTTCCCTCGCTATCCATTCCTTGGCTCTCCAATTCTACGTCAACCAAAATCAAGCTTGATGTTCGCTCAATAGTTTTTGTGTTTACACATAATATCATTTCTTCCAACAAACATACTTCTTGAATGTAAGGTTCCTAACTTTGGTTTGCCTATCAAATGTGTACTTTGTGCTCTTCCTTCAAATATTGAATCCCACTTCTGTAGCATACTTCTCATAAAATATAGTCCTTATGGCAACCTAATGAAAGTCCTTCACGGGGAATAATCTCTAGATCCACAATTGAAATTGGTGCATCATCATTCACAATATCCTAAAAAAATCCATATGAATATGCAACAATAGAAAATAAAGCGATTTTCATTTAAAAACATTACTGAAACTCCATAGATGCAAAGTTAGTAGATAATAGTTAAATCCAAACTCTCTAGATGGCTTCTATAATAAAAATACGCTTCAATAAGAGAGATTATAGATTTAGTAAAAAAAGTATATGATATTTTAAGTAAATACTAACCCAAGAGATGACTTCATTACTATATATCACAGCTTCAATAAATAATATCATAGATTTAATAACTTATATATAGCTACAAATAAAGGCAAACTCTAAGATTGCTTCAGTAATAAATATTAAATCTTCAAGTTATCAGTAAATGCAAACTCTATACATTGATTCAGTAATTCTTAAACAAGGTTTAGTATTTACCAACAATTCCTAAGTAATATATATCAACGTTTCAGTAAGGCAAGCTGAAAGATTGCTTCAATAATAAAGTAATAAAACTTCATTAAGAAATATCACGTCGTTAGTAACTTGTATGAAGTTATTAATAAAAGCGACCAATATACATTGCTCCTACAATTCTTAAACAAGGTTTACTATTTATCAATTATCCCTCAGTAATTTTTGATACAATTTTCAGCACCTTTCGAATTTTTTTAATACATTCTTAAATTAAATCGTTAATTCTATTCTCCATATACATTTTTTGTTAAGATTTAAGTAGTTTTTGAATCAATTAAAGTAACAACTGTAGCATTACAGTAATAATGAATTTTGATTAAGTAATTTCGTATCAAAATTCTCAAAAGATAAATCATACATGATCCTTCTGAGATAATCTTCTCATGATCCAAACCTTAACGTAAATCATCCATCATCATTCCTTTTGAAATGATCTTCTCATGATCCAAATCTAATCGCAAATCATCCATCATCATTCCTTATGAGACAATTTTCTCACGATCCAAATCAAATTTCAAATCATCCATCACGTTTGAAACTCAAATCAAATACTATACTGTGATGAGAAAATACTTTCAAACAAACAGATTTTGTTCTACAGACGGTCATATTCTAATCAAAACACGAAATAAACGATAACTCATCAATACGATACCTTGTATTGGGCCAAATCGATCGCCTCACATTGCAATTCGATATGTTTTGGCAAATAATTCCCATGCCACCTCTTTTTCCATATTCATACACTATTTTTAGAAATACTTAAGATTTCCAATTTTCCTAATTTTCCATTTGTAGGAATTTCAATCTTGGATGTGACGGCTATAAGTGGGGGTTCATCCCATCTCTAAACAACACACGATTCATTGGATAAATATTCTATATATATACATATGCATACACATACACACACATTGATATTTTAACGACTTGTTGCGCTAATGAGGCTAATTTAGCGACAATTACCGGAAAATCTGAAAAAAGACACTGCCTAATCATCTATACATAAATTACTATTATTTATGTTATGCCGATCACATGTCACAAATCCTCTCTGACGACTCTATAAAGAATATATCTACAGCATCCACACTTTTCCTTCTCGATTATCCTCTTGGGGACATGCACTTCACTGTTCTTGTTTGCGTCCATGTCGATAAAGCTAAACTTATTGCTGATAAAAATTGATGATCACAAACCTCTGGTCATAACCATGATCACCTTCAAAAGTCCTAAATTGTCATTTAAATACATCTTTACTGGATGGATAAATCATCATTCAAGACATTGATGTGACCCGATGGTCAACCACAACCCACTCCAAGTCTGACACTTCAAAATATCAAGATGGAAAAGACATTTTTGTGCATAAAATGAAACATATACCACAGTTATCTCAATAAAAAGATACACTCTAAAGAAAAAAAAAGAGTCTATAGAGCAACAATTAACAAGTGTACATTTCCATGCAAATGGCCTTAATAAACTCAAGGGGTCAATTCCCCGTCCGGCATGGTTCCCAAAAGTACGACTATTTCCATCCACATCTCATTATTTCACTTTATTCCACCATTATTCCTATTTTTTTCCACCTTACCTATCCTTATTCCACCTTATTCTCCTTATTCCTATCTTTCCAGCCCAACAGAAAATAAACCCTTATTCTTCTTATTCCCCATCCCTATTCCTGCTTATTCCCGAACTGAACATTCCCTTAGGGATGATATAGAAGTCTCTCACAAGGACTTGCCAACATACTGAAAAGGAAGCCACTAGGTTTCTAAGCCCCACGTTAGGCTAGAAACCTCTTTGACTTGCTGGATCGATGAGTAGAGTATTGGTGTGTGGGAATGTTAGTGGAAACAAGAAATTCACAAGAACAGGGATGCAAAAGCTCACACGATTTTATTTGAGCAATCACAACTATATATATACATTGCGGGGGAAAATGAAAAGACACAAAAAACGGACGTAGCCCACTATCTCATGTACGTCCTCTCCATAAGTTCAATCATGAATGAAACAATTACTAGCCACATAATTGTCTCATAAGTTATGCTCCAAAACGCATGTCAATAATGGTGCATGCCCATTATAAACACCATGCATGGCACTAATTTTAGCCCTTAAATGCACGTGCATTGATTTCAATCCATGCAAGGTGTGGAGGAAGGCGAGAGATCACAACAAATTCCCCCCTTCATGAGCCTTCATCCCAGCAATCTTCTTGCATTCTTGGAGCTTCGACTGTGGCAACACCTTAGTGAACATATCAGCTCCATTGTCATCTGTGTCCACCTTATCCAGCTGCAAATCTTTTCTCTCCAATGCATCACGTATCCAGTGATGCCGTAACTCAATATGCTTTGACCTGGAGTGAAACGTGGTATTCTTGCTAAGATAAATAGCACTTAAGTTGTCACATAACAATATGTATTTATCCTGTATAAATCCCAAACCATGCAGCAACTTCTTGCACCACAGAAGTTCTTTGCCAGCCTCTGTCACAACCATGTATTCAGCCTCTGTAGAGGACAATGCCACACTCTTTTGTAGCTTGGATTGCCAAGCCACGACTCCTCCTGCGAGAGTGATCAAGTATCCTGATGTTGACCTTCTACCATCAACATCACCTGCCCAATCTGAATCTGTGTATGCCTCCATGTAAGCTTTACTTCCTCCGTAACAAAGGCATTGGCTGGACGTGCCTTTGAGATATCTAAGAATCCATTTCAAGGCTTCCCAATGCTTCCTTCCTGGATTCAACATGTACCTGCTTACAACTCCCACGGCATGTGCAATGTCTGGCCGTGTGCATATCATAGCATACATCAGTGATCCTGCAGCAGATGCATAAGGTATATGGGCCATACCTTGATGCTCTTCCTCAGTCTTGGGTGCGAAATCCTTAGTTAATCTGAAATGAGCAGCATGTGGGGTGCCAACTGGTTTGCACTCATTCATATTGTATCTCTCAAGTACCTTTTCCACGTACTTCTGTTGAGAGATCCACAACCTGTGATTCACCCTATCACGGGTTATCCTCATACCAAGGATTTGTCTGGCTGCACCTAAGTCCTTCATGGCAAAGGACTTGCTTAGATCTTTTTTCAACTTGTTGATCTTGGTCTTATCCTTGCCAACTATAAGCATATCATCAACATATAGAAGAAGAATAAGTTTCTCATGCCCTTTACCTTGCACGTACACACATGTGTCAGCAGTGTTTCTTGTGAAGCCTTGGTTTGACATGAAGCTATCAAACCTCCTGTACCAATTTCTGGGCGCCTGCTTCAATCCGTATAAAGACTTCTTCAATCTGCAAACAAGATGAGTCTCCTTCTTGGATTGGAATCCCTCTGGCTGCTCCATGTACAGCTCTTCCTCAACATCACCATGGAGGAAAGCGGTCTTCACATCCATCTGCTCTAATTCAAGAACTAGAGATGCAACTAGAGCTAGAACCATCCTGACAGACGTCATTTTTACCACAGGAGAAAAAATCTCATCAAAATCGATACCTTTCCTTTGTTCAAAGCCTTTGACCACAAGACGTGCTTTGAACCTTTTTGAGCCATCAGCTTCGCATTTGAGCCTAAAGATCCACCTGTTCTTCAAGGCTCTGGCTCCTTCAGGCAGGGGCACAAGGTCGAACACCTTGTTCCTTTTAAGAGCTTCCATCTCCTCTTGCATTGCCTTCAGCCAGTGTTCTCTGTCGCTATGTTCATTTGCCTCATCAAAGGACTCGGGCTCACCATCATCTGTGAGCAGGAGATACTGGTCGGGTGAGTATCTCATAGACGGTCTACTCACCCTTGTTGAACTTCTCAATTGAGGTTGTTGTACTGCTTCTTCAACAGGCTCTACCACTGGTTCTTCAAGGGGTGGTGTCCCCCCTTCAACGCAGTCTTCTATGGCCTTGGATTCCTCTCTTGCGCCATCATGGAGGGCTTCTTCAAATAGGGAGGGCTCATCATCATAAGTGATAGGAGGTTGCGATTGTGGCTTGAGGATGTCCTGGATTGTTTGGTCCTCAACAAACTTGACATCCCGACTTCTCACAATTTTCCTTTGAGTAGGATCCCACAGCCTATATCCATATTCATCCTGACCGTATCCTACGAAGATGCACACCCTCGTCTTCGAGTCAAGCTTGGTGCGTTCATCACTGGGTACATGAACATATGCAACACATCCAAAAACTTTTAGATGATCAAATGAGACATGTTTACCTCTCCAAGCATGTTCTGGATAGTCTCCATCCAAGGGATGAGACGGAGAACGGTTGATCACATATACGGCCGTGTATAGTGCTTCTCCCCAGAAGCTCTTTGGAAGATTCGATTGAGAGAGCATGGCTCGTACTCTTTCCAACAAGCTGCGATTCATCCTCTCCACAACTCCATTCTGCTGTGGGGTCTTTGGCACCGTCTTCTCCATGCGGATGCCATGGCTCCTGCAATAGCCCTCAAACGGCCCTCGATATTCTCCACCGTTATCAGATCGGATGACCTTTAGTCTCCTTCCGATCTCTCTCTCCACAACAAGGTGCCATGTTTTGAAGACGTCTAGTACTTGGTTCTTCGTCTTCAAGGAAAAGGCCCACACCTTCCTCGAGTGGTCATTGATGAAGGTTACAAAGTAAAAGGCACCTCCAAGCGTCTTTACACCCATGGAGCACACGTCTGTGTGCACAAGATCAAGTGGGTATCTTCTCCTTGACGTTCTCATCTGAAATGATGTACGCCTTTGTTTGCCAGCCATACAATGGCTGCAAACCTCTGAGAGAACTCCGGTGGATGGAATGACATTTTTCTTGGCAAGAATTTGCATACCTTTCTCGCTCATGTGTCCCAGCCTTTGATGCCAAAGAGTTGTTTCGTCTCCTTTAGCAGCATAGGAGCTCCCACATGACCGACCATGAGTCATGTACAATGAGGCTTCCTTCTTTCCTCGGGCAACTATTAGAGAGCCCTTGGAGAGTCTCCTTTCGCCTCCGCCAAATTTGCTGGTATACCCTTCATCATCAAGTGCGCCAGTGGACAACAAGTTCATGCGCACTCCGGGGACGTGCCTTACATCGTTCAGGCTGAGTTTGGTGTTGTTTGGCATCTCCAGAACCACTGTCCCGCGACCAGCAATAGGGCAACTTTGATCATTGCCCATTCTCACCACGCCAAAGTCACCAGGCGTGTACGAAGAGAAGAGCTCCTTCCTAGGTGTGATGTGGAAGGAAGCACCAGAATCCACCACCCAAGTGGACTCTTGAAGTGAGATATTGGCTGATCCAACGTCCCACATGATAACAGCTTCTTCTTGGCTAGCCACGGCTGAAGAGCTAGCCTCACCGATCTCCCGTGCATCTTCTCTTCTAGGTTCTTTGCAGAACCTCTTGATATGTCCTCTCTTCCCGCAGTTGAAGCATGTGATGTCTTTGCGGGGCCTCGACATCGAGCGTCCTCGAGACCTGGCTCTCCCTTGAGAACCATCACCACGGCTCTTATTGCGGCCTTTCCTTTCATTCACCAAGGCTTGTGAATGATCCTCGCCGTGCTCCTTCCTCCTCAGCTCCTCGTTCATCATACTATCCTTCACGGTGTTGAGGGAGAGCGTTCCACTCGACGTGGAATTGCTTAGGGAAACCACCAGCGTTTCCCATGAATCAGGTAGTGAGCTCAAGAGGAGAAGCGCCTGCATCTCATCATCGATGTCCATCTTCAGGCTGGAAAGTCGGTTTACACAATCTTGGAACCGACTAAGATGCTCGCTGACGGAGGAGCCCTGTTGGTACTTCAGATTCACCAATTTCCGGATGAGGAATGCCTTGTTTTGAGCCGTCCTTGGCTCGTACAAGGCTGTAAGCTTCGTCCACAGGTTGCTTGCATTTGTCTCTGTTGAGACATGGTGGAAGACGGAGTCCTCCACCCATTGGCGAATGAACGCCACGGCCTTGCGATTAAGCTTGGCCCATTCTTCATCCGATTTGCCATCTGGCCTCTTCTCGTCTCCTTCGAAGGGGTCGTATAAATCTCTTACAAATAAGAGATCCTCCATCCGTGGCTTCCAGATGGAGTAGTTGGTGGAATTCAGCTTCACCATGGCCGTCGACATCAATTGGTTGCTCGTGCTTGAATCCATCTCCTCCTATCAACACCACGACGTAGCGATCCCGGCTCTGATACCAGTTGAAAAGAAAGCCACTAGGTTTCTAAGCCCCACGTTAGGCTAGAAACCTCTTTGACTTGCTGGATCGATGAGTAGAGTATTGGTGTGTGGGAATGTTAGTGGAAACAAGCAATTCACAAGAAGAGGGATGCAAAAGCTCACACGATTTTATTTGAGCAATCACAACTATATATATACATTGCGGGGGAAAATGAAAAGACACAAAAAACGGACGTAGCCCACTATCTCATGTACGTCCTCTCCATAAGTTCAATCATGAATGAAACAATTATTAGCCACATAATTGTCTCATAAGTTATGCTCCAAAACGCATGTCAATAATGGTGCATGCCCATTATAAACACCATGCATGGCACTAATTTTAGCCCTTAAATGCACGTGCATTGATTTCAATCCATGCAAGGTGTGGAGGAAGGCGAGAGATCACAACAAATACCAATAAATCTACTCCGAACCAAGGAGAAACCAACGCGCACCTTTACCGTTTGCCCCAGTCTTGTGGGCTAGATAGAAGGCTTTGAGGACTTATCTAATAGTCGAGGAGGATGTCAGAAAGGACATCCACAAGCTCACATCACTCAAAGCCCTAAGACCTTACAAGTGCATCCATGAGTTCATTAAAAAAATTGGACTATCATCAAGTAGGAATTCATGAAAATGATATATCGATTGTTTCAAACAAACACTGGTATTAAGGAAGTATGTTTCATTAATAACTCTATCATTATCTTGATTTATAAAAAAAGGGAGATCCCTTCGTATATTGATAAGCCTGAAGCTATAAAAACTACATTCTACCTTCCCAATTTGCCTTTCTTAGAAACTGGGGGTCTCTGACTGCTTTGCCAAGACGAAGGCATCGACGTTGAAAAATAAACCCATAAAGTTCTTTGATATGATAAATTGGAAATTCCTTACACTGGGATTAGAACTCTCAGGGTTTGTGTGGTTGATGGCGTACACCGAGGTACACCGGCATACTCCTCGCTCCAACCATTCCAACTTGGGTTGTGATTACTTGCATTGACCCTACAGTTTCTTTGGTCTAATATTTTTTAATTATGTTCAAATAAAATAACATAAAAAATATATTATAATCGTTAAAAAAGTCAATATAACACACAATCAATGTCACATCACATAAGAATTATCATTCCAACCCTCCCAACTCTCCAAACATCTACTATTCACAGGAGGTACCCCAACCCAAACCAGTTACCAAACATGCCCTCAGGGTGCCCTATCATTCTCATCTCTTGGATAGCTGGTATTCTCAAAATCACATCTATAACTTTATAGATAAAAGGTGGCTTTGTGCGCAAGGTAACCCCACTTTCATCTTTTAATTTATAAACACTATAGATATCCTCGATGGAATGCTATCGATCTTGAGGTCAGGAACATCCAATTCACCGTGAATATCTTGATTTTTATATAATGCGATGAGGCTGCACTTCCATATTTGTAAATACAAGAAAACCCAACTGCAATTACCTCTAATATCATTCGAGCCTCATATCCTATCAGAAAGACAATATCGTTAAATTAAAAGAACAAACCTAATGACTTCGACGAAAATTACGGGTGCTGGATCCCATCAATCTTTTTGTAAAACGTTTTAGTATGTATTAGAGATAGAAAAGAAGGAACAAAATCCCGTATTTGTTTTCAGGAAAAAATCCAAAAACAATAAAGAAGAAGATGAAGAAATTCTCCTTGTTCTCCAGCCAAACCCAACAAGATATTTAGGTAAACCAGATCAGATGCCCTATTCAACTAAAAACAAAAGGCTTGGATCGTCAAGTGGAAGGGAGTGGGGCAGAGTTGGATCGTCGGAGTCAGAAGGAGTTTGGGCAATTATTTGTTCTTAAAACACTTTTTGGGAGATTTTTAGGTACCATGTTGCTACCAGTTATTGTTTGAATATATAATATATATCATAGAATCTCTCCGCCAGATTTGGACAGTGAAATGTGGAGACTCCGCCACCGGATATTAAGAGATGCCGCTGGAAGATCTGCTTTCTCTGTCTATCTTCTCCACCAATCATCGACCCATGCTCATCCAAACCAAACAAGATGTCCCCATCCTCCGTCCAAATCCACAATAAATGACCATTTTTTTAAAGAATAACTTACTCGCAATGACGAAGTTTCTTAGATAATAACGTCATGTTATTTTCCTACCGACAGCCAATACTGTTAGAACAAATAAGGCATAATAACATGAATAATTCACACATCAACCGTATGGGTTTCAATTCCTCTTTTATAAAAAAGCTATGTTTTTTTTATAAACAAACACAGAAGCAACAATTTACAGGTGGTATTATTAATGCATATGCAACAGAGGTAGAAGAAGAAGAAGAAGAAGAAGACGGGTGGGTGTGGGTCATAGGAGGAGGGAGGACCTGCAGAGGGGGCAGGTGGAGTGGGACTGCAGCCACAGCTCGATGCACTGGGAGTGGAAGCAGTGCCCGCAGGAGGGCACCTTCCTCCCCTTCTCGCCCTCCTCGAACTCCTCCAGGCACACGGCGCACTCCGTCCTGACGTCCCCGGAGGGCTGCTCGAAGACTGGCAGCGACTGCCGGGCCTCTGCGGGGAGGCCCGGGTCGGAGGTGGAGCAGGAGAGGGGTGGTCGGAGGCGGCGGCGACGGCGGCTGCTGGAGCAGCAGCAGCAGCAGAGGAAGAGGATGACTACGGCGAATAAGGCGAGGAAGCAGGAGAAGACTATGCGGCCCTTCAAGCTCAGCCGGTTGTCGTAGGGAGATGGTGGGGGAGGAGGAAGAGGTAGCTGCTGCCGCCCCTCCATCTCCGGTACCATTACATGGAGATGGGAAGTTATGTCTCAGCACGCGGAGGGTATAATTTATGGTTGAATCAGACCCTGCTTAAATTAACATTTTTAATTTTTAAATTTTAATTGTAATCGCGTCATATACTCTTCTTGATGAAAATGAATAAGGTCGGACAAAGATAAAAATGCTAACATATGGGCAGTCATGTCTTTATCTATTTTAAAATACAAAAGCCGATATACAAATAATAACAAATATACTTTAAATTAACTTAAATATGCATATTTAGGATGGTTTTCATGCTTTTTATACTTGTGTTCCTCCAAGTTTATCCACAAAACACTTACGCCCCTATAGGGGCGACCGACTTCTACCTCACTTCTTTCTTCTTCTTCACCCCTTTATACTTAGCATATGCTATGTATATGGGAGGTGAGTTGCATTTGTACATACATTGTATTGCATTATACTATATTACATGGTTTAAAAAATCAGACTGGCCGGTCGGACCGGTTGGACCGGGAATTGGCCCCGACCCGGTTGGTTCGGCCGGTTCTTTGTAATTAATTTCAAAAAAATTTAAAAATAAAAACCGGGTCCGACCAGTGGTTTGACCGGGTTGACCCGGATGGTCAGACCGGGTTGACCCGGATTGATCCAGTTTTGATGGTTTGGTAATTTTCAAAAAAATAAAGATTTAAATAATAAAATAATGGGTTTTTTATCATGTATGCCCTTCTTAACTTCTGCGATATAAGGTATGCACCTCTCTTTTCTAGAATATACGTTATGTTAATGCTTAGAGTAATTTTCTCGAAACAACTATAAATAAATGATTACAATATTATATTCATATATAATTCTAGAAATTGAGACTAACTTTGTAGAGTTTTACTTGAAATAAGCAATGTTATTCTATTTAAAGATTTGAAATTTCTAACGATTATTTCATTGATATATAAATACATACTTACATATATGTATATGATTTTATTGTTTCAAAAAATTGGTTCGACCGGTCTGACCAGTAAATTAAGTCTGATCCGATTTTTTCCGAGTCGATAAGAATGATGACGTCATGCCGATGTCATCACCGGTCCGACCGGTTTGGACCGACGGTTCGACCCAATTGGACCAAACCGAAGACTGACCGATTCAATATCCGGTCCGATTTTTAAAACCTTGCTATATTGTACCATACTTTCTGTATATAATACTTAATACACAGTATGGGTAACCATTGTAGAACTTGTAAAATTTGTAAAATTTGTAAAATATGTAAAATATTTGTAAATATGTATAATCCTTGTAAAGTATGTATAACTCTTGTAAAATTAAAAAAAAACAAAAATACAAAAGAAGCAAAAAAACAAACAATTTGATAATTTAAAACTCATTCGAAAAATACATCACGTGCATTTGCACTCCATATGCTTAAGAATTGGTGAAAAGTCATTGGGTTTTGAACCGAGTCATGAGCAGAAATTGAGAGTGTACTTGACTTGACCTTAATCCATTTAATTTTCAGAGGAACTTCACCGAATAGTAGGATTCTAGAAGCTTCAGGTCCTAGACTTAAATCTTCGAGTTCCGCATGGCGGTGTTCAGACTTTGAGTCTGATTGCCTCATTCAGAGCATGAGTCTCGACCAGAGAATTAATATGGACTCTAGCACTGCGCACTTAGCTCAACTCAATTGGGGTGTTGGGAGACCGTATGGCTTCTTATATGTTACCGTGGACATCTAAAGACCTGAGTACATGTTGAAATAAAGATTTGAATGAGGAATAGTCTACTAGAAAATTTTCATTTAGCCGAGGTGGGGGCCAATGCCACCACATCACATGATTGTTCACTCTTGTACCCAAAAAAGTGTACCTTGAATAAATGAGCAAAAAATCAAAGAAAAATGAGCTCAAAAATAAATGCAGAGCAAAAATTTCAAATCCCAATTTCTTGATTAAAATGGCCCATTTCTTGCATAATGAAGACTTGACTACATTGGTCAAGCTTCAAATAGGAGGCTTAGCTATACTGGTTAGGCTCCAATTTCTTCTCTCTTTCTCCTTTTTGATAGTACTAGTAGTACTTGAACTCAAAAGGAAATATCCGACTCCTAGAGGACGAGTTACTGGAGGAGAGGATTACATGGTAGTTCAATATTTTAATTGAAAAGAGTAAACACCCTTCATACATAAGAGACAACAGTTCAATATTCATGGAGTAAGCTTTAGGTGGGAGTGGATCAAAGATGACTTCCAAGCCGAACCTGCACAGTAACTTGTAGAACTTAGAGACTGTTGATTTTTAAAGTCCTAATTCTCACAGGAGTTCCGCCAAACTATTACTCCAAGGGTCAGGTTGAGCTCCATTTCTACCTTCTGTTCATGATCTTGGTATGGAAGCCAATCTCATTTCACTACTTCATTCTTTGATTACTCGGGGATGAGCAAGTTTTAAGTATAGGAGGTTGACGAGTATGTGATTCATCACTCTAATTATCTTAAAATAGAGATTCATCTTAATTAATTAGATGTAACTCATAATTAGCATTTACACACTTGTAAATAATTTGCATAAATTAACATTTCATTCTGCAGTCATATTAGCTTGTTAATATTCCCCTACTTCATTCTTTTTAAATTAAATTAATAACTACAATTTATATAAAACTAACTCCATTTTGTACGCATCACTAATATTAATCGACGAAAAATCCTAGAAAAATACCAACTTGTATACATGTGAAATAAATTCAAACCCCAATTCCATGACAGAAATCCGCAAAAATTGATATTTATGACGCCCACGGATCCAGATACTCATTTACACATCACTCATAGTATCATGTTCGCCAGAGATCGCATTAGGGTACTGAAAATGAGGGAAAATTTCATATTTCCAATGCCATTCACAATTAACAACAAGCTACAGGACTAACAACGTGTCACCAATTTATACTGCATTAATTTTCATATAAATTTACATATAACAAAAGAACTGTATTATGTACATGTACCCCAAAATATAACAGAAGAAAAGAAAAGCACTAATATTATCCCTAACATAAACAATAACATGTGTACACAACAAGAGTAAGTGCGGATGCTTAGGTTCAACCGTCGGACTACTGCAGTGCATGTACTTATTCTACAATCCATGCATTAGGAAGAAAAGAACATCAACAAAACTTGAGCACAATCTCATTAATTAAAAATAATAGGTAATTCAATGGATCCAAAAGAAAGCAAAAATACGATTTGGCAGTTAGATTTAACGAGCTACTTGCATATAAACTGATTTTCAAGTTTGTTCTGCATGTGAATCCTCTGACTTATTCATCCCACCTCAATTACCCATAATTAACATTTTCATTTATTGATTATATGATCTATATTTAAGCTATCACCTTTTTATTAATTATTATTCATATTGATGGATCTTGGTAATGTGGATGATGAGTCTTCGATCTGATCTTTGTCTTTATCTAATCTCTCAGGCTTAGTGGATAGTCTATGATGTTGGTTTGAGTGTGACCTCACACTATGACTCTAAGGTGTAAAGAATGCCTTAGGGTTGGGGGGCCTCCGTATGCAGTGGAGTGTAATGCATCCTAACTAAGTTCTTAAAACATCTACTAGATCCATCTATCAAATGTAGTCTCCAATATAAAATTATATAAGTTTTTCATTTTCTCCATTCTTTTTCAAGTCTCAATGATTTATTAATTCTTTGATTTATTAAATGCTTATTATGATTGAGGTGATCTAGATCTTTTTCCGATTTTTATGAGTCATGTGGATGGATCTTAGTAAGTGTATATGATGTGTCTCATTTTCTGATTCTTTTCTTGTTAATTTCCTCAAGCTTAATGGATAGTCTGTGGTCTTGATCCGGATGAGACCTCATACTATGACTCTAAGGCAATAAGGAAATCTTAGGATTGGAGTGCCTTTATAGGAATGCGGTGGGATAAAATGCATCCTAACTAAGTTCCCAACACGTCCACTAGCTTTTGTGACAACCGTGGTAGTATCTCTTAATCTGATAAGGATGATTTTCATAATATGGTATTTTCTCTTAGCCAGGACCTACTGGCAAAATAGTAACTAGCTCAACGGAAACCAAGCTCAACTATAACCAAGATCAACTGTAACCAACTCAACTATAACCAAGATCAACTGTAACCAACTCAACTGTAACCAAGATCAACTGTAACCAACTCAACTATAACCAAGATCAACAATAACCAACTCAACTGTAACCACGCTCAACTATAACCAACTCAATTATAACCAACTCGTAAGAACAATAACAAAAACTCAAGCGGTGAGGAAGTCTCCAAAGGGATCCTTTCGTCTTGCCCACCCAATGGAAGTGCGGTCTAGGGGAGGGCTAGGCCTACTCCAAAACTGTGCCCCTGAGATTGGGGAGAGACTTTCCGGAACAAGTCACTCTAGAAAAACCAGCCCGACCAGCATGAGCAATGAGCTCAAAAAACCAAAATCGAGAGCCCTCCAGCCTAGGTACCCTACAGAATATAAGATCAGCCGAATTGGTCTAAAAAACATGTGTATCTCAAACAGACGTAAAACTACGAGCACTTGTGAAAAATTGAGAAAAGACTGGGATCCGAGACCAAGGCACTAAGATGCCACTGCCCTAACTGAGCTTCTTATTTCCCACCCAGATGAGGGTCACCGCACCCTCGCATAGTCAGGTGTAAGGATCACCATCACGGGCACCCTTAATTATCACACATCATTGAATTACCATTGCAACTTGATTCCTCATCCTTTCTCAGTCCTTTTTGTGGTTGTCTCTACAGATCTATGTCTTTTGGTCGACAATCTTATTGATATCACTAATTCACTATCAATTTCACTTATTTGTCCACTTCATCATTTTTTAGTGATATATATAAATATTATATTATACTTTAAGATTAATTGATTGAGGATTACTTATTCATAACGATCTTAAGACATCATTTGTTGACTTCATAAGAGAAGAGTATTACTATTTTAATATTTGTATTTCAATCTCTTCAATAAGGTCACAAGATTAGAAGATTTCTCGAATCTGGAACTTAATTCAATTTGACGTAAGATTTTCCAATTCTTCTCATCTTTAAATCATTAGAGTTAAAGATACTCATTAGATTTGATTTTAAGTTCAATTCTATGTAAATTTCTCCCAAATATTTTTATCTTTAAATCACGAGATTTAGATCTACTATTAAATCTGAATTTAAATTCAATGATACAAAACTCCTAATCTTTTAAGTCTTAAATAATGAAATTAGTAGATATCCATCAAATCCTCACATTTTATCATGAAGTCAGACCATAAACAATGGCCTGATTTTCAGATTTTAATACATGTAATTCATCCTCAATTTTTTATCTTTCAAAAATCCAAGATTTGGCTATAATTTAATTTAAATTCACATTTAAAATTCATAATTTAGTAACTTTAGAGAATAAATTCTTCATACAAAAATCATCAAATTGGATCATAGTTCAATATGGAAATCTGTATCTTATTGTATAAAATTTAAACTTAATTTGTATGTTGATTGATCCCCAAATCATCATAGATCCCCAAATCATCATACTCTATGTATAAAATCTATAACTATCCATGTTCTAAAATCAAGCTCCAATCACATGCAATTCATTCTCAAATCCTTAATATTTTTTTACATGAAATCAGATGATAACAATGTTCTGAAATTAGGTCAAAATGCATGTAAATCATCATTAAATCATCATCTTTAAAGTATAAAAACTGTAGTATACCATGTTCTGAAATTAGAGCTTAAAGCATGCAATTCATCCTAAATTCTTCACAATTTGGGTATGAGATTTGTGTATAATCAATGGTCTGATTTTTGACTTAAAGCATATGCTAGTCACATAAAATCTTTAAATTTTTAATAAAAAATCAGTGCCTAATTTATGGTCTGAGCTTAGATTAATTTGCATGTTAATCACTTACTTTTTATTTTCAAATACTTAAGAATTCAAGAGCATAAAATTTGGATATATTTGATGGTCTGAAATTTAGAATTATGTATGCAAATCACCACCAAACTATCATCATTAAGCAAGCAAACTGTAGTAAGTATAGATCTGATTTTAGAGTCAAATCATGCCATTTTATCCCCAATTCTATCCATTTTAAGGTATGAATAGTGACTCATTAATGATCTTTAATTTGATAACCTAAAATTTGTGTATAACAGTGGTCTAGTTTCACATCAAAATACACACAATTCTTCCTCAATCTTTCACAATTTGGTTAAAATCAATGGTCTAATTTTAGTTCCTAATACATACAAATTACCCCAAATTTATTAAAATTTTCATCATAAATTTCGGGCATATGCAGTAGTTAGGATCAATAATATGTAATTCAACCTCAAATTCATCACATTTAATCATGAAATCAGGTATAGCAGTGGTCTGAAATTGAATCTAAAACATGCATGGAATGCAACAAGAGAGGGGGAAAAGATTGGACCTCTTTTGGGTCTCCTAATTGGAGAAAATTGGGGCTTATAACAATAAGAATAGCTGCTGGACAACACCCATAGCAGCACCTCTAGGGGCTCTAGTTGTTGAAAGTAGCAGTATCTTCAGGGGAGGAAGATGGCTGGAGTAGCTAGGCCTTGCAGCAGTAGCTTGGAGGGGTCGTAGCTTAGTAGGGGGCCGTTTTGGGTGCATCAGCAACAACTCCAAAGGGAGCAGTAGCTGCCCTTAGGCAGCAAGTAACAACTTCTCAGAATCAAGGAGCAACAACTCCAATGGGAAGAGCAAGAGCATAATGCTTGGCTGGAAAAGAAGAGAAAAGAGGAGGAATTTGGGAGAAAAGGGGGAGGGTTTGGCTGCTATAAATAAGGAAAAGAGAGGGCTTCTCTTGTTACCAAGTGATGTAAGAAAGATGGCCAAATGGAGAGGGACAACTACTGCTATCGTGAATTTTACATAAAAAGTTTATTTTTATTTTTTTAAACCTTTATTTATCTCTTTAATTTGAAATACCAAACTCGTCCACATTCATATCTCGTGTGTCGGATTCTGATGTACAATAGTTCGTTTTGACCATCTCTGAATGACGATAAAAATGAGTATATTATTCATATATTTCGGATCAAAGATGAATTCTTGAAATTTCCGAGATACGGTCTTGGTTTACGACTAAAATTTGTGATTCTAAATTATCAATTGACTCCGATCGATGAACGGTCGATTTCGTTTGTCTTATTTTATCGAACCGGATTTCATGGTGGTCTCGGTTAGTTTTGCAGTTCAGATTTTACCTCTTTCTGATCGCACACAATACTATGTGATCGACTTTTGGTCGATTGCAACCTAACGAACTTCGATCTGTGATTTACAAATCGATCTGAGTTTATTCAAAATTAGATGAATATTAATTGATATTATAGACTCTTAATTGGATCGATTTATCCAGATCCGGATGTCACGAATATAATATCCTCAAAGGAAGTCTCATTCTCGAGACTCGAGTCAAGGTCATTATGTGTTTTGTTTTGATTTCATCTAGACATAAAAATCTCAAAGGGTTTTGATTCCAAAAAAAACCTCAAAGGAGAAACAAGCCACATTCTTTCAACATGTATATAATTAAATGACTTGTTTTTTTTGACAGTTACTTGAAAATAGCCGTGGGTATTGTCTCCACATGTCTGCTTCAGTTTCCGACATCGCCTCTTCGACACCATGTCAGTTCCATAGCACTTTGACTAAGGGAATCTCTTTGCTGCGAATCTTATTCACAACACTATCGAGTATCTACATTAGACTCTCCTCATATTTAATCGGGATCCATGTCAAGGTTCTCATAGCTGATGACATGTCGAGGGTCGTGCACATACTTCCTTAGATTGTATATATGAAAGATATCGTGTATGGCTGCTAGTTGTGGAGGAAGGGCTACTCGGTAGGCTACCATCGCCATACAAGCAATAATCTCAAATGGTTCAACATATCATGATGCCAACTTGTCACATACATCAAATCTCTATACTCCATTCATAGGAGATACTCGTAGGAACACTCAATCTCCTTCCCATGTTTTACAAGAATTCCATTAGTATGAAAGATTAAGTTGAATATCGATAAGTCACATTTTGAATGGATTAAGAGATGATGTTCAGATTACCTGAAACTCTAAATATCTTTTCCAACTACCTACATAGCTTTTCTGGCGGCTCTGCATCGTCAAAAGCTTTCGCCTCACAAGATCAACATCCCTCACGGTCTTCTCCAAGAGATTCACAGAGTAAAGAGTGCGATCACCTATCTCACACCAACTGAGAGGTGTGAGGCATCTCCGCTTGTATAGGGCTTCAAATCTTGCCATGCCGGTACTGGAATGATGTCTGATGTTGTTCGGGATTTCTACCAAGGACAGGTGGTCCTTCAAGAACCCTCTTCACTCAAGAGTACATGCACATAGCAAATCCTCAAGTGTCTGAATAGTGCACTCACTCTGTCCATCAGTCTGGACGGTATGCAAATTTTATCTTCAGCTATGTCTGTAGTGTTGACATGAGTTGGTTCCGGTAGTGAGATATAAACATTGAGTATCTGTCAGACACTACCTCACGTGGTACACATGAAGCATGATAATGTTATGCACATACAATCTAGTCAACCTAGATGGAGTGTAGGCTATGCTGACATGTATGAAATGGGATGACTTGATCAATCTGTCAACAATGACCCAACAACATCATGGCCGCTGGTGTAATTGGCAATCGAGTGACAAAATCCATAGAAATACTCTCCTACTTCTACTCAAGAATGGGGGGATATTGCAATAATGTTGGTGGTATTCTATGCTCAGCCTTAATCATCTGATAGGTCAAGCATCTATTAACATGATCTGCCACATCTTGCTTCATGCCATCCCACCAGAATGTTGGCTCAGATCCCAATACATCTTTGTGCTACTAGGATGAATAGACAACCGTGAACTGTATGCCTCATCGAGAATATCTTTATGCAACTGCTTATCATTAGGCACAATAACCTAGATAAAAATCCATAAAATAGACTTAGTCACCACAAAATCATCACTTTCGTCCTTGATGGCACGCATGTATCTATCTTGAATTCAAGGATCTGTCCTCCGACCTTCTACTATGCGATCACAAAGATTGCTGAATAGTGGGGGCACAAAAGTAGATATGGGCACACTCTCATGTTCAGCTCCTTTTGATCAAAGATGTACTTTAAACTCTTACGATGTGTTAAAATCTAGAAATTCTCCTCATAGAGATAGTGGCGCCAGATCTTCAAAGCAAAAACTATCGTCAACTGATGATTACATTATATATGGGTATAACATTCTTAAATTATGTGAAATACAATATCAATCTTTGATGTGTAAACTCCAAATTCACATAATTTGCATCCTACACACATAGCAGATAAAATCCTCATAAAATCAACAAATCAGCTGAAGAAGATATTCTCACAAATCTCTATGTACATTTAAAGATCATTTTGTAAACTGAGATTAAATTATCATCTATGAAAATCAGATATGTTATTATCAGAGAGAATGAAGAATTTTTGGGTGTACTTATAACATTAAATCTCTCAACATCCAACACATTTTACTTTACTTTTTGTTGGAAAGAAATGGGGAGGGGGGATAGTATAAAAGTCTCATTCTTTATTCTCATAAATAGAGCCACCAACATGTGCCCTCCCCATGCATATATGGAGCCCCACGTAACTCACCTTCCCCATGTCCATCCCTTCCCCATGCACATTCATTTAATTTTGTCTTTACTTGCATGGCAACTCCGTATGCATAGCTGCATATTGCATGTATAAAAAGGGACCCCCTTGCACTCACGCAACTCTGATACCCGCGGGCACGCATCCCTCTCTCTCGTTGGTTCTATATATCTCTCTCTCGTTTTCTTTTTGCTGATTACAGGAAGAACCCGACCTCCTCCTCTTGCAAGTAATCTACATGCCTCTCTCGTACCCTTGGCGTGCGCCATCAGTTGCAGCAGCAAGTGGCTGCACGTCTAGCGGCCACCAACCTCCAGCCGCCACCCTCTTCCGCTGAGCTTCTCTGCATGCTACCGGCGACCAACTGCGCTCCCCACTCGCACGCATTACTGCGTGCACCTCCAGCCACTGGCATCTTCTCTCTAGCACGCCCCCTCCATTGCGCGGGCACATGTAGAACAGCCATCGGACGCATCTTACGCCACCGCGCTACTTCTCCATCCTGCATACTGCTGTGCGCGGATCTCCACCTCCAGCCACTACCCCCCTTGTGTGGGTGCACGTCCAACTGCCCTCCAGCAAGCAGCCACCGCTCGTGCCCTCTTGCGTGCATTCTGCAACGACCTCCTGCGCTCTCCAGTGCTGGCCGCGCACCACTATGCACTCCAGCAAGCAGCCACCAGTCCGCAGCCTCCCCTAGCGCTCTTCAGTTGCGCCGTTACAGTCCCATACGACTCTCAACCTGCGACATTCTTCAGCAACCTCCGGTGCTTCGTTTCAGCTCCTGAAGCATAGCCGTATGAACACCATGGCGAAAGGAGTACTCTCTTTATATTCACTCTTTTTGGACATCATTGCAATATAAATCTAAGCTATTTGTTGTTCTCTCATTCATAGCCATTAAGAGTACTTTCAATGAACGTATACAGTTGTTATTTCTGGGATATAAATCTCTACAAGAGTCATTCATTCAGTTGATAAATTTAACTAATGTGTAGTGCAAGCTGACCATCTTTAATTGATATGTGCAAGATTTTCACATTCTCCCTGTCACTTTAGCAAAGCGGTCTGAGTAAGTTAAGTAGTTTCATTCACATCCACTTCCCATATCTCATTCTCATTACTTTTTCACCGTAGATCCTCTAGAAATAGAGTCCAAGAAAAATTCGCAAAGTTTGCTAGGTCCTTGTGGTTCGACACACGACTTTTCCTTTATACTTGATTCCGTTTATTTCATGGCACCGTTGAGATTATAAATTGTATTTGTTTAACGAGATTATACGCGTGCACAATGACTAGTTAAAAATCAACTCTTAAGTCACGCAAAATCTTGTTAACATTGTAGCACCGTTGCCGGGGACTAGGCAACATTTGCAATTTTTTTCTTCTTCATTTCTACTTATTTTCGATTATCTAATCCGTGTATTTTTTTATTTTGCAGGTACTTAGGCTTCAAAAAAACTTGTCTTCAAATGCATTTTATTTTAGCAAACTTGTAATTTGGTAGAAAAATTTTTGTAATCTTAATTTCTCCCCTCTCTTCTCGGGAAAGCTCGCCATCAGCAAGATAAAATATTATGGATTAGCGCCAGAAGTGCAGGCACTGTGAGCCACTCTTTCTCTTAGGCATCTTAGGCTTTTAAATATTTGCATTTGTTTGTGCTCGAATTTAAATCGAAAAAAAATGAAAAAATACTTCTTTTTTGCATCATCTCTGTGGTCTTCTCCCTCTGCTCACCTAAAAAAAAGATCACCAAAATGTGCTTTATCACGCTAAAAAGATAAGCTTGAAAGGCCACCGCAGTGGCCCGAGCAGAAAGCGGGAAAAAATTTCTGAGTGCTTGTTTTGATGCACGTATATTACACAAAAATCACGAGCACATAGAACCCTTGGATAGAGATAAAAATCCCTGATGCTACGTGGGATTGCAGAGCGAAGTCGTAACTCCTCGACGCGTTAGGCACATGTTCTTGTGGGAAGAGCAGATCCTCGATCTGAGTACCGCACCCTAAATCACCCAGCCGGGATTAGGACATCGATTTCTCACAATCTACCACACCCACCTCATCTTTAAGGACTCTAACTTCTCTGAAAACTTTGGTTGAATCACTAAACTAAAATTGAAAAGATAATCGCTCCCGCGGTAATTTTTGTGTGAGTTGGTGACTCAACAACTTGTCTGGTGTTTGTACTGTGTATGCTAGGTCGTAGGTCTCTGAAAAATCCATTACAACAACCTCTAGATTACGACCCCGTTTATAAATCAAAATCCAACCCATCTCCTTCAACCGAGAAACCTGAGAATTCTCTTGACATGGGAGAAGAAAGACCAAACCCTATGGATCTCATCCTGCATCAATTACAATTATTGAGAGATGAAAATGCGACAATCCGCTAGACCATAGCTTCTCTCATCCGACCACCACCCATAAGCACACATTACAACCCGGCTGCAGAAGACTTAGTTCATTGGGTCCAAATCCCGCCTGAAGTAGGAGACTTCGAAATAAAGCCCGCATCCCTCTTCTTAATCCCAAAGTACTATGGGAATGACTCTAAAGATCCCTTCGATTTCCGATCTACTTGTAACATAATGAGTGTCCCTGAGGTAGACAAAGAATACATCTTCTTGAAAGCCTTCACCTACTCACTCAAAGACAAATCACTTCAATGGCTTCGGAATTACGGAACCCCTCTCACTTCATGGGATGCCTTAAGGGAAGCCTTCATCAAGAAATATTTCCCCATAGAAAAAACCAATGCCCTGAGACAAGCCATTTCATCTTTCACTCATAAAAACAGAGAGCCAATTCATGAAGCATGGGAACGGTTTAAGGAACTTCAAAGGAAATGCCCTCATGATACCATACCCAAATAGAAGTTAGTTCAGATATTTTATGAGGGCATAGATACATCATTTAAGAGAGTGATTGATGGCTCCTGCGATAAAAACTACATCAGCCGTGATGAGCATTTCGTTTGGACTTTGTTTGAAAATATGGCTGACAATTCGGTGAATAGTTCCTCAATTTAACAATAAAGTGGGAACACGAGGACAGTCAATATCATTGACCATGAGAGATCTAGCAATGAAAATCCTGACAAATGGGAAACCATCTCAAAACAAATGGAACTCATGACTCAAGCCATAGGGAAATTGGTCATGAATAATTCTACCATCCATGAAGTTGACCACATCACATTCACCCATAATCAAGACATGACTCCTGAAACTGTGAATTGGGTGCAGAGAAATCAAGGAGGAGCATATTCAAACAACCACAATACATGATGGAGAGAACAATCAAATTCTGGGTGGAATGGACAGAACAACTACCACTTCCAAAATCACATCCAACCCAGACAACTGATAGCACCGCCTGTGACTCAACCCTCCACCACTGATGCCTTGGCTCAAGCAATACAACAACTGGCTATAGCACATCAACAAGCCACTGAAGCTCAACAAAAAGCCAACTCTGAGAATATCCGGTAGTTTGCCGAGATCAGATCATATATCCCAACCTTGTCACCTCAACCTCTACCCAATCCCAACACCAACAAGGCTAGTTCATCTGGAGTACTTCAAACTCCACCACCTCCCGGATCTTTTACCTCACCACCTGGTTTCCAAAACCAGAATCAAGGATTTTTTACATCTTTTAGGACAAATCAAGGGAACCCACAACAAGCACCTAGAAATCGAGTAAATTTCAAAACTCCATCCCGACCAAACCAATCTGCTAATGCGGTCACTCTGAGAAATGGGAAAACTACTTCTGCCTTCACCAGACCACTAGAGGATCAAATTGAAATTGAGGAGGAGATTAATGATGAAGCGATGCTAACTGAGACAACCATGCCCCTTCCTGCCTCCCCAACCATAACTATCCCCTTTCCCGGAGCTCTTCACCGAAGAAAGACTCGATCTTCCACCATCGATCCAGAGCTAGAAAACTATTCTCCGACATTGTCATTGAAATCCCACTCTTAAAAGCCCTCGAACAAGTTCCAACCTTCTCCCGATTTTTGAAGGAAAAATGCACACCAAAACAGAAATCCAAGGGAAAATGTAAAAAGGACAATGAAGATATTGAAAGACATGTGCTCCCTCGAGCAACGACCAATGCCATCTACCAATTCTTACCCACCAAAAAGAAAGATCCAGGAGCTCCTCTAGTTAGATGCACAATTGGCAAATTAACCTTCGATCACACCCTGCTAGATAATGGCGCTTCCATCAATCTTCTCCCAACTGCTATTCTGGAGTAATTTGACCTAGGAAAACTGAAACCTGTCTCAATGATTTTGCAAATGGCCGATCGATCTGTAAAAAGACCAAAAGGACTACTTGAGGACGTGATAGTTGATGTTCAAGGCCATAAATTCCCGGTCAACTTTGTTGTATGGATATGGATCAAGCAAATATATTGAGTGAGACACCAATCGTACTGGGACGACCATTTTTGGTCACTGCTAAAGCTCATTTTGATTATGAGGATGGAAGAGTTGAATTTAAAATCAATAGCCAAGTCATTCCTGTTGATCTAGTCACCCCTACTCCCACTGAATCTGAGACCGAAGACTGTGGTTGGATAGAAAGATTTGCTGTTCTCAACATTCAAAAAGACTTTGCCCCATCCATCTCACCAAAGACCCCTTAGAGGTTAGTTTTAACACCTCTAGGTCCACTTACAAAAACACTTCTCATGAAATTGCCACATACAATATGAATCTCGCACTAGAAGCTCCACCATGTCCTCTCACCGGACAAGAAATTGATGAGCTTTATAATACCTAGGACACATTAGACTCTGAACTCACATTGACCTCAACCATGATCATGCCCATGATGGAACCACCATTTGAGACTATTTCTGTAATAGACTCAGGAAACACTACAACTCTGACTCCATCGACAACCACTGTTGAATTAAAACCACTATCCAAAGATCTGAAGTATGCTTTCTTGGATGATGCGCACATTCTAACAGTCATTATCAATGCCAACCTAAATCATATGCAAGAGATCCAACTCATGGAAGTTTTGAAAAGGAATTCCCAAGCCATTGGATGGAAGATAACAGATCTAAAAGGAATAAGCCCCACATTCTGCACTCATCACATATATCTGGAAAATGATAGTAAACCCTCTCGAGAAATGCAAAGACAGTTAAATCCCATTCTGCGAGAGGTTGTGAAGAATGAGATCTATAAATGGGCAAGTGCGGGTATCATTTACCCTATCTCTGATAGCCCCTGGGTCAGTCCTCTCCAAGTTTTCCTCAAGAAAGCTGGATTAACAATTGTCAAAAATGAGAAAGGCGAGGACATACCCACCACAGTAGCCACATCTTGGAGAGTCTGTGTAGATTATAGGAAACTCAAAAAGGTTACCCAAAAAGATCATTTCCCATTGCCATTCATTGACCAAATCATTGAGAAGCTAGCCGGAAAAGAATTTTTCTGCTTTCTGGATGGATATTCCGATTATAACCAAGTAGCCATAGCACCAGAGGATCAAGACAAAACCACTTTCACTTGTCCATTTGGAACATATGCCTTCCGCCGCATGCCTTTCGGACTATGTAATGCCCCATCAACATTTCAAAGATGCATGATGGGAATTTTCACTGATATGATCAACGATTTTATGGAAGTATTTATGGATGATTTCTCTATTTTTGGAGACTCTTTCGAGGAAATACTGGGATTTTTGGATAGAGTCCTCCAGAAATGCATTAAAGTGAACTTGATATTATCTTGGGAGAAATCACATTTTATTGTGAAACAAGGGATTGTGTTAGGACATGTTGTGTCAAAGAAAGGGATGAAAGTGGATCCATCAAAAATTGAGACAATCGCCCATGTAAGTCCACCGGTGAACATAAAAAGTGTTCGGTCCTTCCTAGGTCATGTCGGCTTTTACCGTCGCTTCATCAAGGACTTTTCAAAAATTTCCTGTCCTTTTACAAAATTACTGGAAAAAGATCAAGATTTCACTTTTACTGAGGAAGCATTTAAATCTTTCAAAACTCCGAAGAAAATCATCACTGAAGCACCCATCCTACAACCCCCTGATTGGAACTGTGAATTTGAGATCATGTGCGATGCGTCTGATTATGTTGTGGGGGCAGTATTGGGTCAAAGGAAAGATGGGAAACCCTATGCCATTCATTATGCCAGAAAAAACTCAAAAGAACTACACTGTGACTGAGAAAGAACTCTTGGCTGTGGTATTTTCCTTAGAGAAATTTTGATCTTACATCCTAGGATCCCACATCATAATCTACACATACCACTCTGCTTTGAAATATCTCTTCACAAAGACCGATGCTAAGCCTAGACTCATTAGGTGGGTATTATTGCTCCAAGAATTTGATTTAGAGATTAGAGATAAATCCGGAGCAAAGAATGTCGTGGCCGATCACCTTTCAAGACTTCCTTCATCAAACACAGATACAATCCCAATTTCTGATAACTTTCCAGATGAAAGTATTATGTCTGCTTCTCAACTCCCTTGGTATGCCGACATCGTCAATTACATCGTCACCTCCACATTTCCTGATGATTGGCCAAAACATAAGAAAGATAAAACTAAAGCCCAAGCCCGATACTATCATTGGGAAGACCCTTTGCTCTTTAAAGAGGGTACTGATTTAATATGGAGACGATGTATCCCTGAATCTGAAGTCAACGATGTCCTAACTCACTGCCACACTTCTGGGCGTGGAGGACACCACTCAGGGAAGCGCACAACCGCTAAGGTCCTACAATGTGGTTTCTACTGGCCCACACTCTTTAAAGATGCCCATCATTTGCTCAATCTTGTCCTGCCTGTCAGACTAATGGAACAATGATCCGCCGCAACATGATGCCCCTCCAACCCGTACATATAGTTGAGATCTTTGATACTTAGGGAATATACTTAATGGGACCTTTCACCACCTCACAAGGCTATCAGCACATCCTACTCGCTGTTGACTATGTGTCCCGTTGGGTCGAAGCCATTCCCACTCGCGCTGCTGATAGCGCCATTGTTGTTAAATTCCTGAACAATCTCTTCTCTCGATTTGGATAACCCAAGGTGATCATTAATGATGGTGGAACCATTTTCTGAATGCTTTAGTCAAGAACTTACTTAAGAAAAATGGGGTCGAACATTGGGTCTCAACTGCCTATCACCTACACACCAATGGAATGGCCGAGCTGTCAAACCGGGAGATCAAGACCATCCTCCAGAAAATTGTCCGCTCTGATTGTAAAGACTGGTCTCAACACTTACCTTCTGCTCTTTGGGCCTACTGTACAACCTTCCGTACACCCTTAGGAATGAGCCCATATAGGTTGGTCTATGGAAAGCCTTGCCATCTACCTGTAGAGATCCACCACAAGTCACTCTGGGCGATCATGAAATGCCATTTGGATTATGATGAGGTTGGAAAGAAAAGACTATTGGACTTATCCGAACTGGAAGAATTGAGATCACAAGCCTATGATAACAACCTGCTATACAAAGAGAAAATCAAGTTGTGGTACGATGCCAACATTTCGAGGAAAACATTTAAAGAAAATAAAAAACTGAAGTTATTTCCAGGAAAACTGAGATCGAAAGGGAAAGGACCATACATTGTAACTCAAGTATTCGATAATGGCTCGATAGAAATTTCTGACCCAAACACTAAAGCCACTTTCAGAGTCAATGGTTAAAGACTAAAACCCGTTGTTGAACCATCTGGTCCTATGTCTATCTGCACAACATAACTTCTGCAGGAAAAATGAAACACCACATCGCCAAGCTGATGCGTTAAATCATGCACTCTCGTGAACCTCTCCTCACAGGTATCTTTTTGTCTTACTGCTCGAATGTTTATTTTCACTGCACTGCATTAGATAAGTATGGGGGTACCCCTCCACACTCGAAAAAAACAACAACAAAAACACAAAAATACTTTTCACTCACTCCTTCTTTTGGTCTTCCTATTACACCTTGTCTTCACCATGGGGACATGGTCTCTGATAAGTTGGGGGGAGGGGGGTGTCTGCATAGTTTTCAAAATTGCATACTTTTCAAAACAAAAAAAATCCCCTAAAAATATTTTCAAAGAAAACCACCAAAAATACACCCTTCCTAATTTTATCCTATCTTTTGAGAAAACATTTCTTCATTGCATAGATCATAGACAGAAGCTGAGTTGACCCTAATCCACTTAATTCCATTAGAATTTCACTAGGCATGAGTTTTTAAGCTTTCTTCAGGTCCATATGGACTTTATTCTCTCAGTTCCACTAACTCTACTGGTGAATGAACTTCTGTATCTAACTAGATCACCTGAGCAACTAGTAGCACTCTTAAACTCTTCAATGGATATTAAACAACTGCACATTGCACTTAGCTTGATTGAGTTGAGTTTACGAGACACAATTACAATCTATTTGAGGTGATGAGTTGTCCTCTTGGTTGCACCAATGCCTGAACCTTGTCTATAATCAATAAAGGAACTTGACTCAGGGGAAAACATGATCTCTCTAGTCTAAGTATGTCAGCAATTAAGCCAGTATCATGCCTCCAAAGTCAATATTAAATTGATAGTACCTTTTGATGCCAAAACCCAAGACAAAACCACCACAAAAGGAATATCACAATACAAATGTCAAAAACCTCCAATCATGCAAAGATACGCAAAGCAAAAGCAAAGAAGACCACCAAATAACCCTTCTCCACCAAAAAGCCGTGGTAATAGCCCAATGATGCTACCTAAATTCTTAAAAGAGGCCCAAAGTGGCCCAGGGTTATGCTCTGCAAAAGAAAAAAAATGAGAGCAACGGACCAAAGCGGTCTACGAAAAATCCCAAAAATTAAGTCACATTCTCCAATAAACTAGGACCTGTTTTTTCTATGCTGACATACTTGGGTGAAAGGAGAATATGCCTGAATCCAGGTGAGGACTAAGACAATATGTACATGGAATCATTCGGTACCTTGATAGATAGTGTTGTTAGCTCGTTCTCTTGACTCACGAAAGCCAAAACATCACTAACACTGTTTATATCCATTCAAAGTCAAACAGAATACTTGTTTCTTAGGGATGAGCTGACCTGATCGACCTTCTGAAATCATGTCTGATTTTATTGAAACTGAGAGGCAGTTGAAACTACAAAACTCAAGTCAAGTGGACTATTCGAGCAAATCATTAATCCATGGGTCAACTCTACTGAAGTTTGTGTATTTGTGTTGTTAGGATCTGAAAACTCAAGACTTGGTATGTCTACTGTAAACGCTCACCCAACCTATCTTGGGTATTCTCCTTGTCCTTCATTATTTCTTATCTTACTCTTTCTCGGGACTAGCAAGACTTAAGTATGTGATGAATCTGTGATTCATCACATCAAAAGTCAAAAATAGAGCCTTGTTCCCGAGAAAATAGAGGCATATTTCCTTTTATCTTGCATAAATAACACTCATGCATGCATCCATAATTCATGCATTATAGCAGCTCATCTGCATTTAAATAAGAAGCCAAAAATCCCCTGTAAAAGACATCTTCATCAAAATAACTTCTTCTCTATACTATATATATATATTCATTAATAAAACAGGGAGGAATCACCCTTGTAAAATAGCCCAAGTATCCTGAGAACCCCTGTACATTAAAACACACATAAAGCCCGCATACAAACCCCTACTTAGGTCTACTCACTCTTAGAATATTACATATCAAAAGACCTTCAAAATGAGACTAATTTCATTGAAATTGGAGCTTGTATGAGAAACATGGGTTTTTGGGTCATGTTGTATACTACATATGTATATTTATGTATCTTTGTATTTATGTACCATATTTGACCTCACCTCCGTCTTTGGTCAACATGAAACTTGTAGATCTCATCAAGATCTACAACTTTCATGTTTTGAGTTTTTCCAAATTCGGCTTCCTCTTCTCTCTACACGCATTTCTTCCTCCAACCATTCACAGCAGGCCACGTGGCGCCCTCTGATTGCGCCACGCGGCCCGCTGCCCTTTGTCTGATCCGCCTTCGCCCCCCACCGTTGGATCGCGCTTCAGATCCAACGGTCCCTCTGTGACCACGTGCGCTCACTCCCTCAGCCGTCCGATTATCTCCCACTTCTCATCACCACCATCCGATAGCGCAGTGCTCTCAGCCTTCCACGTGGCGTCATCTACGCCGCTCGACCGCGCCCCCGATCCTCTCATCACAGCCGCCCATCTTCCAGCGAGTCTCGACCCTCAGATCGACTCCACCCTTTCATCTGGGCCATCCATTAGCGCCTCGCCACACCGCGCCACGTGGCGCTCTCATGACCCCTCATCTGGGCATTCCAGATCTAATCCTAACCGATCGCTAAGCGTTGATCTCCACCGTTGGATCCCAAGATCCAACGGTGGAGACTTCGTCTCCTACCTCGGGTGCCCCCTCTCTCCCACGATCTCTGCCTTGCGAGAGGGGCACCCCCTTCCTATTCTCGGAAGCACTCCCTCCACCCTCACCGGCCGCTGACCTTCCCACGACACACCCCACTCATCCCTCTCCCTCGCCAGCTCCCTCAAACACCACCATCTCCGCCACACTCGCCCCACGACAGCCACCAACTTCGCCACTCACCCACTCCAGCCGTCACCTTCATCCTATAAATACCCAGCCTCCGGCCACATTCAGCCCCATCCGCCACTCCAGAGAGGAACCTAGAGCTCGGAGCCTTCGATTTGTGACAGGAATTGAGTGAATCCTTGAGCGAAGACGGCCCTTCTTCTCCGGCGAGATCCACGGTGCCACCGCCGTGTCGCAGCCGCCCTCCGCGTAGCTGCTTGAGCTCGGGGCTTTACCGACCTCTTGAGCGATGACCTGGAGCTCAAATCTGAGCCCCAATCCCCAGGTAATCACCTCCATTACTCCTCCGATCTCGTTCTTCTTTTCCCTTCATCTTCTCCGATTTTATTCCCTGTCCACGATCATCTTCACGCCTCGCCTTCACTCCGCCGAGCTCCGCGTCGAAGCTCTCATCCTCGCTGACCCCTCCGCATCGTCAGACGCTTCACTCCACCGTTCATCGATCACTAGCTCCGCCACTTGGCCGGAGCAACGTCCCCCGACCACCTCACTTCTCCGTAGGCCTCGCCAACCAGTACCATTTCTCCACAATCGCACGCACGAGCCTCGGCTATACGTCTAACACTTGCAGGTACTCCTTTGATCATTGGCCGGAGCCTCACCGGAGCTCTCCTCGAGCTTCATCGACTCAGAGCTCCAGCCCTCCTCCAGGGATCCAGAGACCACCGGAGCCTTCGCCGCGCACTGACGATTCTTCCGAGCGAGGTGGGGGCTGACGAAGCTCACCACCGGAGCTTGACGACCGAGGCGGAGCTCGGCTGCTTTCACCGGAGCGCAGCCCTCTCCTCCGCAGGCGGCGGAGGATCGATAGAGAAGAAGGAGCAGCAACCGTTCGATCCTCTGATCGAACGGCCCTCGCCTCTCCACGTGTCCACTTCGCCGCCCTCATCAGCGACCGTTGGATTGCCCAGGATCTAACGGTGATCAGCCCGCCGCGTCATCAACATTGGGAGAAGACAGGAGCCATCAGATCATCCCAGATCTGACGTATCTTGATCGAGCCACGCGTCTTCACCGACACCCCTTGGATCCATCTTGATCCAAGGGCCTTCAGGCCGCCACGTCGCCCTATCCGAGCCTCGGCCTCCAAGCCTAGGCTCGGGTAACCCGAAGCTGCACCGAGGCTGGGCCGAACCTCCAGAAGGCCCGAGCCTCCCTCCGAGCCTCCGACGCCCCCCGAACCTAGGCCGCCCCACGTGAGGAGCACGTGCGGCCTGGGTTATTTGCATAGACGCCCTTGGAGCTTTCAGAAATTGCAAAAAGGCCCCTGTGAAGCAGACATCACGTGAGGAGCACGTGGTTCGTGGAGAAATTGCATAGAAGTCCTGCATAGTATCGGTAATTGCATTTTAGTCCCTGTCAGCATATTTACTTATTGAATTTTTAATTTCCAGTATTGCATTTACACCCTTGTGTTTGCACGTGTCCATAGCATGCATTTTTCATCATTTTGAAATTCTAAAAATTGCAAGTTGTTGAGAATTTTGTCCTCTATCTGTTTGTACACGTGTTTGATTTTTGTTGGCTTAATTGAATTATCAATGAATTAATTGGTTCATTTGAGACATATTTTGCCCAGTGATGCCTTTTGATTTTTAATCAATTATCAGTGCCTTCAAAAATCACCAAAAATTCACAGTAGCTTAAGGACATCATTTTTAACACTCCATAAAAATTTCGTATCATTTGCACGCATATCGAGGCCTAAATAAATAGTTTAGTGATTTTCTTAAATTAATTTTAATTAATTCATTTCACAGTGAATTTTAGATCTGTCAATTTTCCTAGGTCCCTGATCATTAGACCTTCCTAGGATAATTTTAGTTCTTGGAAAAATTGTGATTTGATATTTATTAAAAATTAAACACTGAAAATCACTCTGTCTGTTTATTTAATTCACAGAAAATTTATTTTGAGTCGAAAAATTCCAAAAAAATTAGTGTAGGTCATTTTCATCATAAATAACCATCTGGCCATTTTTCATTATTTTTGGACTTCGTTTGATACATCAATTAAATTTAAAGTTAAATTGGCTAAGATTTGTCTGCATATGTCTGCATAAGAAATAAAAAGACCAAAAAGATTCGACCCTCGAATATCAACACTTGAAAATTGCTATAATCCACCTAAGGAGACAGTTGCCTCCCTGAGATCGACCTTGGACTCCACCAAGTAAAAAAATATCACTGCTTAAAATTGACCAAAATCTGTCTTAAGTGCTTTTTGATCAACCTCTCGTATCCGACTGCAACGAACACTTAAAATTAATTTGGACCATTAATTTGCCCGAATTAACTAAGGGTGCGGGAGCGCACATCAAAATGGCGCCGTTGCCGGGGAGGCACGGCTTAGGTTAATTGTAGCATATTTTTGCAGTGTTTGATTTCTAATCCCCGGGTAGTCTGACCCCCGGTTTTTCTTGTAATTATTTCTCTTATTTGTTTTCCTTTTGCTTTATTTTTGTGTCACTCTCTGACCTCTATTTCATTTTTTGTGCGAGGACCGCGAGGAGTCGGCGACGCTTCAATGACTTAGCATTTAAAGTGTGTTGAGAGAAAGAGAGGCATTGTACTTTTTATTTTATTTTTCTTTTGCATTATTTCCAGCGGTTCCCGTTTGGGAGCTCGCGCGTGTAAATATAGTGGAAACTGTGTCCCGTGTGCTGTGTGGGTGATTGGTAATTTAGCTTGCACTAGCGGCTCCTCGAGCCACTCTAGGACTTGTTTGTGCTCGTAATCAATAGGACCACACATTACACTTAATAGACGCACCTAGACCGCAGGACTTAGTTCAAATTAAACTGTTCTTCACGCTAATAGAACTGCCTGTCTAGGAGCGGCTTTCATCGCCTGCATTCGCATGTAGAATAAAGTTTTCAATTCTGTATTGCATCCTACATCAAAAAGCGAAGGATCACTGTAAGTATTCTGTACTCAGCATACGCATCATCGATTTCAACTTGCATCGGCTTTTCTCGATTTCCCTCTCTGATTTTCTCACTTAATTTAAAAAGGAAATTGGGACTGTACGATAGGCGTGCTTTGTGGTGATTAATTACAGTGATAACCTAACTTTAAAACCGGGACTGCTAACAGTATTGACCATAAAAAGGGAATAAAAGCTGAAAAATTGTTTGCGGGAGACTAATCCCCGACCTTGTTTTCAGGCTGAGTGAGGGTACCTGAGTGTGTGTGAACACCCTAAGGTAGAGCCCAAATCCCCGTCTTCCATATCACGTTCTAACTGATCCTAGCAAATATCACGAGCCGAATATTTTCAGATTCTTTGACTAGTACCAAGTAGCCTCCGCCTGTCTCAGGTAGATAGGGGCGAAATTGCGGTACTTCGCGACAAGCTGCCAGTAACCCCCCGGGGCGAAGTTCCGGCCTTGTCAGCCTCCGCCTGCTTGCAGGTAGATAGGGGCGTGGTCACTGAGTCCATCGGCTTGGGATAGGAGCGAAGAAAGGAAGGAGCGGCGGTATCTTAGGCGACAGGATAAACAGGGAAGACGCATCCGGCTCTGAGCCGACTTCCCTTTAGGCCGCGTAATCCTTGCTAGATTTGCTTGAAAATCACACTTAAAAACTACAAGATAAATTGGACTCAACTTTGAGTCCTTCACTGTGTTGAGTGTGAATCCAGGGTCTTGGATTGATCTTGTGCTTGCTTCAGGTAGGAGTAAAATCCTATCTTCTTCTTGCTTAACCAAGATGAGTAACTGGGGAGATCTCGACGCACCGTTCACTGATCTCTCTATGAGTCCCCCAAGTAACTCATCTTTTCCGGTCCGAGCACACCTTGGACCACCCAGGACTCATGACCCTCTTGAGTCCTGGTTCCCTCCTGCTCAGGGTGGTTACTCTCAAACCAACCCTTTTATCTCCTCTGAGATTACCGAGGAAGATCATTGCCTCGGTAATCCCTTCCTTGATTCAACCTCTAACACCGACCTTATTTTCCAATCCCCAGAACTAGAGGGAGAAATGCCGCCAAAGATGCCGCCCGATGAGGACCAGATGAGACAAATCCTTAGACGCCTTGCTGAAGCTGAACAGAAAAATGCGGATCTCACTGCACGAATGGGGCGGATAATAGTAGCTGAAGGGATCGACCGACCAATGGTCGATACCTATAACCCGGCGGAGAATGAAATCCAGAATTGGCTAGCACCTGCAGTTCCCGACCAGGCATTCGAGCTGAAGCCCCACTTCCTTAGCCTGCTGCCGAAGTTCAACGGAAACCTCAGTGAAGAGCCGTACACTTTCATCCGTGACTTCGAACTAGTCTGCAATAATCTGAGCCATCCAAATGTTGGCCAAGATTATATCCGGCTGAAAGCCACCCCGTTTGCCTTAGGAGATAAGGCTGCACATTGGCTGAAAAACCTAGGGGTGGTATGTACTACCTGGATGCAGTTCAAGGACCTATTCTTGAAGAAGTTCTACCCACTCAGTAGAACCAATCAGATGCGGACGAAGATTGCCAGCTTCGCCCAAGGACCCTGCGAACCGTTCCACGAGGCGTGGGACAGGTTCAATGACTTAGTACAGAAATGCCCATGCCACGGCATTTCTAAGGCGATCTTAGTCCAGACCTTGTTCTGCGGCCTAACCCCAGAGATGCAGGGGTTAGTCAGCGCCGCCTGCGGAGGAAGCTATCTGAACAAGAACGAGCACGCCGTGTGGAAAATCCTAGAGCAGATGGCAGAAACCGGCAGGTCACAGGCCACAAGGGCCTATCAGTTGTCTCCCTCGATTCTATCCAATGAGACAACTAGAAGGACTGTTGCAGATCTGACAGAGGACCTCATCCCCAGCATGGGGATGATTGCAGACAAGCTTACCATGGTCGAACAGATCCACAAGAGAGTCGCGGAGATGGAGTCTCTTTCGAGCCTTCCCAAGAAGGTGGAGGAACTCTCTGAAAAGGTAGCCAAGATCAAGCTACCCACCCCTTCTGCACCACCTGTACCTGTACATCGAGTCCATCTTGTACAGGAACAGGCACCGGGGTCTCAGAGCGGCTGGGATCAGACTTACACCCAGCAGAACCATCATGCACCCCCACCAGTGGAGACAGAGTACGAGGAGCCTCCGCCCGTTTACGAGATCAACGGGCTCTGGTATAGCCGTGACCCACTAGTCCGGCAAATCGAGATGGGGAAGGACCAGGCACACCGCCCAACCCCAGTCTACCAGGAAACCAGGCCCGTCACAATCCCGCGATATCAGTCCAGGCCAGAACAGGGGTACCAGCCGCAGCAGCGCACCTACCAGCAGGGGCCAGCACCGCCCCAGCAGCAGTATCGGTACGGCCAGCAGGGCCAGTTCAGGACCGCATCCACTCAGCAGCCAGCCCAGCCCACCGAGTTGGAGTCCCTCACCTTGGCGATCCAGACCCTATCTGATAGGGTCCAGCAGATGCAAAACGACTACCTGGACATGAGAACCGACATCAATCGGGTCTCTCGTGCTCAGGACCAACAAATGGCGCCAAGGACTCCAATTCCCGCACAGGTTCAGGCCAACCCAAATAGCATACAGCAGGGCCAGAACCGACCCCGAGATCAGGTATACTATTCAGATAACTATTTATCTGAACATGAGATCCTTTCGTACGATAATGTTAATCATATGTCCCTCAGGAGCGGAAGGACCGTGACCATACCTGATCGGGCATGGGCACAACAGGAAGGAACCTCCGAAATTCGACCTGAGGAGAATTCGGAGGAGGAAGAGGAGGAGCACCACCGTCACCGCCAGCGGAAGAAGAGGACATCTGAGTCCTCGAAGCACCAGCCCCGCAGTCATCCCGAGTCCGACGACACCGATGAGCCCGCACCTCCATCTGAGGAGGACCAGCCAGAAGAAGCGGAAGAAGCATCACCGGTTTCGCCCAAGCATTTTCCCTTTCGTCCGAGTCAGAGTCTTGTTCAGAACTCAGTTTCAGCAGCTAATGAAGATATTTCAGTTCCAGAACCTGAGTTAATAATCCCTTTCCCCCAAGCTCTCAAGGGTGGGAAGAAGAAAAACAAAAAAAATCCAAAAAGATGACCCTGAGATGGCTGAGTTTTGTAATAAACACATCAAGGTCACAATCCCCTTTGACAAGTTCGTGGAAATGACCCCTGCATTCCAAAAATATCTTAAGGTGAGATGCACACCTACTAGGGTTAGCAGGAAAACCAAAAGCCGTGTTGAGAAACACGTCCTATCAGTAGCCACGACTTGTGCAATAAAGAACTCGTTTCCTCTGAAACGAAGAGACATGGGTGCACACTATGTAGTGAGTCATGTTGATGACATCGCGTTTGCACGCACTCTCCTGGACAATGGTTCCTCGATCAATTTGATGCCCACAGCCCTCTATGAGCGGCTTAATCTCGGACCTCTTAGGAAATCTAGAGCTATTCTTCAGTTCGCGGACAAATCCACTAAGAGGTCTCAAGGAGAGTTAAGGAACATTGTGATCAAAGTCGAGGGGCAAGAATACATGGTGGACTTTACTGTCCTCGATATGGAAACCCCTCATAATTGGAGAGATTCCCAGATCATTTTGGGTAGGCCCTTCCTCAGAACAGCAGGGGCCTTATTCGATTATAAGAATGGGAAAATTCAGTTCCAAACTCCAGGCGGAGATGAGGAATTAGAGATGAAGCAGACGAGATGGCAGAGACCAGACTCCGAATCCAGCACCGAGTACTCTTCTCTCGAAACAGACCGTGAACATGTAGACTTAGTTGGGCCATGGAGACAGAACCCAGCCAGCACCGATGTGTCCATCTCCTTTGAAGATGATCCAGTGCATGAGTCAGTCTGCGAGATCCTCAGGAACGAGTACAGCTCGGAGCCTGCATCGCCCTACATCTTCGATGACACAGAGGCCCAAGTGGGCCTGTCAGTCCTTACATCCTTAGGACAATCGGAAGATGAGGATGACGAGTCGGACGAGGCGTTTGCCGATTGCATGGAGACCTTTGACGATCCGACTCCAGAGCCGAGCTTGGTGGCAGCCACTGCAGAACAGGATCCAGCCACTTCCAACACCGAACCAGATCGGATTGAGCCAGACTTCTTAGACGATCATACCGTCCCTGAGCTCAAGCCCTTACCCACAACCCTGAAATATGCCTTCCTTGCGGGCCAAGACAAGAAATTTCCGGTCATTATCAGTTCGCAATTGACCGAGGAGCAGGAATCTCGCTTGCTAGAGATCCTGGAGAAGAACCGCAAGGCAATAGGCTGGAGCATTTCCGATCTCCACGGGATAAATCCCGCTCTGTGTTCGCACCATATATATTTGGAGAACGAAGCCAAACCCTCTCGTGAATTCCAACGTCGATTGAATCCAAATCTACGAGAGGTTGTGAAGAAAGAGATAGAAAAATGGTGCGACGCGGGTTTTATTTACCCAATCTCCGATTCTAAGTGGGTGGCCCCAATCCATGTTGTCCCGAAAAAGTCGGAAATTCAGACGACCACCAATGAGGACGGAGAGGAGATCGTAACAAGAGTACCCACGTCGTGGCGCGTCTGTGTGGATTACAGACGCCTGAATGCCGCGACGAAAAAGGATCATTTCCCCCTACCATTTATTGATCAGATTTTAGAAAGACTAGCGGGGAAAGAATTCTTTTGTTTTCTTGATGGGTTCTCGGGCTACAATCAAGTAGCCATAGCTCCAGAGGACCAGGAAAAGACCACGTTCACATGCCCCTTTGGTACCTATGCTTTCAGGCGCATGCCTTTTGGGCTATGCAATGCTCCAGGTACTTTTCAAAGGTGCATGATTGCTGTATTCGCCGAAATGGTCGGCGAATTCCTGGAAGTCTTCATGGATGACTTCTCGGTCCACGGCGACTCTTTTGATTCCTGCCTTAGGAATCTGGACCGAGTCCTCAAAAGATGTTGTGAGGTCAATCTGGTGCTCTCCTGGGAGAAAAGTCACTTTATGGTGACGGAGGGCATAGTGTTGGGGCATGTCATCTCCAAGAGAGGAATGGAGGTTGACCCTGCCAAGGTGGACGTGATCAGACGACTCCAGCCACCAGCCAACGTACGGCAGTTGCGGTCGTTCCTCGGGCATGTCGGATTTTATCGGAGATTTATAAAGGATTTTTCTAAGATTGCCCGACCGCTAACTGAGCTTTTAGGCAAAGACGCGGAGTTTATTGTCGATCACAAGTGTCTTGAGGCCTTTAAGCGGTTACAAGGAATGATCATGGACGCACCCATCTTACAAGCCCCAGATTGGTCTCTTCCTTTCGAGATCATGACGGACACCTCAGATTATGCTGTTGGGGCTGTATTGGGACAAAAAAGAGATGGCGTCCCGTTTGCAATTCACTACGCAAGCAAAGTGCTTGATTCTGCTCAGCGTAACTATACAGTTACCGAAAAGGAAATGCTTGCGGTAGTGTTTGCCTTGGACAAATTCAGATCTCATTTAATCGGATCCAAGGTAACTGTGTTCACAGACCACACGACACTACGATATTTGATGGAGAAGAAGGACGCGAAGGCGCGTATTCTTCGTTGGATTTTACTTCTCCAGGAGTTTGATTTGGACATCCGTGATAAACCTGGAAAGAAGAACGTAGTAGCCGATCATCTCTCTCGTCTCGAAGATCTTAATACTTCCGAGATTTCCCCGATTCGAGACTCCTTCCCTGACGAGTCGATTTTTGTTATCGACTCATTCCCATGGTATGCCAATATCGTGAACTATCTTGTCTCCAAGAAAGTTCCCGAGGATTGGCCCAAGAGCCAAATTGACCGACTAAGGTCGGACGCTAGACACTACCATTGGGAGGATCCGATCCTTTTCTTTGAAGGACCGGATTGTGTCTGGAGACGGTGTATTCCTCAGGAGGAATACCAGAGTGTCCTTTCTTTATGCCATAGCTTAGAGGCAGGAGGACACCACTCCGGGAAGAGGACCGCATGGAAGGTACTTCAATGTGGCTTTTACTGGCCGACTCTGTTTCGCGATGCCACCGCCTTCGCGAAGTCGTGCCCAGTTTGCCAGAGGATGGGAGGAACCGTTGGTTCCAAGGATGAGATGCCAATGCAGCCAGTCATCATTTGTGATGTCTTTGACGCCTGGGGCATCGATTTCATGGGCCCATTCCCTGTCAGCCACGGGTTTGAATACATCCTTCTTGCGGTTGACTATCTGTCCAGATGGGTGGAGGCTATCCCGACCCGAGCCGCAGACAGCAAGACTGTCTGTAAATTTATCAGAGAGCACATAATCTCTAGGTTCGGGATCCCCAAAATGATGATATCAGATGGGGGTAGCCACTTTGTGAATCGGGAGGTGAAGAAACTCCTGAAGGACTACGGCATCGAACACCGTGTCGCTAGTCCTTACCACCCACAAACCAATGGTATGGCTGAGGTGTCGAATAGGGAGGTGAAAACCATATTGCAAAAGCTCGTCCGCCCAGACAGGAAGGACTGGTCTCAGATCTTGGATCAAGTCCTCTGGGCGTATAGGACGGCTTACAAGACTCCGTTAGGCACCTCCCCATTCCGAATGGTATTCGGAAAGCCGTGCCATTTGCCCGCAGAGTTAGTGCACAAATCAGAATGGGCAATAAAGAAAGTCAACTGGAACACACACCTAGGCCAGAAACAAAGAGACATGGATCTGAATGAGCTTGTGGAAGTCAGAAACCGAGCATACGACAACAGTGTGGTGTACAAGGACAAGGTAAAGCGTTGGCACGATAGATATATCAGACGAAAGACCTTTGTTCCTGGACAGAAGGTATGGTTGTTCAATGCCAGGCTGAAGACTTTCCAAGGCAAACTAAAGTCTAAGTGGACGGGACCATTCGTTGTCCGAACGGTGCATGATAGTGGATGTGTCGAGATCTCAGATCTCGCAGATGACGCACCAACATTCCTAGTAAATGGGCAGCTGTTGAAGCACTTCGTCGAATCCAATGAACAGTTAGTCCATGTGGAGGAGATTGTATTCATATGCGAGACAGATACAGCAGATACATCTCAAGCCGCGTATGAGACCTTGCAGCAATGAACTCCATCCATCAGCAGCATCTTCAAAAGATTCAGACCGACTCAGCTGTATATATATCATTCTTCCTGTATATCCTATCCTTACCTTCACGATTCTAGTAACCCGTCCCCACATCATCGAATCATTATCCCGGACTGTACTTAGGATGACCAGATCCTAAGTATAGGGGGAAGGGGTCACCCGAGTCGATTCACTGTACATTCTCCAGATCACATTGGTCCTTATACTCATTTCCTACCGATACTTAGGCTGACCTAAGCCTAAGTATAGGGGGGACCGATGCCCGCACTGATACTCCTCCATTTCTCCTCTTAACCTCGTCCGCCCCATTTCTGATCTTCTTCTACACTTAGGCTGCCAGAGCCTAAGTATAGGGGGGCGAGACGACTTCTATACTTCTGTTATTTTAGCTCTCCTACGCTTAGCCCGAGCTATGTCTTTTTAGTCGCTTTCGTGCTCTGAGGACATAGCACACGCTAAGTATAGGGGGGCGTGTATATATTACATATATACTTTACCCATAGCTCGTACTTTCGCGTATTTTCGCGCATTTTTGTATATATTTTACAATAATTGTGGGTGGGTAACAATCGAAAAAAAAAACTTTTTGTATACTTGTATAATATGTGTATAATACTTAAAATTCTTGTAAAACATACTTTTGTAAAATTTGTTGTAAAAAAATTGTTGTATACCAGAAAAATAAAACAAAAAGGCTTCTTATTTACTCTTGCACATCATCTCTGCATAAAGAGTCTTGCATCTTCATAGCATGACATCTCATCTCATCTGCATATCTTTGCATATGCAAAGTGAAAAGCTAGTGGGTTCTGAACCAAGTCATGAGTAGATATTGAGGATGGACTTGATTTGACCTTAATCCACCTAATTTCAGAGGAACCTTATAGGGACTGGAGTTAAGATTTCTCAGGTCAAGTGACTTAATTCTTGGAGTCCACAAATCTATGTTCACATGTCATCTTAATTAGTCTAAGTAGAATATCTCGTGCATACGCAGGATTCTTTTAGATAATGACCTAACTTGGACAAGCACAATGCACATAGCTCTTCATTGATGAGGTGTTGAGGAAGTAGTTTCCTTTGGCTTGGGGTAGCATATGAGGGTAGTACTTCTAGGCGGAACCTCTCTTCTTCTTCTAGTGAAGGAAGTGCGTCTCAACTTGGTCTAGTGGTGATGAAGGCTAAGGACGGGATGCTGTGGGTTGCAATAATGCTTCAAAAGAGGGATAGTCTACTGGCTCAAGAGGAAAAACTCCTGATGTATATGCTGCACCTTGAATATAGTTCCAAAAAAAAAAAATGCAAAGAAAGAACTCCAAAAAAAAAAAAAAAATCAGACAGGTCCAAGAAAAAGAATAATACCTGTCGGAGTATGTATATTAGCAAGGAAAATGCAGCTGGATGACTTGGCTACACTGGTCAGGCATCCCGGGATAGGTGGCTACACTGGCCACCGTCCATTCTTTTATCACATCAAAAGTCAAAAATAGAGCCTTGTTCCCGAGAAAATAGAGGCATATTTCCTTTTATCTTGCATAAATAACACTCATGCATGCATCCATAATTCATGCATTATAGCAGCTCATCTGCATTTAAATAAGAAGCCAAAAATCCCCTGTAAAAGACATCTTCATCAAAATAACTTCTTCTCTATACTATATATATATTCATTAATAAAACAGGGAGGAATCACCCTTGTAAAATAGCCCAAGTATCCTGAGAACCCCTGTACATTAAAACACACATAAAGCCCGCATACAAACCCCTACTTAGGTCTACTCACTCTTAGAATATTACATATCAAAAGACCTTCAAAATGAGACTAATTTCATTGAAATTGGAGCTTGTATGAGAAACTTGGGTTTTTGGGTCATGTTGTATACTACATATGTATATTTATGTATCTTTGTATTTATGTACCATATTTGACCTCACCTCCGTCTTTGGTCAACATGAAACTTGTAGATCTCATCAAGATCTACAACTTTCATGTTTTGAGTTTTTCCAAATTCGGCTTCCTCTTCTCTCTACACGCATTTCTTCCTCCAACCATTCACAGCAGGCCACGTGGCGCCCTCTGATTGCGCCACGCGGCCCGCTACCCTTTGTCTGATCCGCCTTCGCCCCCCACCGTTGGATCGCGCTTCAGATCCAACGGTCCCTCTGTGACCACGTGCGCTCACTCCCTCAGCCGTCCGATTATCTCCCACTTCTCATCACCACCATCCGATAGCGCAACGCTCTCAGCCTTCCACGTGGCGTCATCTACGCCGCTCGACCGCGCCCCCGATCCTCTCATCACAGCCGCCCATCTTCCAGCGAGTCTCGACCCTCAGATCGACTCCACCCTTTCATCTGGGCCATCCATTAGCGCCTCGCCACACCGCGCCACGTGGCGCTCTCATGACCCCTCATCTGGGCATTCCAGATCTAATCCTAACCGATCGCTAAGCGTTGATCTCCACCGTTGGATCCCAAGATCCAACGGTGGAGACTTCGTCTCCTACCTCGGGTGCCCCCTCTCTCCCACGATCTCTGCCTTGCGAGAGGGGCACCCCCTTCCTATTCTCGGAAGCACTCCCTCCACCCTCGCCGGCCGCTGACCTTCCCACGACACACCCCACTCATCCCTCTCCCTCGCCAGCTCCCTCAAACACCACCATCTCCGCCACACTCGCCCCACGACAGCCACCAACTTCGCCACTCACCCACTCCAGCCGTCACCTTCATCCTATAAATACCCAGCCTCCGGCCACATTCAGACCCATCCGCCACTCCAGAGAGGAACCTAGAGCTCGGAGCCTTCGATTTGTGACAGGAATTGAGTGAATCCTTGAGCGAAGACGGCCCTTCTTCTCCGGCGAGATCCACGGTGCCACCGCCGTGTCGCAGCCGCCCTCCGCGTAGCTGCTTGAGCTCGGGGCTTTACCGACCTCTTGAGCGACGACCTGGAGCTCAAATCTGAGCCCCAATCCCCAGGTAATCACCTCCATTACTCCTCCGATCTCGTTCTTCTTTTCCCTTCATCTTCTCCGATTTTATTCCCTGTCCACGATCATCTTCACGCCTCGCCTTCACTCCACCGAGCTCCGCGTCGAAGCTCTCATCCTCGCTGACCCCTCCGCATCGTCAGACGCTTCACTCCACCGTTCATCGATCACTAGCTCCGCCACTTGGCCGGAGCAACGTCCCCCGACCACCTCACTTCTCCGTAGGCCTCGCCAACCAGTACCATTTCTCCACAATCGCACGCACGAGCCTCGGCTATACGTCTAACACTTGCAGGTACTCCTTTGATCATTGGCCGGAGCCTCACCGGAGCTCTCCTCGAGCTTCATCGACTCAGAGCTCCAGCCCTCCTCCAGGGATCCAGAGACCACCGGAGCCTTCGCCGCGCACTGACGATTCTTCCGAGCGAGGTGGGGGCTGACGAAGCTCACCACCGGAGCTTGACGACCGAGGCGGAGCTCGGCTGCTTTCACCGGAGCGCAGCCCTCTCCTCCGCAGGCGGCGGAGGATCGATAGAGAAGAAGGAGCAGCAACCGTTCGATCCTCTGATCGAACGGCCCTCGCCTCTCCACGTGTCCACTTCGCCGCCCTCATCAGCGACCGTTGGATTGCCCAGGATCTAACGGTGATCAGCCCGCCGCGTCATCAACATTGGGAGAAGACAGGAGCCGTCAGATCATCCCAGATCTGACGTATCTTGATCGAGCCACGCGTCTTCACCGACACCCCTTGGATCCATCTTGATCCAAGGGCCTTCAGGCCGCCACGTCGCCCTATCCGAGCCTCGGCCTCCAAGCCTAGGCTCGGGTAACCCGAAGCTGCACCGAGGCTGGGCCGAACCTCCAGAAGGCCCGAGCCTCCCTCCGAGCCTCCGACGCCCCCCGAACCTAGGCCGCCCGACGTGAGGAGCACGTGCGGCCTGGGTTATTTGCATAGACGCCCTTGGAGCTTTCAGAAATTGCAAAAAGGCCCCTGTGAAGCAGACATCACGTGAGGAGCACGTGGTTCGTGGAGAAATTGCATAGAAGTCCTGCATAGTATCGGTAATTGCATTTTAGTCCCTGTCAGCATATTTACTTATTGAATTTTTAATTTCCAGTATTGCATTTACACCCTTGTGTTTGCACGTGTCCATAGCATGCATTTTTCATCATTTTGAAATTCTAAAAATTGCAAGTTGTTGAGAATTTTGTCCTCTATCTGTTTGTACACGTGTTTGATTTTTGTTGGCTTAATTGAATTATCAATGAATTAATTGGTTCATTTGAGACATATTTTGCCCAGTGATGCCTTTTGATTTTTAATCAATTATCAGTGCCTTCAAAAATCACCAAAAATTCACAGTAGCTTAAGGACATCATTTTTAACACTCCATAAAAATTTCGTATCATTTGCACGCATATCGAGGCCTAAATAAATAGTTTAGTGATTTTCTTAAATTAATTTTAATTAATTCATTTCACAGTGAATTTTAGATCTGTCAATTTTCCTAGGTCTCTGATCATTAGACCTTCCTAGGATAATTTTAGTTCTTGGAAAAATTGTGATTTGATATTTATTAAAAATTAAACACTGAAAATCACTCTGTCTGTTTATTTAATTCACAGAAAATTTATTTTGAGTCGAAAAATTCCAAAAAAATTAGTGTAGGTCATTTTCATCATAAATAACCATCTGGCCATTTTTCATTATTTTTGGACTTCGTTTGATACATCAATTAAATTTAAAGTTAAATTGGCTAAGATTTGTCTGCATATGTCTGCATAAGAAATAAAAAGACCAAAAAGATTCGACCCTCGAATATCAACACTTGAAAATTGCTGTAATCCACCTAAGGAGACAGTTGCCTCCCTGAGATCGACCTTGGACTCCACCAAGTAAAAAAATATCACTGCTTAAAATTGACCAAAATCTGTCTTAAGTGGTTTTTGATCAACCTCTCGTATCCGACTGCAACGAACACTTAAAATTAATTTGGACCATTAATTTGCCCGAATTAACTAAGGGTGCGGGAGCGCACATCAGTATGGAGGTGTGATGATTACATTATATATGGGTATAACATTCTTAAATTATGTGAAATACAATATTAATCTTTGATGTGTAAATTCCAAATTCACACAATTTGCATCCTACACAAATAGCAGATAAAATCCTCATAAAATCAACAAATCAGCTGAAGAAGATATTCTCACAAATCTCTATATACATTTAAAGATCATTTTCTAAAATGAGATTAAATTATCATCTATGAAAATCAGATGTGTTATTATCAGAGAGAATGAAGAATTTTTGGGTGTACTTTACTTATAACATTAAATCTCTCAACATCCAACACATTTTACTTTACTTTTTGTTGGAAAGAAATGAGGAGGGGGGATAGTGTAAAAGTCTCATTCTTTATTCTCATAAATAGAGCCACCAACATGTGCCCTCCCCATGCATATATGGAGCTCCACGTAACACACCTTCCCCATGTCCATCCCTTCCCCATGCACATCCATTTAATTTTGCCTTTACTTGCATGGCAACTCCTTATGCATAGCCGCATATTGCATGTATAAAAAGGGACCCCTTGCACTCACGCAACTCTGATACTCGCGGGGCACGCATCCCTCTCTCTCGTTGGTTCTATATATCTCTCTCTCTCGTTTTCTTTTTGCTGATTACAGGAAGAACTCGACCTCCTCCTCTTGCAAGTAATCTATACTCCTCCCTCGCACCCTTGGAGTGCGCCATCAGTTGCAGCAGCAAGTGGCTGCACGTCTAGTGGCCACCAACCTCTTCCGCTGAGCTTCTCCGCGTGCTACCGGTGATCAACTGCGCTCCCCACTCGCACGCATTACTGCGTGCACCTCCATCCACCGGCATCTCCTCTCTAGCGCGCCCCCTCCATTTCGTGGGCACATCTACAACAGCCAACGGACGCATCTTATGCCACCGCGATACTTCTCCAGCCCGCATACTGGTGTGCGCGGATCTCCACCTCCAGCCACTACCCCCCTTGTGTGGGTGCACGTCTAGCTGCCCTCCAGCAAGCAGCCACCGCTCGTGCCCTCTTGCGTGCATTCCGCTGCGAGCTCCCGTGCTCTCCAGTGCTGGCCGTGCACCACTGCGCACTCCAACAATCAGCCACTGGTCCGCAACCTCCCCTAGCACTCTCCAGTTGCGCCGTTACATTCCTATACGGCTCTCAACCTGCAACATTCTTCAGCAACCTCTGGTGCTTCGTTTCAGCTCCTGAAGCATAGCCATATGAACACCATGGAAAAGGGAGTACTCTCTTTATATTCACTCTTTTTGGACATCATTGCAATCTAAATCTAAGCTATTTGTTGTTCTCTCATTCATAGCCTTTAAGAGTACTTTCAATGAACGTATAAAGTTGTTATTTCTGGGATCTAAATCTCTACAAGAGTCATTCACTCAGTTGAAAAATTTAACTAATGTGTAGTACAAGCTGACCATCTTCAATTGATATGTGCAAGATTTTCACATTCTCCCTGTCACTTTAGCAAAGCGGTCTGAGTAAGTTAAGTAGTTTCATTCACATCCACTTCCCATATCTCATTCTCATTACTTTTTCACTGTAGATCCTCTAGAAATAGAATCCAAGAAAAAATCGCAAGGTTTGCTAGGTCCTTGTGGTTTGACACCTGACTTGCCCTTTACTTGATTCCGTTTATTTCATGGCACCGTCGAGATTATAAATTGTATTTGTTTAACGAGATTACACGCGTGCACAACGATTAGTTAAAAATTAACTCTTAAGTCACGCAAAATCTTGTCAACACCAACTCCAAGCCATGGATGGGGTAATTATGCTCTGACGAATCTATGATTGTCATTCTTTATTCTTTTATTTTAGCTCTATCATTCAGAAAAATATCTATAAATAAGTGTAAATACAATAAATTACCATTGTACATGTTCTTGTCAATACTTCATAATTAACACATATTTTCCAAAAATAAAAGAGTAAAGAGAAAATAAAAAGAAAGAAGGATGTAATTATAAAACAAGTACAGACTGACCCAGACTGCGAGAGAAGGTTAATAAGTGACATGAATAACAAGGAAGAAAGTAGGTGGAGATAGGGTCCTTATATAGTGTAAAGCCTTGAACTTGGCATATCTCAGATCCTATATAATAAGATCCGGCTCGTCAAGAGAAAACGAACGGAATTTGTTTCGTGTGAAGCTGACTTCGTTTCGATTTGTTATGATTTTTGGAAGAAAGAGAAGTAAGGAAGGCTAATATGTCATTAACCCATAATGACTGTCATTTAGACTAATTAAACATGATTAAAGAAACTAATGACAGATTGAAAATCACTAATGATCATTAGCAAATACTAATCAATAGTTAGCAAAAGATAAGCGTAAGCCGTGACAGCTAAATCACGATTAATGAAAGTTAATCATGATTAGTGTTAATTAAGCGTCATTAGCGAATCTAGAATCCTCTAGAATGTTCTAACTTAAGCTCCAAGTTTGGGATAAGTTTTGGCCAAAACCATGGGCCGCTAAACCATGGTTAAGGTATAAACCATGATTTTCTAACCATGGTTAGTGGTTTTCTGGAGCCTATAATAGACCTCCCTACCCTTTCATTCTCTACGATTTCCACTACCACCACCACCCCAAGGACTATGGTCGAGAGGTCGGGAGGAGGAGTGGGAGGCAAGGGAGGAGTGCTAGCGAAGCGCTGCTGGGAGAACGAGGAGGAGAAAGGTATGACCCTCTCTTAGTTTGTTTCGTAAGCTAGGATTTCAATTCATTCTCTTTTCTTCCAAGCTTTGTTCTTGATTCATCTTTCTTTTCGATTCATTTTCTGTTGTGGTTCGAGGAGAAATCTGTGTAACACCCTACTTAGGTGCGGCCAGCTATGCACGTCAGCGAACCCTATGATTCGTCACACATTCACTCATATGAGATGCGTGGTATCTACTGACGAGTCCGGAATTGCGCTATTAAAGAAATGTATTTGGTCGTGCAAAAAAAATTTGTCATTTCGTTGTAGGCAGCAATCGGAATCGATAAAGAAAATAACCACAAATATTTATTCAATTTTTAATTTCGTGGTTTTATGTTTATTTTACTTGGGCATGTCCCAAGGTCAAACACAAGGAGGCAAAGGAACAACCTAGAATTATGTCTATCAAAAATCGTGCGTGGTTTTCAAGGCGGTCTTTTTTTTTGTAATTTTTAATGCAATAAAGATTGCAAAATTTAAATTCAGCCTATTTTAGGGATTAAAATATAAATTACACTCAAACGATGTCTGAAAAATATGAAACTTGGCCATTATGCAAAATATGATGAAATGGATGCAATGTATTTTTTTTGGAATTTTTGGATGCAATATGAATTTTTATGAATTTTTAAATGCAAAAAAATGAATTTCAATATTTAATTATAATAAATATTAAACCTAATTATTTTCAAGGAATAAAATTATCTAAGATCTATCACTAAGTAACGGACCTCAGAAAAATCCTAAACCTCAAAAATACAAGATTCAATACCTATTAAAAAGCAAACATTGAAATATACAAAATGATTTTTACAGGGCAATCTATGCATACAAATGCGATTCTTTTTTAAGCACAATGTCAACCACAAATAATTCTACAATCTTTGATTTTTCGGGAACTTTTAGAGCAACGGTCAGTCAATAACAAATTTAAGAGCACAAAATGTGTAATATATGCAACTTTCCACAAAATAATTAATTATTAATTAACCAATGATCACAAAAAATATCCATAATATGCCAAATGTAGAGAATTTAATGCCGAACAAAATGCCAATTTTTGAGAAATAAAATAATGCAATGTAGACGTTCAAAATAGAGGGGGAATACATGGGTATTTCTGCAAAATCAATAAATAAAATAAGTATAAAAATGCAAGGGGGACCTAGATGTAATTACCGATAACTTGGGGGTGACTTCTACAAAATTCCAAGTGGATGACGAATAGCAGGAAGACCAGGAGACTTCTTGCAATTTACCCACACACCACGTGATGCGCGCGTGCGGTGGCAGACTCGGGGGAAGAGTCGGCTTGGTCTCCACGTGACACTTCTTGCTTGCTTCGGGTGGCCCGAGGCTCCTGGTGCGGGGTGGCTCGGAAGTAGGCTCGGGCACGGATCTAAACCGTCGATGGGGATTGATATGATGTTGATCCAACAGCTGATGCTCGCGGATGCTTCAATGGATCGGATGTCTGGTGATCTTTATCTAATAGAGCCTATATGATCGGACAACGCGCGTTGGCCGACACACGACCGAGGGTCGTCGGAGGAGAGGCGGAGGCAGAGCGTTGACTGATGGGGGGTTGAGGCTTTCTTGATGACGATAGCCGACTGGCGTTGTTGTCGTCGTTGTTTTTTGGCCTGGAGATTATGACGTCCGGTGGCGTAGCTCTGGGCGAAGAGGGGCTCGACGGAGGAAGTATGGCCGGAGGTATGATTGTTAAACGAAGAAGATAACGCGGGGGGGGGGGGGTTGTGATGATCGGAAGTGGTGTACGGATGAAAGCGATGATGGTCGGGAGAAAGAAGGCGGTGCGGAGGAGGAATACCTGGAGGGATAGAGCTCAACAGCCGGTGGTTGGCTGGAGCGGAGCAGCGACCGAAGGCATAGCTGCGGTGAGGTTTGACAACCTCGGATCATGCCGGTGGGAGGCTCTCTCGGTTGTCACACCAGGAGGAGAACTCCTTGGACGAGGGATCGATGGAGGAAGGCGATTAGGGGCGGCGATGTTCTATTTATAGGGGGAGGTGATGCGCCGGAGATGGAAGGTAGCAGGTCGGCGAGGGATTCGCGGGGATTTTGGGGTTCAATCAGGGATTGGTCATTTGATGGAACGTCAGAGAAGATTGATTCGAAGCGCGGATCGACAACAAGATCGGTTTTGAGATTGATATCTGGAGGCGATCGGTGACGGGCGAGATTAGCGGCAGCAAAGTCGGGGGTTCAAGGCGGCGATGGGTCCTCTGATTGGGAAAGTGCAGGTGGAAGACGAAGGACAGTGGCCGTCCGATCGACTGAGATCGGACGGTCACGAAGGCGACACACGATGAGCTGGGGGGGGGGGAATTTGAAGGCACGACACGTGCTGGGCACATGCGCGGGAGGAGCGTGCCTTGCACGTGCGTTCTTTAATTTTTTTTAAATGAATAAAAAAAATAAATAATCGAAAAATGAATGACACGTGGCGGCTCCAGGAGCTGCCACGTGTCAGCACCACAAAAATCATAAATTAAATACTTTATAAAATCCAAAATAAATAGCAAACGACCACGGATCGAAAATGTTTCTTCACGAAAATTGCTTGTCTCGATGAGAGATATAACTTTCATGAAGACTTCAAAACTAAAATCGATCATTTGCAGAAAGTGATATTTTTGGGGTATCCCATGTACATAGAATACCTTGATTTTTGGGTTTTATAATTTTTTTGTCATTTTTTAAACCAGATAAAAATCCGAAAAAATATGATAAATCAAAGGTGAATATTTACACATTAATCTATTTTTTGGATTTTTATTAATTGAGAAAAAGAGGAAATAAAATAAAAGATGAAAAGACCAAATTTGTACATGTAGTTAGTGAAGATTTGGACACAATTTGTTTCTTTGATTTCAAGCTCAATTTAGATTTAGTTTTTTACACATTTTAATAAAACTTTTATCGAAGAAGACCAATGAAAAAGAAATAATCTAAAATAGGTTAAATATGTATATAAAATAATAGGTCAAAATCAGCTAAAATACAAAATGTACAAAATCTAAAACCCAACTTTCACATGTGAGCTCCGATTCACTTGAACTTGGTCTTGTTTTGAAGGTAATTGAATGTACATTAGTTCAAAAGTGAGTAGGATTAAAACAGACATTGGATGGAGAAGATATGAGGTTTTTAGTTCGGAAATCCTGAAACTGGGGTTTGGGTTTTTGGTCCACTTATTTGGGTTAGTGTTTTTTTTGTATTTTTCATTTATTCTTGTTAGTGATATGTACACAATGGAGGTGGTTTTGAGTCATTCGAAGTTAGCATGAATGAGTTAAAAATCAAGGAAGTTAGGCTATTTACAAGTCAATTTTGGTTGGATTTTTGGCTTCTTATTTTGTGCAGAAATAATGGATAAAATGCAATTCTTATTAAGACATGCATGAATGCTAATTATGCAGCATAAATGCAGAAATGCTGTTAATTTTGAGGGATTTGAGCTTAATTAATGATATTTAGAGAGATGAATCCGAGATTCATCATCCCCCTATACTTAATCCATGCTCGTCCCTGAGCATCAAAAAGAAATGCCATGAGGTGAAATGAGATTGGGTTCCATACCAAGACCATGAGTTGAAGGTGAAAATGAATCTAGACCCAACCTTTGTATTAATAGTGTGGCAGAACTTCTATGAAACTTAGAATTTTAAAATCAACAGCCTTCAAGTTCTATACATCATTGTCACAGTTTCGGCTCAGAAGTCATCTTAGATCAATCCTCTTCCCAAAGCATACCCTATGAACATTGAATAATAGACTCATGTGTGTGAAAGGTTTTAGCTCATCCCATCCAAAATGCCGGACTACCATGCAAACCTCTTCTCCAGTAACTCATCCTCGGGGAGTCAGGTATTTCCTTCTAAGGTCTGTCGCGTTGTGTTCACAATCGAATTGGGGGAGAAGTTAGAAGAAGGAGAAAAGAACTGGAGGGTGGCCAGTGTAGTCACCTCTCCTTGTGAAGCTGGCCAGTGTAGCCGAGTCTCCACCAAGATATGCATGTTTTCTTGAAGCTTGGACCTTGTTTTGGTCAGATATTTATTTGGTAGTGGCTTCTTTGTATTTGGAATTTTTGGTGGTTCTGCTTGATCTAGTTATGCTCCTACGGATATAGAATCTTTTTGTTTCCGTACATGTTTTGGGGCCTTAGAAAAAATTGTGCCCAGCCGTCCATCCCTTTTCTGAAGCTTTATTTCAACTCATACTCCGGTATTTAGATTTCCACGCTACCAGAAAAGAAACTCACACAGTCTTCCAACATCCCGTCTGAGTTGAGCTAAGTGCATAGTGCAAGAGTACAAATTAATTCCCTATTCCAGAGTTGTACCCAGAATGAAGAAGCCAGGTTAGACACTAAGAGTCAAACACTGCTCATTATCATGTGGAATTCAAAGAATTAAGTCAAAGACCTGAAGCTTCTAAAATCCTATTTCTCGGTGAAGTTCCTCTGAAAATTAGGTGGATTAAGGTCAAGTCTAGATCACTCTCGACTTCTGCTCATAACTCGGTTCAAAACCCAAAAACTTTTCACAAATGTTTGAAATGCTGGATGAAGTGCAGGTGTGTGAAATGCAGACACATTTTTTGTGATTTTTTTGATTTTTTTGATTTTGATTTTTTTGATTTTTTATGAAGGGATAAAAATGAATAAGAAGCCATTTTTTTCAAAAATTTTGGGTTGGACACAGTTAACGTTAGTAGCAAAAACTTTTTCCTTTTTATTTCTTTTGTTTTTTTTCCAAATTAATTACCCACCCCGTAAATACATATAGACTTACGTGAAAGTACGAGATATGGGTAAAACATATACAAAGTATATATATACAGACCCCCTATACTTAGCGGGTGTTGTGTACTCAGAGCACAAGAAGTGTAAAGAATACATAACTCGGGCTAAGCGTAAGAGAGTGAAAAAGAAAAAGAAAAAGAAAAAGAAAGAGATACATTGGTCTGCTCCCCTATACTTAGGTTGTGAACAGTCTAAGTATAGAAGAAGAGCGGATAAAAAAATGAAGTTTTCGGGATAAGTGGATGAAGAGAGTATATACAGATGGGCATCGAGTCCCCCTATACTTAGGCTCTGGTTAGCCTAAGTATAGAATAAGGGTGGAAATGAAGCGATTGTGAGATGGGGAGAATGGTATATACAGATGGCATCGGTCTCCCCCTATACTTAGGCCTTGGCCTAAGTAGAGGAAGAAGCTGTATAAGGAGATCGATGTGGTCGGGAGGGCGGGTGGGAATGATCTGATGAATCTTCAATGTTCTTGCTCTACGTGAAGTAGACGACCTCAACTTGAGCTATCTGCTCTTTGGATGATTCTATATATGGCTTCAACAATTGCCCATTCACTGAGAAAGGTTGTGCATCATCTTTGAGTTCGGTAATATCCACACTTCCATTGGTATGCACATTGACGACAATGTAGGGACTCGTCCATTTTGATTTTAATTTCCCATAAAAAATCTTCAGCCGAAAATTAAACAACCACACTTTCTGCCCAGGGATAAAGGTTTTATCTCGAATGTGTCAATCATGCCATCTCTTGACCTTGTCCTTATAGATTACGCTGTTGTCGTATGCCCGGTTTCGGATTTCAATTAGCTCATTCAGATTTAGGTCTCGGCATAATTTCCCTAGGTGACAACTCCAATTCAACTTTTTGATCGCCCATTCTGATTTGTGAATCAACTCTACGGGTAGATGGCATGGCTTGCCATAGATCATCCTAAAAGGTGAAGTACCGAGTGGAGTCTTGTAGACTGTCCTATAGGCCCACAAAACCTGGTCCAACAATTTCGACCACTTCTTCCTATCTGGACGAACCAACTTCTGAATAATACCCTTCACCTCTCGATTAGAAACCTCTGCCATGCCATTAGATTGTGGATGATATGGGTTGGCTATCATATGCTCAAATTTATACTCTTTAGCCAAAGATCTTATTTTCTTATTTACAAAGTGGGTACCTCCATCTGAAATCAAGACTTTTGGTACCCCAAATCTTGCAATGATATTATTCTTGATAAACTTACAGACGATTTTGCTATCTGTGATTTGGATTGGAATAACCTCTATCCATCTTGATAAATAATCAATCACTAACAAGATGCACTCGAATCCATTGCTATTGGGAAAAGGACCCATAAAATCAATCCCCCATGCATCGAAACCATCACAGAAAATCATTGGTTGCATGGGTATTTCATCTCTATATCCAACAGTCCCTCCCATTCTTTGATAAATCAGGCATGGCCGTACAAAATCATTAGCATCTCGAAATAAGGTCTGCCAGTAAAATCCACATTGGAGTACCTTGTGCGCGGTTCTCTTTCCCGAATGGTGTCCTCCAGCCTCGAGAGAATGACAATGTATGAGGACACTCTGGTATTCCTCCCGAGGAATACATCTTCACCAGACACAATCCGATCCTTCATAGAAAAGGAAAGGATCGTCCCAATGGTATTTTCTCGAATCTGACTTCAATCGATCAATCATTCTCTTGGTCCAACCGAAGGGAACCTTCTTGGAGACAAGATAGTTCACGATGTTGGAATACCATGGGGTTGAATCATAACACAAACTGATTCGTCTGGAAAAGTCTCCTTAATTGGTCCAGTGTCAGGATAATCATTTTGCTCAATTCGGGAAAGGTGATCAGCAACAACATTCTTTATTCCAGTTTATCCTTGATCTCCAAATTAAATTCATGGATTAATAAGATCCATCTCAAAATCGTGCTTTGGCGTCCTTCTTATCCATAAGATATCTTATTACTATATGATCAATGAAATTTGTCACCTTGGAGCCCAATATGTATGATCTGAATTTTCAAGGGCCCAGATCACCGCGAGCATCTCCTTTTCAGTTACTGTATAATTTCTCTGTGCAGGATCCAACACTTTGCTCGCATAGTGAATCGCATAAGGAATTCCATCTCATCTTTGTCCAAGCACAGCTTCGATAGCAAATTACGATGCATCAATCATGATCTCAAAGGGAAGAGACCAGTAGAGAGTTTGTAATATCGGCGATTCACATATTTTCTTTTTCAGGAGCTCGAAGGCCTCTAGACACTTGCAATTTACAATAAAGTCGGTGTCTTTTCCTAAGAGCCCAGTCAGTGGGCGGGCGATCTTTGAAAAATCAGGGATAAACCTTCGATAAAATCCAACATACCATAAGAAAGACCTCACTGACTTGATGTTGGTTGGTGGCTCAAGTTTCTTGATAACATCCACCTTGGCAGGGTCGACCTCCATTCCCTTTTTGGAGATGACGTGCCACCAACACGATACCCTTTGTCACCATAAAGTGACTTTTCTCCCAGAAGAGTACCAAATTAACCTCACTGCATCTCTGGAGGAATCGGTCCAAGTGCGCTAAACATGTATCAAATGAATCACCATGAACCGAGAAGTCATCCATGAAGACTTCCAGGAAATCACCAACCATTTCGGCAAATACGACAATCATGAATCGCTGAAATGTGCCTGGGGCATTACAAAGCCCGAATGGCATGCGCTTGAATGCGTAGGTACCGAAGGGACATGTAAATGTGGTCTTTTCCTGATCCTCGGGAGTAATAGCTACTTGATTGTAGCCAGAGTACCCATCAAGAAAATAGAAGAATGCTTTCCCTGCAAGTATCTCCAAAATTTGATCAATAAATGGTAGTGGAAAGTAATCTTTCTTTGTCGCAGCATTCAGACGCTTGTAATCGACACAGACACGCCACAACATGGGTACTCGGGTCGCTATCTCTACCCCCTCCTTGTTGGTGACCATCTGGATTTCCCGAATTCTTCAGGACGACATGAAGGGGGGCCTCCCACTTGGAGTCAAAAAATGGGGTATATAAAACCCTGCTTTGCACTATTTCTCTATCTCTTTCTTAACCACTTCCCGAAGATTGGGGTTTAATCTTCTCTGAAATTCACGGGAAGGCCTTGCGTCATCCTCAACATAAATTTAATGCGAGCAGAGAGCGGGGTTGATTCCTACGAGATCCGACACAGTCCAACCGATGGCTTTTCGATTTCGCTCAAGGACTTCGAGTACTCTAGATTCCTGGTCCATGGTTAATGATGAGCTAATGATCACAGGGAATTTCTCTTTGGGTCCATTAAAAATGCATACTTCAATGTGGGAGGCAGTGGTTTCAGCTCTAGCAAATCTGAATAATCAATTAAGTCTTGCTGAACGACTTTTGCATCTAGCTCGGTGTCGGTTGGCGGTGAATCACTCTGTGATGTAGTAGCTACCAATTCTGAAGAAAGGTGAGTCAGATCGCTAAAGTAATGCGGTAATTCGGCCAAAGCCGCGTCCGACTCGTCATCGATATTCCTTGATTGTTCCGAAGAAGATAGGACTGACAAATCCAAAGGATTTCTACGTCATCAAGGTTATAGGCATCTGGGTGTCTAGATATGTTTGGTAACATCTCGCAAACTGCACTGTGCACTATTTCTTCTTCTGATGAGGTGCTTTCAATCTGAATGTCTGGCAGTTGGTCCCACGACCCAGTAGTTCTGATGAGATTGCATTCAAATGTTCTAGCATAATAAGTGGTGGATTCGGAGTCTGGTCTTTACCACTTCGTTTGTTTCATCTCCAAGTCCACTTCTCCGCCTGGAGAGCGGAATTTCATCATTCTGGTACCGTAATTGAATACGGCTTTAGCGGTTCTTAAAGAATGGTCTTCCAAGAATGATTTGGGATTCCTTCCAATGGTTCAAGGTCTCCATATCAAGGACAATGAAAGTCCACTTTGTATCTGTACCCTCGATCACGATGATTACATTTTTCACTTCTCCCTTAGGTCTTTTAGATTTATCAGCAAATTGGAGTAGAGATAATGATTTCTTGAGAGGACCTAACCTCAATCTGTAATATAAGGCTAAGGGTAGAAGATTGATGGAATAACCATTGTCGAGAAGTGTGCGTGCGAACGCAATGCCGCCAATGCGATTCTCCACATAATGAGCATCCAGATCCCTTTTCTTTCTTGGTTCATGCTGATTTCTAACACATTCGATCGTGGCAATTGTCAAGATATGAGTCTCCACAAATTGACTTCGTTTCTTTGTACGAGTCCTGCTGGGAGTGCATTTCACCTTCAAGTACTTCTGAAATGCTGGATTGCTGGCCATATATTGATCAAAGGGTACTTTGACTGTGATATTTTGCTGGCAGAACCGTACCATTTCTGGGTTATCTTGAATGTTTTTCTTTTGTTTTCCTTTCTTAAGAGCATGGGGGAAAGGAATGGGAGCATTTGAGACATGAGATAGAGAGCCAAAATCATAAATAAGAGCATCTTTATTAGAAATGGAGTTCTTATTACAATCATTAGTCTTCTTGATTAATAATCAAAATCAGGTTACTGAAAAGGTGACAAAGGTATTTTTGCAGCAACTAGAGGTTCAAGGTCCTCTACAGACTCCATAGATGCTTTTCCCTTCTCGTGTGCTGGGATCTTCAGGCGTCCTTCTTCTTCATTCTCGGAAGCATCCTCCGTTGATCTTCCGAGTCTTCACGATCCAATTCCCGTGCCCAGTCAAGTACAACCATGGTCCTTCCTCTAAGTGACATATCATTGATATTGTCAAACGAAAGGATCTAATGTTCAGATGTGGAAAAATCTGAATAGTGTACCTGGCCATTGTGTTGGGAAGATTGAGATTTGTTCAAGCTATTAGGGTTAGCTTGAACTTGGGCGGGAATGGTTGTAGCAGATGCTGTCTCTTCATCCTTCTAATAGGACAGGCGATTAACATCAACCCGTAGATCATGTAGTTCATTCTGGAAGTTGTGTATTTCCTCGAGCATCTGTCTCTGGATATCTATGGGTTATTCGTGAGGAGTTGGATGGTTGAGATGGCTGTTTTGCGGTGTGACTTGGTGGAGCTTGATATTGTTGACGATATTGCTGAGGCTGATTCTGGCGGTTGTATGGTTGCTGCTGCTTCGGATGCTGGAATGATGCAACGTTCTGAGTGTGCTGTGGAGATGGTTGAAATGCGGCATTATAGAAAGTGGGACGGACATTGGTAAGGCTGACAATCCCCCATATTACCCTGTCGGGTAGTGTCCTGAGTGTACCAAATGCCGTTCACTTCGAACGTCAGAGGCAGGGCTTCTTCAACAGTCTCGGCTGGTGGAGGTGGCTGATGGGAAGGTTGGGCATAGGATTGGTCCTGAACCCATGGTTGTTGTTGTCCTGATCCTAGCTGCTCCTGGACATGATGTACATGATAGATCGGGGCCGTAGGTGCAGTGGGTATCCTCATCTTGGATGCCTTCTCAGTTAGCTCCTCCATTTGCTTTGGAAACTGGGAGATCCTGTTGTCGATGCCGTTCATCCTCTTATGAATTTGATCCACAACTGTCAATTTATCGGCGATGATATTCATGTTTGGAATAAAATCCTCTGCTATCTCTGCAACAGTTTGCTTTCATCCTCTGACTTGAGATGTATTCAATGAATCGGTGTATGCTTTACTAGTGATCTGAGAGCGGCTTGTCTCATCCAGCTGCTCTAGTACTTTCCAGACGGTTTCAGCTCCTCTCGATGTGTAGTTACCTCCGCATGCAGCACTTACTAACCTTGAGACTCATAATTAAGTACAGAGTAGAGTGACTGAACTAAGATGTTATTATCCAGGTGATAAACCGTGAATCCACCCTTTAAGGGTGCTAAATTAACACTTAAGATCGTCATAGTCGGGCTGAATTAGGTCCATCAAAGACCATCTAAAAAGAATCAGATGGTCATAAATTTATATTTTTACTTGGTAAGAAACCAAGGTCGAACTCAGGGACACGAGCCTCTCTCGTGATTATTCAGACTCTTATTTATTTATTAATTGTTGAGTTAGAGAACCATAGGTCAATGTATGCATATAAACAAGATAAAGCATCAAACAAATATAAAATATGTATTTTTTATTTTATTTTTAATCATGTAATTAGATGCAATAAAATGCAATGAAACTATGCCCTAGATCAGAAATGCTTGAGCCATTTAAAAAGGAGTCAAATCAGGGTCAAATAAAAGCTCTCTTCATTCATATAAAAATTAAGCACGAGGATCATGAAAATCAAGACACTTAACAAAAAAAAAACACATCAAATTGCGTAGTGTTAAATTGAAAAGACAAGCATGTCATAAGGAAGACAATAAAGAGAGCTTCAAAATGCCACTGAAATCGTCTCAATCAGAGTTACGACGCTCAAGATATGCATAAAAAAAAGAAAGGGGCATAACTGTAAGAAAAACATGAGAGATAACTACAAACAAGTCCCTGGGAAGGACTAAAATGCAAATACAAGAAAGTTCGAGACCTTCCCTGTAATTAACCCACACATATGGGTATTTTTGCAATTATGAAAACCTGCAGGGGGTCAACTGCAAAATATCCACTGTGCACGTGCGCTGCACGTGATTCAGGACCTATCTGCAAAATTGAAGACTTCAGTGGGCCTCTCTACAATTTCCCAGATGGCACGTGCTATACACGTGGTTTCCAAGGTCGATAATAGGCTCAGGCTCGTTGGAGGCTTGGGCTAGCTTCAGCTCGGCTCGGGTCTCTGGAGAGGCTCGGGATAGGTTCGGGATCCACGAGCCCGCTGGTCTGGTGCTGCGGCTCGGATACGCTCTGGTGTCAACACGTGAACTTCCCTGGTCCATTGGATTATGAGAATCCAACGGTAGCTGGATCCTCCGATTCTGCACACGTGGTCCATCATGGACCGTTGGATGTTGAAGATCCAACAGTGCCTGCTCGTCCTTCGTCCACTGCAACTGGCAGTGATATTCAAGATCCGGCGATGGAGCTCGAGCTCCGCCGCTCTTCTCAGGCGCAGGTGAAGGTCCCCAACTGCTTTTGGCCATCTGGATAGCAATCTTGAAGCTCGGCGAAACTACTGGACTGTCTGTCGGAGGCTGGCGAAGCAAGTAGGCCAGAGACGAGCTTGGCGAAGAAGCTCTGGTGACAACGTCCGACCATTGAACGATCGAGTACCTGCATGGTTAATTACATAGCCGAAGCATGCGGTTCGAGGAGTTTGTGCGAGATGGAGTGAGGTGAAGAGCTTCTGTGAACGTAGAAGGCGGCAGCTCGGAGCTCCTCCATCGTGGGAAGGTGGAGGAGATGGGTCGGGGGTGATCTGGGGTATGGAGGAAGAAGAGAGAGTGAGAGATAGCGCATGGAAGGTGGATTTGTGGTGGAGCTACTGGTGAGGTCCATGAACGGTGATAATAGGAACGACGACCTAATTAATTAAGCAAAGAAACGAAGAAATTACGAAGAAAATCGCAGGGCTTCCCTGAGGTCAGGTGGAGCGAAGGCCTGGGCTTGAGGTCCTTGGAGAACCCCGGGGTTGTCGCACGTGCTGGTCGGCCGGTCCAACGAGCTCGGGCGGGGCTTGAACCACCGCGATGCAACTGGGAAGCTGCGGGTCTCATCAGGGGATTTGGGGTCGTCATCGCTCGATCCTAACTCCTCCCCCTGTCACAGGGAGGAGGAGGAGGGCTGGGCCCTTCCCGTCGTGAAGGTGGACATGTCTGAATGGAGGCAAGGACGTCGTATTTGAAGTGTGGAAGGAGGTGGTTTCAGTGGTGAGGGGAGTGGGTTTCATGGGAGATTTGGAGCGAGTGGAGGGTCGTTGTGGGACGAGTGGATGGCCGCGAGGATGCTGGATGATGGAGGAACGTCATGGGGGTGTTGGCGAGTGGAGATGGTAACCGAAATGACGGGGAGAATGAGAAGGGGGAAGGTGGTTATCTAGGTGGAGAATGTGGTATTGAGGGAGATCGGAGGTTGACGACGAAGCTCAGGACGTTGGATCTCGAGATCCAACGACTGATATAAGGGCGCTACGGGATGATTAAGATTAGATCGATGAGGCGCAATCGAAGGGTGAGTGGCGTGCCACGTGGCTAGCTGTGGACGCAGCATTAGCGAGCGGTCCAGATCGCATCTGGAGGATGATCGGAGGGTCGAGAACGGTCGCGAGTTTGGATGGTGAAGATTGGATGTGAGACAAGCCATCGGACGATGGAGAAGGTGACGCGTGGCACAGGGAGAAACCGACGCTGACGGAGGGTGAAGATGAGATCAGGAACTCGATCCGACGGCGGGCATTGAGTGCGGGATGGACAGTTGCAATTAAGGCTCCTCAACCCTGATCCGAAGGTGGATGGCATGAGCGCGTGGCACGAGATGATGCGGCCACGTGGCTCAACCATAAAGAGCCACGTGGCCCAATCAGATTATTCACAGAAGAAAAGTGAAATATGAAAGGGTAGATTGCCGAATTTGGAAAAACTCAAAACATGAAAGTTGTAGATCTCGATGAGATCTAGAAGTTTTGTGTTGACCAAAAATGGATATGAGGTCAAATAAGGGCACACAATATTTTGGAGGGTATGTTTAAGGCTAAAAACACCACGATTTTTAATTTTGACATTTTTTTGTGATTTTTAATTTATTCAAGACTCTGATAATTAAAAGACTTTATCTGATTTTTATTGACACACATTTAAGCAAGAGGGTTAAAAAATGCAAATTAAGATGATGAAATCGAGTTTCATCACCCCTATACTTAAACTATGCTCGTCCCCGAGCATCAAAGAAAATGAATGAACTGGATTAACCCCCTTACACATGTGAGTACAAGATCCAATCTGTTCAAGTCCAATCAACTTTAGAGGTCCAAAATTTTAGAGTTCAACCCAGCCTTAATCAAGAGGCACCCAATTCCTCTAATTATCCAGACTCTCTCTGATGTACATATAGACTAAGAGTATCACATTTAGTGTTGACTGCGTTCACGAGAGTAGAGTCAAAACTTCACCCAAGGTCTTGGTCCGAGAAACTCTCCTAAGGACCCAATCCTCAACACTAGGGAATAAATCAAATCTTGCGTCTAGTCCACCGTCTCTTTAGTTGTCAGACTTAGAAAATGTAGATGGAAGGCCAGTAATGGAGGGCATGGGATTGTGTCATTTCTTCTCTCCCCTCATTGGAACAGGGATTCTCTCTAGTGCATTTTTACGCAACACAATTTTTTTGGTGTTGATCAATGCGTCCGTCAAAAGAAGTTGGAGCCGTCTGCACTTGTTTTCCTGGGAATATACCAGGGTGTGTCTTTTTTGAGTACCTATCGTACCTTCTACACCTAGACTTGTAGCATTTGCAGAGCCCTTTTTTGGTGCAAGCTCGACTCCTGATCCTAATAGCGGTGGTCCAAGTGGACACTTCGAAAAGGTTGGGGGCGCTCGCCTTTGGTGGAAGCTCTTTGATATTTGACTTTGTGGAATGAGAGCTTTTATTTGACATTTCATTGATTTGTAGTATTTTTGGCTAGATCCACTGCTTTTACAAGGAATTGGTGCACACTGATCAATATTTTTTCTTTATTTCAAAACCCTGGCACTTAGGTCAATGTCAAGAGATTAGTATAAGAACCAAGTTCTCATACTGACTAAAATTGCTGACACTCATGTTTCATGAAGCCTCCAAAGATTTTATCCCATCCTCGAGCATCATTAGATCAAATCCAGACTCGAATACCTCATCCCAATCCCTCAAGTAAAGAGTCAACTCATCTCATCGAAACCACAGTCGTGCATGTGATCTGCTGATCATATTCTTATGGTCTGAGACTAAGCATGAAATATAGCATGTAAATCTAGAAATCTAGGGGAATGTGGATAATTAAGTCTAAGACCCCGATGGTTAACCTAAAATCTCAAGTCCTCATAAAATCAAGTTTTCTTGAACTTTTCAGATTCTGGGTGGAAGTGTGAGTGTAGAGGATTAATCCAACTCCTTCATTCAAAAAGACATGATTTTTTTTTCTTTTTTACTTCAAGAGATATTATGACTGTCTAAACCCAATTAAGTAGATGCATCTGCATTCAACCAGTATGGATGTAAGTACAGGCCGGAGCCCGTTGCTTGAGGACGGGGCCTTACGCGATGTCCTCTAAACCATCCAATCTGCTAAGGGCGAACCCTCACTGAACGCGGCTACTTATTTGGGCTTAGTAGTCACTAATGACTCTTAAAGGATTTTTGGATTTTCTTATTTTTATGGATTTTAATTAAAGGTTAGAACACATGTTAGACTCAACTTCCCTTGAAATCAAAAAGAAAACTTCAATACCATGTCACACAAATAAAAATTTTCACAACATTTTCAAAAGATTTTTCAAAACAAGGAAAACTCATTTTTCAAATCATTTTCAAAAATATTTTTCTATAAAATAGTGTAACATAATATAGAAAGTCGTGAAAACCACAGAGTCCACTTAGTTCAACGGATTTTACTTTAGCCAAAAAGTTTTAATTTTTTCAAAATTTTCAGATTATAGCTAAAATGAATATACTGTACACACGGTATACCCCCCCTATACTTAAACTTTGCTATGTCCTCATAGCACTAGATGATACAAGTCCATAGGTCCGTTTAAATATAGAGAAATATACGGGAACTAAGGAGGGCTCCCCCTATACTTAGGTTAAAAATAACCTAAGCATAAAGGCAAGGAAAGAAGAGTAGAGAAAATCACAGGGACTCATGTCCCCTCTATACTTAGGCTGAGATTAGCCTAAGTATAAAGATGGAGATTTGATGAAGGGAGAGATCCGAGGTGAACGAAGAAGAAGGATGGATATACAAGTGAATGGATGAATCTGCGGAGATTAATGGAGTGACTAAGGATCAGGGGAGGGTGTCAGAGCAAACATGGCTCAATCATGCATGCAACACACTTCAATTTCACCAACTCACACATGAAACCAACAGATGTTGGTTTATTATCTTGTCGGTTTTATTGGTGATTAAAACATTTTATCTTTACGCGGAAAAAATGCTAAGTAAAATCCACTGCGTAAACGAGGGTGTTGCTCTCCCAAAACAATATTTTACTCCATTTTAGGTTGACATGCAATTAACAGTCCCAATTATTTTTCTTAAGGTTGTCACTGATTTAAGGTGAGCACAAAAATCAAACAATCATCGTCTACCGTTCATTCCTATTTTTCATTTACCTAGGTGATCAAGCTAGGAGGGAAATCGAGAAAAAACCATGTATTCGATAAAAACCATGATCTAGGCTAGGCAATAAAACATGTAGCGACTTGGCGAAAATACGTGAAAAATTGGACTGTTTTGAAAACCAAAATAATGTATGCAAGCCGATCAAAAAGCCGCAACTAACATGCTTCTATTAGCAGGGAAGAACATCTTGAAATTTGTCTAAGTGAAGCAAAGCTACGTGCATATTTGATTAATGTGTGTCCTACCTACGAGTAAACACGTATAAAATAGAATGATAAAAATAAGCTCAAAGAGCCGTGTGCCTGGTCCTAGGTCGAAACTCAAGTGGGGACGATCCCCACACAACCACATATATTCATTCGTTTACAATCGCGAGTCTTCGATCGAAGACCGTTGTAAAAGACGATTATTACATGATGCAAAAGACACATTTTTCTCTTTCTTTTCTATTTGCTCCAAGCATGCTTCTACGGCTCCTCACAGCGGGGAGTGCCTTCTCCTCGCCTCCTTGAACACCAAGGGCCCTGCCACAAAAGCAAATGTTAGAGATCAATTGAAAAGAAAAAATTTTGCAATGCAATATAGATGAACAACTTGATCTATATAAGAAACACTTAATTAAATAAATAAAAAATCCAAATAATATAAGAAATGAGCCATGTCCCCGGCAACAACGCCATTTGATAAACTGTGAATCCCACCCTTTAAGGGTGCTGAATTAGCACTTAAGATCATCGCAGTCGGGTTGATTAGGTCCATCAAAGACCATCTAAAAAGAATCGGATGGTCATAAATTTATATTTTACTTGGTAAGAAACCAAGGTCGAACTCAGGGACACGAGCCTCTCTCGTGATTATCTGACTCATTTATTTATTAAGTGTTGAGTTAGAGAACCATAGGTCAATGTATGGATATAAAAAAGACAATGCATCAAACAATATAAAATATGCATTTTTATTATTTTATTTTTAATCATGCAATTAGATGCAATAAAATGCAATGAAAATATGCCCTAGATTAGAAATACTTGATCCATTTAAAAAGGAGTCAAATTAGGGTCAAATAATAAAGCTCTCTTCATTCATGTAAAAATTAAGCACAAGGATCATGGAAATCAAGACACTTAACAAATAAAATAACACATCACATTGCGCAGTGTCAAATTGAAAAAACAAGCATGCCATAAGGAAGACAATAAAGAGAGCTTCAAAATGCCACTAAAATCGTCTCAATCAGAGTTACAGCGCTCAAGATATGCATAAAAGAAGGCAATGGCATAACTGTAAGAAAACATGAAAGATAAATACAAACAAGTCTCTGGGAAGGACTAAAATGCAAATACAAGAAAGTTCGAGACCTTCCCTGTAATTAACCCACACACACACAAGGGTATTTTTTGCAATTATGAAAACCTGCAGGGGGGTCGACTACAAAATACCCACTGTGCATGTGCGCTGCACGTTATTCAAGACCTATCTACAAAATTGAAGACGTCGGTGGGCCTCTCTGCAATTTGCCCAGATGGCACGTGCTATGCACGTGGTTTCCAGGGACGGTAACAGGCTCTTGCTCGTTGGAGGCTTGGGCCAGCTTCGGCTCGGCTCGGGTCTCTGGAGAGGCTCGGGATATGTTCGGGATCCCCGAGCTCGCTGGTCTGGTGCTGCGACTTGGATACGCTCTGGTGTTGACGCGTAGACTTCCCTGGGCCATTGGATTATGAGAATCCAATGGTAGCTGGATCCTCCGATTCTGCACACGTCGTCCATCGTGGATCGTTGGATGTTGAAGATCCAAGGGTGCCTGCTCGTCCTTCCTCCACTACAACTGGCGGTGATGTTCAAGCTCCGGCGAATGGAGCCCGAGCTCCGCCGCTCTTCTCTGGTGTAGGTAAGGGTCCCCAGCTGCTTTTGGCCATCTGGACAGCAACCTTGAAGCTTGGCGAAACAACTGGACCATTTGTCGGTGGCTGGCGAAGCAAGTAGGCCGGAGACGAGCTTGGCGAAGAAGCTCCGGCGACAACGTCCGACCATTGAACGATCGAGTACCTGCATGGTTAATTACATAGCTGAAGCGTGCGGTTTGAGGAGTTTGTGCGAGATGGAGTGTGGTGAAGAGATTCTGTGAACGTAGAAGGCAGCATCTCGGAGCTCCTCCACCGTGGAAGGCGGAGGAGATGGGTCGGGGGTGATCTGGGGTATGGAGGAAGAAGAGAGAGAGTGGGAGATAGCGCGTGGAAGGTGGGTTTGTGGTGGAGCTACTGGCGAGGTCCATGAACAGCGATAATAGGAATGACGACCTAATTAATTAAGCAAATAAACGAAGAATTACGAAGAAGATCGGAGGACTTACCTGAGGTCGGACAGAGCAGAGGCCTGGGCTTGAGGTCCTTGGAGAACCCCGGGTCGTCGCACGTGCTGGTCGACCGGTGCAGCGAGCTCGGGCAGGGCTTGAACTACCGCAACCAACTGGGAAGCTGCGGGTCTCACCAGGGGATTTGGGGTAGTCATCGCTCGATCCTAACTCCTCCCCCTATCACAGGGAGGAGGAGGAGTGCTGGGCCCTTCCCCTCGTGAAGGTGGACAGGTCTGAATGGAGGCGAGGACGATGTATTTGAAGTGTTGAAGGAGGTGGTTTCAGTGGTGAGGGGAGTGGGTTTCATGGGAGATATGGAGCGAGTAGAGGGGCATTGTGGGACGAGTGGATGGTTGCGAGGATGCTGGATGATGGAGGAACGCCATGGGAATGTTGGCGAGTGGAGATGGTGACCGAAATGATGGGGAGAATGAGAAAGGGGAAGGTGGTCAGCTAGATGGAGAACGTGGGATTGAGGGAGATCAGAGGTTGACGACGAAGCTCAGGCTGTTGGATCTCGAGATCCAACGGTCGAGAGAAGGGCGCTACGGACGATTAAGATTAGATCGATGGGGCGCAATCGAAGGGTGAGTGGCGCGCCACGTGGCTAGCTGTGGACGCAGCGCTAGCAGGCGATCCAGATTGCATCTGGAGGATGATCGGAGAACGGTCGCGAGTTTGGATGGTGAAGATTGAATGTGAGATGAGCCATCGGAAGGTGGAGAAAGTGACGCGTAGCACAGGGAGAAACCAGTGCTGACGGAGGGTGAAGATGAGATCAGGAACTCGATCCGACGATGGGCATTGAGTGCGGGATGGACAGTTGTGATTAAGGCTCCTCAACCCTGATCCGACAACGGATGGCATGAGCGCGTGGCGCGAGATGACGCGGCCACGTGGCTCAACCAGAAAGAGCCACGTGGCCCAATCAGATTATTCACAGAAGAAAAGTGAAATATGAAAGGGTAGATGGCCGAATTTGAAAAAAACTCAAAACATGAAAGTTGTAGATCTGGATGTGATCTACAAGTTTTATGTTGACCAAAAATGGAGATGAGGTCAATTAAGGGCACAAAATATTTTGGAGGGTATTTTTAAGGCTAAAAACACCACGATTTTTAATTTTGACATTTTTTTTGTGATTTTTAATTTATTCAAGACTCTGATAATTACAAGACTTTATCTGATTTTTATTGACACACATTTAAATAAGGGGGTTAAAAAATGCAAATTAAGATGATGAAATCAAGTTTCATCACCATGTCATGGCAGGGACATTTCTGTAGCAGATCTTTAAATCTATCCCAAGCATCATAGAGTGGTTCATTAGGCATCTGAGAGAAACTGGTGACGCGAGTGTTCATTTGGTTGGTCCGACTCAGAGGGTAGAATTTCTTCAAGAACAGGTTTTTGAACCTATCATAGGTGGTCACAGTCACTCCTAAGTTCTTTACCCAGTAATCTGCCTTCCCTTTCAAGGCGAAAGGTAGTGCAGTGAGACAAATGTAGTCATGGTTGACTTTTGGGTGCCTCAGATTAGAACATATCATCTCCAAGTCTCGCAAAAATGCATATGATTCTTCATTTGCATTACCATGGAATTGTGGTAATTGATTCAGAAAGTGTGGCTTCAGTTCATAGTTAATCTCTGGCTGAGGTGGCTGCAAGTAATTTCTAACTCTGTACTACCCAGGATTGTATGCTGCTTCCATTGGCGGTTCTTCCCCAGCATTCAACTGCTCAAGTTGCTCTCTCAGTAACAGCTGTTGCTGCTCAGATGCAACCAATCTTGAAAAAATCATCTGTATAGGATCTTCATTGTGTTCATCTTCATGGTCTTTCTTGGGAGGCATCTTCTTCTTCTTCTTCTTCTTCTTCCCTTCACCTTCAGAATGTGAGAAATCGGAGTCAATATATTTGAAAGAATCAGAATCAGAATTATCAAGGTAAAAGTCTTCCTTGATGTGATCAGGAGATAAAGAAAGAGTATGGGTTTGACCTCCTTCCACGAAGATGAAAGAATCATAAGAGGAGGATTCACGGGAGAGGTGTCCTTGAACCCAAGGTGGTCTTGAGTAAGAGTGCCTCCGACCTTTGAGATTGGAAAATTTGTGGCGGTCAGAGAAGTGTTCGCGGAGTCCGAATGAGAATTACCACAATCTTCCATTCTCAATTTCAAAAGATCAACAAGAGGTTTATGGTTCATGATCTAGGCACAAGTGTGCGATATTCGATGTTTATTTAGATTTACGCGCAAACAAACACAATATAAAGTTTTTGTTTCACCAACTCACTCAGTGAAGGCCGTGAGGGTTCGACCAATTATCTTGTTAGTTTTAATTGGTGAGAATACAATTCTTGCAAGCCGTTTAAACGAGCTGTTAGGTGCATGTATTTCCCTACCGACTGCCCCGAATTCTTACGACTAGTTGCACCTACTTTCAGCAAGTATGGGAGTAAGTAAGGACCGTAGAACGACTACCCTTTACTTGAGGACGGAGCCTTACGCAGTGTCCTCTAAACCACCCACTCTGTTAAGGAAATCCGGACCGTTTATCGGCTACCCGTTAGATCCTCACTGAGAAGTAGCTAATCGTTTTTAGTAGAATCAATAGTCAATATGAAAATCCTAGCTTGGCTCTATCCTAGTGTGCGTCTCTCTCATCGCTGCAAGATAAAAGCAAACAATGTCGGGGTTGCTCTCCTGCAAGAATTCTTGATTTCATGGGTTATTAAGATCGGCAGTATTTAACAGTCCTAATTTTAATTAAGTGATCATTGAAGATTTTAAATTAGCACAAATGCACGTCTATCGTCCAATCCCAATTTCCTTTAGAATTATGTGACAAAACAAGAGGGAGAAGTTCGGGAAAAGCCGATTTACGCGAAAAACTATGATGTATGCTCAGTTAGAAGACTTACAGTGAATCCCTGCAATCTCCATGTGGGATACAATACAGAAATTGAAAATTTAGTCTATATGGATGCAAGCCTATGAAAAACCACAACTAATCAGAAAGTTCTATTAGCGGGAAAGAATTGAGTCAAATTTGGCTAAATTGAACGATCTAATGTGTGTTTCAATTAATAGTGAAGTGTGGCCTAATTCCTACGAGCACAATCAAAATTAAAATGCTTTGAGAGATGTATGTGCAGGTCTATCCTAATCGCCACTCAAGTCGACCCCCACCTTCACGCGGAGAGTAAAACAGGCCACGACACACCACAAGAATAGTTCAAGGTCTTTTTACACATGCGAGAGTCCAAACGGACACCGCTATAAATAAGCAATTAATTACAAAAATTTAAAATTTGCAGAAATTAAAATCCTAGACTCTACGCTCTCTCACGACTCGACTCAATCTTAAATTAATTGCGGCTTTTTCGGAAGTCGGTGAAGATGCATCGATTCTTGAAAAACCGCTCTATGTACGCCGGGTACCTCGCAAGAAAAATAAGAGAGAATGTAAGAGAGTGACTCAAAAATAAATCAAAAATAAAATAAGAGAAATAAATGTTGAAAAACAAAACAAAATAAATGCTTAAAAAAATGAAATTTACAATGAATAATTTGGGGGTCAAACTACCCGAATGCAGAAAACCAAATAAAAAAATTTAAGACAAAAAACTAAGCCGTTTGCCTCCCCGACAACGTTGCCATCTAATGAGTCCGGAATTGCGCTTGTTAAAGAAATGTATTTGATCGTGCAGAAAAATAATTTGTCGTTTCGTTGTAGGCGGCAATCGGAATCGGTCAAGAAAATAACCACAAATATTTATTCAATTTTAAATTTCGTGGTTTTATGTTTATTTTACTTGGGTTAAGTCCCAAGGTCGAATACAAGGAGGTAAAGGAACAACCTAGAATTATTTCTATCAAAATCGTGCGTGGTTTTTGAGGTGGTTTTTTTTGTAATTTTTAATGTAATAAAGGATGCAAAATATAAATTCGACCTATTTTAGGGACTAAAATATAAATTACATTCAAACGATGTTCGAAAAATATGAAACTTGGCCACTATGCAAAATATGATGAAATGGATGCATTATAATTTTTTTGGAATTTTTGGATGTAAGATGAATTTTTTTATGAATTTTTAACTGCAAACATGATGAATTTCAATATTTAATTATAATAAATATTAAACCTAATTATCTTCAAGGAATAAAAATATCTAAGATCTATGACTAAGTAATGGACCTCAGAAAAATCCTAAACCTCGAAAATAGAAGACTCAATACCTATTAAAAATCAAACATTGAAATATGCAAAATGATTTTTACATGGCAATCTATGAATGCAAATGCGATTCTTTTTAGGCACGATGTCAATCACAATTAATTCTACAATCTATGCTTTTTCGGGAATTTTTAGAGCAATGGTTAGTTAATAACAAATTTAAAAGCACAAAATGGGTAAATATGCAACGTTCCATAAAATAATTAATTATTAATTAACCAATGATCAAAAAAATGTCCACAATGTGTCAAAATGTAGAGAATTAAATGTGGAACAAAATGCCAATTTTTGAGAAATAAAATAAAGCAATGTAGACGAATAGAGGGGGAATACAAGGGTATTTCTGCAAAATCAATAAATAAAATAAGTATAAAAATACAGGAGGGACCTAGATGTAATTACCGATAACTTGGGGATGACTTCTGCAAAATTCCAAGAGGTCACGTGCTAAGAACGTGACCCTTGGTCGGCGGGGCTGGATAACGAATAGTGGGAAGACCAGGAGACTTCTTGCAATTTACCCACATGCCACATGATGCGCACGCATGATGGCAGGCTCGGGGGAAGAGTCGGCTTGGTCTCCACATGATGCTTCTTGCTTGCTTCGGGCTGCCCGAGGCTCCTGGTGCGGGGGTGGCTCGAAAGTAGGCTCGAGCGCGGATCTGAACCGTCGATGGAGATTGATCTAATGTTGATCCAACGGCTGATGCTTGTTGATGCTTCAACAGCTCGGATGTCTAGTGATATTGACATAATGGAGCCTGTATGATCGGACAATGTGCGTTGGCCGACACACAGCCGAGGGTCGTCGGAGGAGAGGCGGAGGTAGAGCGTTGATCGGCGGGGATTGAGGCTTGCTTGATGACGATAGCCGACTGGCATTGTTGTCGTCGTTGTTTGTTGGCCTGGAGATTATGATGACCGGTGGCATAGCTCTGGGCAGAGAGGGGCTCGGTGGAGGAAGTATGACCGAAGGTATGATCATTGGATGAAGAAGATAGCGGGGGGGGGGGGGGGGTGATGATCGGAAGTGGTGCGTGGATGAAAGCGATGATGGTCGGGAGAAAGAAGGCGGCGCAGAGGAGGAATATCTGGATGGATAGAGCTCAACGACCGATAATTTGCTGGAGCGGAGCAATGACCAAGGCGTAGCTGCGGTGAGGTTTGACAACCTCGGATCACGCCGGCGGGAGGCTCCCTCGATTGTCATGCCCGGAGGAGAACTCCTTGGACAAGGGATCAGTGGATGAAGGCGATTAGGGGCGGCAACGTTCTATTTATAGGGGGAGGTGATGCACCGGAGATGGAAGGTAGCACGTCGGCGAGGGACTCACGGGGATTTTGGGGTTCAATCAGGGATTGGTTGTTTGATGGAAGGTCAGAGAAGATTGATTCGAAGCGCGGATCGACGATGAGATCGGTTTTGAGATTGATATCTGGAGGCGATCGACGACGGGCGAGATTAGCAGCAATGAAGTCGGGGGTTCGAGGCGACGATGGGTCCTCCGATTGGGAAAGTGCAGGTGGAAGACGAAGGACGGTGGCCGTCCGATCGACTGAGATCGGACGGTCACGAAGGCGACATGCGGCGAGCTGGGGGGGGGGGGGTTGAAGGCGCGACACGTGTTGGACACGTGCGCGGGAGGCATGTGCCTTGCAGGTGCGTTCTTTAATTTTTTTATAAACGAATAAATGAATAAATAATCGAAAAATGACTGACACATGGCGGCTCCAGGAGCTGCCATGTGTCAGCACCACAAAAATCGTAAATTAAATACTTTGTCAAATCCAAAATAAATAGCAAACGACCTCGGATTGAAAAAGTTTCTTCACAAAAATTGCTCGTCTCGATGAGATCTAAGACTTTTATGAAGACATCAAAACTAAAATTGATTATTTGCACAAAGTGATATTTTTGGGGTATCCCATGTACCTATAATACCTTGATTTTTGGGTTATATATTTTTTTTGTCATTTTTTAAACCAGATAAAAATCCGGAAAAATATGATAAAATCAAAGGTAAATATTTACACATTAATCTACTTTTTTTGGATTTTTATTAATTATGAAAAAGAGGAAATAAAATAAAAGATGAAAAGGACCAATTTTGTACATGTAGTTAGTGAAGATTTGGACCCAATTTGTTTCTTTGATTTCAAGCTCAATTTGGATTTGGATTTTTGTGCATTTTAATAAAACTTTTATCAAAGAAGACAAATGAAAAATAAATAATCTAAAATAGGTTAAATATAGACTTAAAATAATAAGTCAAAATCAACTAAAATAAAAAATGTACAAAAGAGGCCCAAAACCCAACTTCACATATGAGCTCCAATTCACTTGAACTTGGTCTTGTTTTGAAGGTAATTGAATGTACATTAGTTCAAAAGTGAGTAGGATTAAAACATACACTGGATGAGGAAGATACGAGGTTTTTTGTCTGGAAATCCTAAAACTAGGATTTGGATTTTTGGTCCACTTATTTGGGTTAGTGATTTTTTGTTTTTTTATTTATTCTTGTTAGTGATATGTACATAGTGGAGTGGTTTTGGGTCATTCGAAGTTAGCATGAATCAGTTAAAAATCAGGGAAGTTAGGCTATTTACAAGTCAATTTTGGTTGGATTTTTGGCTTCTTATTTTGTGCAGAAATAATGGATAAAATGCAATTCTTATTAAAACATGCATGAGTGCTAACTATGCAGGTAAATGCAGAAATACTGTTGATTTTGAGGGATTTGAGCTTAATAAATGAGATTTAGAGTGATGAATCCGAGATTCATCATCTACCGATTCTCCATCGATTATGTTTCTATTCTTTCAATTATGCTTTTATAGTTATTTTGATGGAGAAATCTGTGTAATACCCTACTTAGGTGCGGGCGGCTATGCACGTTAGTGAACCCTGTGATTCGCACACATTCATTCACCTAAGCTGCGTGGTGTCCACCGATTCTTCATCTCTTGTTGTTTGAGTATTTTCTTTCAGTTTTGGTGTTGTTTTCCTCACGACTGATTTTACAGAAGAAACTCTTTTCGATTTATTTTGAAATATGTCCCGATATAAGGGGAAACTCTGCCGAAATTTTCCTAAAAATATCACCCCGTATAAGGGGAAGCTCTATTGAAATTTCAAGAGAAAATATGTTTTTGGCGTTCTTCGTGTTCTTCATTCGTTCTTCGCATTCTTGACACGTTCTTAGCGTTTTTGATACGAAAATGAAATTCGATCTATTCAGGAGCCTTAAAACATCCTTTCTAAAAATGAATCACGATAAAGCCTTGCATACACGAGAGAGAGAGAGCTTGATTAGATAACGAAATCCTTCATTTTGCAGTTGGGTTTTCAAACGAGATTATTGAAGGTCTTGATTTTATGTTCTCTGCTATAAAGAACCCTAATTTTGGCTTTTTTTGAAAAAGTCTGAACATTTGCTTTGTGATTCCTACTAAAATAAGATTTAAGCATCAAATCGATGCGGTGGCTTTGAAAGTTAGGGTTTGGGAGTTAAAATTGGCATAAATATGAGTATATATGCATATGAATAATATATATGTGAGTATATACTAAGTATTGCTGATTATGCAAATCGAAGACTTAACGAAAGAATTACATCATGGGAATTGATGTGGTTTAAGTTGGATCCTGAAAAGGATCGTGTGTCACGTTAAGGATGTTTGGGAGTAGAACTACACATCGGGCATGCAACTTGCAAGTTCGTCGAAAGGAACTCGTATTGGCGTTTCCCTACCTAGGTGGTACATAGTTGCCCTATTATGATAAGTGCGCATGAAATGAATGTTTTGCAACACGTGGTACTGGGAGCCAATATCTTCGGGTTGAATGACGGAAGATGTGGTCGTGCCATGTGGAGGCACGGGTGGTTCAATAGCGGCTGGGTCACGATAATATGTATTTAAAGCCGCTAGGTTATATGATTAAATGTTAGCTTGAGGTTTTAAGCAACCGAGTCCTCGAGGACGGTGTGCTCATTTGTTTTCAGGCTGAGGGTTTGAGACCATGGTTTTTAAAAGAAAGGAAATTGTCAGGTAGTATTGGTGGATTGGTTGAGGCGACGTGCAGTGGCATAAGCTTACTAAGATCAACACAATCTCCAATCCTGAAGTGTCTACAGCTTCGGAGTCCAAGAATGGTAGGGTTCCCTTAGACTAATCCCTGATGTGGAATAGAAAGGAATAGGACTTAAATTAATGAGAAGGAATATAACTTTTAATGACAACAAGTTATGCAAAATTACACAATTTGCTTGCTTTTCTCTTCTTCGTTACTTAGCATTCGCTAATTTTTATTCTATGATTTATGGAGAACCCAACAGGCATCGGTGAGCCATCGCAAGGACCTTAGTAGACATCCAGCTCGCTACAATAGCTCTTCTCTGTAAGGTAGTTAGTAATCTTTTGTGTATTTTTCCTTTCAAGCCGATGTACATATAAATGGTTATAGTGGAATAATGTATCATCTGAACTTTATTTTGTGAATGGAAAAGTGTTGAAATACTTTCTTTTGAATATACTTTATTTGCAGTCTGTTTCTGAATGTTAGTTGGGACTGCTGAATAAATTATTGCTGAGTAACCAGATCCAGTTATGGGAGGATCCGATGGCTCTCGAATTGGCACTATGAAAGATTGGTATCAGAGCTTGGTTACTCCAGTAATTTATTTAGTAATTAACAACTATGAGCGGTATTCTGAAAACTAAGGTTGTGTTAAGATCCTTTGATCTTAATAACTGACTGCAGTACCATTCACAAGACATTGTCCCTTATGTACATCATGCTAAGACATATAGGATATGACCTTTGACCTTGACTCATCCCAGGATCATGGCAGACCAAGACATGTCTAGATAATTAGCGGCTATGATGGCAATGCTCCAAGATATGGGGCAAAGGCAACAAGCATTGGAGGAGAGGCTCAATGCACAAACTGAGAGACCCGAGGCATCTAAGCCTGCGGATGCTAGGATTGAAGGTTCTGTCCATCTTTTCGAGGAAGAATCTAGTTAGTATCCTTCAACTGAGTCTGCTCCTACCCCAACTAAAAGAGAAATGGAGAAGGCCCTTCTTAGACACCAAGCATTACTAGATAATTACCGAAAGGGATAAATTCCGCGATTCAAAGGTGTAGAGACACCTGCCGAGGCTGAATTATGGCTCGATGACATTACTAGGATGTTGAGGATAATCCATGCACCAGTTGACACCTGGGTGCACTTTGCTGATTACTCCCTAGCAGATTACACACGACGATGGTGGAGAGCAATTTTCAAGAAATTAGCAGATCCTGTTCCATGGGATATCTTTGAAGAGAGGTTCCGATCTCACTTCTGTCCCTCTCATTGGGAAGAATTAAAGAGGAGAGAGTTGTCTTCTCTGAATCAGGGTTCTAAGACCGTATGAGATTATCATATCCACTTTACTGAGCTACTATGTTACTCACCAGCTCTAGAAGCTTCACCACAAGAGTGTCTTACCAAATTTGTTAGCAGTCTTCAGGGAGATCTACGAGAAAAGCTTGCTGATTTTAGATCTACAACCGTAGATGAAGCAATGGACATCGCCTCTCGTATTGCGATGGAGAGGGATGAAAACCGCCAAAGAAGGAGTTTCCACTTTAATGGTGGACCATCCAAACACAAGGCACATTATAACCGTAGAGATCGTCACTATCATCCAGCCGGTTCCAATATAATCTCACCACAAACCTTGGGTCAGGAATTATCAGGAAGAGGGGGTTTCTCTAGACCTCCACTATACCACCGTAACTCAGCACCAGGAACTAGTACCTCTGTGGTTGGGTCTTTGATCGGCGTCTAAAGATCGAGTTTCGCGGCTTTCACTTTTTAATGAAGAAAGATGTCGGTTGTAGCAGAAAGTCGCGAAACAGAAAAGGGTTTCGATCTTTAGACCTATCAAACAAATTTACGGTTTTCTGTCGAAAAACCGTTCACTATTTATTTAACCAGGCAAGTGTTCCTGGGTCGAACTCAAGGAGGCAGAATATATTCCCTAATTTTTCTTCTCGTAATTTTATTTTAATTCTTCTCTAAGTCAGAACGCTTTTTTTGAATGGTTTTTATTTTTGTTATTTTTATTTGATTTTATTCTTTTCAAATTTTTATTTAATTTTCAAAAAGGGATATTTTTCAAAAGATTTATTTATTATATAGTAGGTGGATAGAATATAGGTGATATTATATAGTATAGGTGAACGAGGTTCGAGCCGCGTACTCGAACTACAAAAGAAACCAAAACAAAACGAGGCGGTTTTCGATAAAATCAAAACACATCAAAAACTCATCAAAAGCCACGAAAACTTTATACAAGATAGCTAGGGTAGTTGTGTAACTACCCTCCAAGAATCGTCGAAATCCGAGGTCACAAGAGCAAGATATAGCCCTTACAGCCCAGGGGCATAAGCGTAAAAAAACTATTTAAAATGTTCTCAAATTGGTCCTTGAGGACTGTTCTGCAAGAAAAATAAACAAACTCTTACATTTAGGTCCCTGCGGAGGGACCTATTTGCAATTAAAGAAAGGTCTGGAGGCGGGGTGTAGTTCTGGAAACGTTGCTGGGTTTAAGATGTAAATTCTCCACCGATTCACTTTGAACGGCCAAGATTAAGACGTGAAGGCGCGATCAGAGGCTCCTCACACTGCCACGTGTCGACAGCCTATAATCCGGCTGTTCTTGAGTCTGTTGAAACGCTGACGACGGCGCCTTCTTCTCCGAATTCTCGCGGCTGGCCTCCGGCGACTTTGGCTCTCCGGCGGGGCCAGAGGGGTGGCTCCTCCACCCCTCGAGCTCGCCCGCGGGTGTAGGTGTTCGGAAACGGACCCGATCGGCGGTGGAGGTTCGAAGAAGATGGTGGTCTCGGCACTGGTGACTTGTTGCAGTTCTGGAGTCCGACCTTGAAGGTGAATTTCAATGAAGCTCGAAGATCCCCAATGGTGAATAACACCCTCGCGATGATCCTAGACCTGCGAAGTATCCAAACATATGCCCGATTCTTGTTGAATCGGCCGAGATATTAAGAAATCAAATTCCAAAATTGGTGAAAAATACAACTCAAGCTCCAGCAACTACCAGAATGCGTGAAGATGGTGATGGTTTGATGAATGATTTGAATCGAATGGAAAGTTAATCAAAGGAGTTTTTGATTGCGCGTTACAGATGGTTGATTAACCTATCTAAAACGTGGATTAGCCACGCTAATCGTGGCTCGGAGATCGAGAAAGAAAATTGCAAAAAGTGAAGGAATTGACCTTGGGACTGGAGGTGTATGACCTCCTGATAGTTGCTCGACGAGCGGTCTTCTCGGAGCTGCACGCAGCACGAGGCGGCGATTCAAGGCGTTGCTCCGCCTTGGAACTCTTCTCCGACGATCCTTCTTCGTCGCGATCTCCTCCCTTGGCGCTGTCACCGCTCGAGTTGGTTGGAACAAGGCTTGGAAGTTAGGTAGTCGGTACAACCTGGAGCTGGAGCTTTGAAGGTTGGAAAGTTGTTTCAGCCATGGCGACTTGGAGAGATTTTATAGGGAATTCGGCTTGGGCTCCAAGTCTAATCTAAGGGTGGCGAGGTAGAGGGTAGTTAGGAGGAGGGATCAGAGGGTTTAGGATGGTCGGAGGGATTTAAGGCTAAGCGGGAAAAAGAGAGGAAGTTGGCCGGTTGGCGCAACTTCTTCTTGAAGAAGAAGGCTCCAGGTGCTGATACGTGTCGGCACCTGGTTCGCCCAGACCTTTTAAATACTTAGAAATTAATTATAAAATAGATAATTACATTATTTCAAGTAGGTATAAATACAAGAAAGTTAAATAAATTTATTTTCTAAATTATGGTATAATTACTTTTAATAAATAATAAATATTATTCAAAATATAAATATTTTATTCATAAATATGTATTTATAAATAGGTTTTGAATTTTTATTTTAATAAATAATTAAGTAAAAATTAATTTTATATTTTATTAATTATTAGTGTATTAAATAAGGCTTGTACTAATTTTTATGGATTTTTATGAATTAATTTACATATTTTAATAAATAGAGTAAGTGTCTATATAGGTCAATTATACCTATATTTTAAGGTATTTGATTTTATAAAAATAATAAATAGTTTCCAAAAATTATGAAATAATTTATGGTTAAATTACAAGATCATGAAATAGTTTAAAAATTATAAAATTAAGAAAATAATAAATAAGGTGTGTTACATAAAATAAATAGCCCAGAAACCCCTTTGTCTTTTGGTCCCAAAACCGACTTTTTGCAAACGGACTCCGAATTCAGTGAAACCACCTTTATTAATTAGATAATATTATTTTATAAACTTTAAAGGTGAGTAGAGTGAAATTGGAGTTCGTATGAAGAAGTTATGATGTTTGGAAGTTGAGATTTTGACAATTTGTAAGCTGGATTTCTTGGCATATTTACAGGATAATATTTTTAACTTATTTTTATATTTTTATTTACATTTTTATGAATAATTAGGAAAAAGATTTGGTGAAAAATATGTTAAGATGAAATAATTAAAATTCTTTGAAGTTTTGTATTTATTTGATAAATAGTGAAAGGTGTGGATTCATGTGATAGATTATTTTTATTTGGTTTTCTTTCCTTATCTCCCCCTACTTATTGGTTTGTCGACCAATCCATGCTGACTTGGTCTCAGGGGGTTAGGCTATAAATATATCTTACAGTTATATTTATAGTTTAAGTCATATTGCATATATATACATATATTCCATATGCCTTTGTCTTTCTTTTTCTGATTCTTTATTTATTTACATGAGTTTAGTGGTTAAAAATGAATATTTACACATGAATGGAGTTTTGTTAAAGTATGAGAATTAATGAGTTTTTACATGTATTTGTTAAGGGTTTTAAGACAAAATGCGACAGAAAAGTTAATGAATCATGGATTCATCAACCCCCTATACTTAAACTTTGCTAGTCCCTTAGCAAACACTTATTTTGAAAAAGTAAGTGAAAAAGAAAGAAAGTTAAAATGAATTTGTTTTCCTAAACCAATTCATGAGAACAGACAAAGGACAAAGCTCGATCGGGCCTGAAATAAGCATTTTGTCGGAACCTTAACTAGGATTAGGATTTCATCCTCAACAGTCTTCAAGTTCCATAATCCTTACTCAAGATCACTTCATCGGCTAGTTCAGACTCACTTATTCATATCGCAAACTCTATCATCCTTGAAGTCAACTTGTACAGTGTGTGAATTGATTTAGCTATTCCTGCTTAGAGAACCGAAGAAACCGTCAATCCTGGCTATACACTCCTATGGCTTCCTCATCCCGCTACTCTTTCCTCGGGGAGGGAGGTATTCCCTTCTGAGTTCAGTTCTGCTATGTCCACAATCGAATATAGGGAGAAGTTGGAAGAATGAGAAAAGAAGTGGAGTGCGACCAGTGTAGACGCATCTCCTTGTGAAGCCCAACCGGTGTAGCTGAGTCTCCACTAAGATGTGCAGGCATATTTGGTGGAAGCTTTGACCAGTTTGGTCTTATTTGGTGGCTTCTGCTTTGCTTTGACTTTGTAATTTGCTTGCACTGCATTCATCTTTTGTGCCTCGACGGTTATAGAATCTTTTTAATCCGTCCATTTTTTGAGGTCTTAGAAAAATTGTGTCAGCAGATCCTTCCCTCATCCGAAGCAACTATCGCAACCCCAATCTCTCCCGTCTTTAGATGTCAATGCCGCAAAGATAAGGATAGGAATGCACTACCAAGGTGTACCGTCCTTCGGAACTCCATGCAAGTTGAGCTAAGTGCAGAGTGCATGTGTTCAAGGTTGGTTCACTGGTGAAGAGTTGTACGGATGACTCCAAATGGTCTACTTAAGCTCATATGACTTGATTTCCCGAATATGGTCTTACGGAACCCAAAGATTTTAAGTCACCAGACCTGAAGAGTCTAAATTCCAGTTCCTAATCAGGCTCCTTACAATGAGAGTTAAAGGCCGTAATCAAGCTCCATCCTTCAGACTAGACTCAGTCCTTAGTTCCGGAAATCAAACTTATTCTGAAAAATGCGAAGGCAAATGCAACCATGTTTTTGTGAAGTCTATTTTCTGAATTTTACTCATTTTTATGGATTTTAAGGATTTTGTAATTTTTACAAATTTTAGGACTTTGTATTTTTTATGGATTTTTTTATGATTTTTATAAACAAGATTTTATTTACAAATTTTACAAGATATATTTTATTAAGTTAGGTCTCTAATGTATTTTACAAATTTTATCTACAAAGTATTTTACAAGGGTTGAATGGCTTTTATACAAATTTTAATAAATAGGATTTTAAATAAGTATTATACATATTTTAAGTACAAAATTTAAATAGAAGTTTTAATTACAAGTTTTAATTATTTATCAGGATTTTATAAATAAGAGAGTGAATTTTAAATTAACCCGTTCCCACTTTTTATGGATTTTATAGATATAGAAAATGCATAAAAGTACGAGTTATGTCCGAAATTATATATACAATATATACGCACCCCCCTATACTTAGCTTGAGCTATGTCCTCATAGCGTCAAAAGAGAAAAAGGAGGGCATAACTCGTGCTAAGTAAAAGTGGGTGAAAAAGGGATATCGAAGTCAAATCAGTCAACCCCCCCTATACTTACGATCAGGTTATCGTAAGTATTACGGGAGAGCAAAAACGGGATGACTGAATGAAAAGGATAAATGACGAAGAATTCAAAAGGAAAGAATACGAAATCATTGAAATCACTCGCCCCCCCTATACTTAGGATAAGGCATCCTAAGTATAGAAAAGAATATAGCCAAAAATTGGGGATCAGTGATTCGTGAAAAAGAATGGCTATACAAAAGAATTAGTACAAAACTAAAACGTAAATCAACGGGCAATCTGTCCCCCCTATACTTAGGATCTGGTATCCTAAGCATAGAAGACGAGCAAAAACGGGGACGATTGTGGTCTATGAAGAATATACAAGTGTTGTGAATCTCCAGAATGGCTCAAAAGAATTTGTACAGGGAGAGGTGAAGGAATGATCATGATTCCTGTACAAAGTAGATCACTTCAGTACGGGCCAGATGATCAGTAGTCTCTACGAAGTGCTTCAGCATCTGCCCGTTGACCACGAACGGTTATCTTATTGCTCAACCAGGATCATACTGAATTGTCTGCTTCTTGTGTGCGTATTGATCTTTGGCTGCAAAAGTAGAGCCTTCTCTGTAAGTGAACTCTGTACACGGCATAGCTCTCTTTTCTGAAATATGCGTCTCTGGAGTCGGACTACAGAAGGTGTCTATATGTGTCAATATTACACCATCCGACTCTCTACGCTGAATAGACTGTATGATCTGTGCAATGTATTCGATGGACTCTTGTGCTGTAATATGTGTTCTTTCAATCTGCGGCACAGAGATATCTATCGCAGGTGACTGCTCATCTGAATCTGATATGAAATCTGTTTCTGTATGTGAACAATCATCCGAAGAACTAGGTACCAAGTGATCTACCCTATCCTCTTGTAGAATATCTTGGGTATCAAAATAAACACTCTCAAGATCAGGAGACTGTGTCTCATCTATTTTCTGGCAATCTTCCGCAAGACTGGTGTCCTCTGAAGTGAATGATAATACTGATCTAGGACTACTACATTCTCTCTCCATATCAATGTGTATCTCTCCGTTGTCTGTTCGGAATGATACTCTCCCAGCATCATAATCGAAGAGTGCTCTTGCTGTCTGCAAAAAGGGTCTCCCGAGAATGATTGGAGCAAGGTGTATCTGTGTAGGGCATGCCATGTCTAGGACCGTAAAGTCCACGGGAAACTGTGAGCCCTGAACAGTCACGATAATGTTCCTTAGCACTCCTTTAGGTCTCTTTATAGATCGATCTGCAAATTGAAGTATTGCTCGTGATTTATAAAGAGGACCTAGCTTGAGCTTATCAAGCAAAGATGATGGAAGTAAATTGATCGAGGAACCATTATCTAAGAGAGTTCGATGGAATGTAGTGTCTTCAATCTGACAGTTGACATAGTGAGCTCCCAAATCTTTCTTCTTCTTGGGTACCTTGTTCCGAATTGCACACGAAGTTGCCTTGGTCAAAATATGCTTCTCAACTCTTGATCTCTTTTTCCTACGTGTAGTACATTTGTTTCTCAACTGATTCTTAAGCGTAGGAAAATGATCCAAGGCATCGTGCAATGGAATCTTCAGAAAGATGTGATCTTTTAGTAAACGTTCTGTTTCTGGAGTAACAACATTATTTTTGGTCTTTTTCTTTCCTTTTCCAAACAAAGCATCGGGAAAAGGAATAAAGTCAGGAGTCAGAAAATCAGAACTTTTATTCAACTCATTGGAATCAGCTTGTACATCGAGAGTATCCGAATTATTTACAAAAATCTCTAAGACAGGGGAAGAAATGTTTTTGTCTGGGGATTCTGCCTGATCTGGCGTGATATCATCATCTGAGTCGCCAGTATCCATATCTGAACTGTTGGCATTGCTCCCGTCTCTTGATTCTACGTCCTCATCCTCTTGCGGATTCTCCTCCTCGGCATTAGGATCATGCTCGTGCTCCTCTGGTACCCTCTCCTCCTTTCCAGTAGGTGTTTGCGGTGATCTACCGCTCCTGAGACGAATGAAGTTAGACAAAAATTCAGGAAACGAGATCTTACCTGTAGGATCTACCTGATCTGGATGCCTCCTCTTGTTGTTCGGATTCATCTGAGGCTGGGCTGGAAGAGTAGTCTTTGGCACGGTTAACTCGTCCAGACGACGGTTAACCTGCTCCATCTCTGTCTTGTGTGCGATCTGGAGTGTACTGAGCATATCCATGATCTGGTTGAGCGCCTGGGCCTGTGAAGACATCTCTGGTTCGGTGTGGTGGCCTTGGCTTGCTCCTCTCTCCTACCTTGGCGTGAAGTGCTGAGAGGTGGAAGGCTGAGAGTAGCGCTGAGGTGTAGAAGAAGACTGCTGCGGCTGCTGAAAAGGATAATTCGGTGAGAATTGGGCAGGGTGTTGATAAGAATGTTGCGGTCTCTGATGGTAAACGTTCGGATGAGACTGCTGTGGCGTGAAGCTCTGGCGGTGCTGGAATTGCGGACGTCCATGCTGCGGATGACCGTACGGCTGCTGCTGCTGATGATTCGGTATACTCGACTGCTGCATCGGCGTATACCAAATCCCGTTGATCTCGAAAGTGGCTTGCGGCTCCACCTCCATCTTTGCAGTACTGATGATCTGGCCGGAATTGGCATGAGACTGATCCTCATGCCAATCGATCTGCGGAATCTCGGGCTCGCTCTGAACGTAGTGTATCTGACGGGTGGGTGGAGCGGGTGCGATCCTCCGTGCTGGCTGTGAAGAAGTCTGGCTCTGCTGGTACTGGAGCTGAAGATCAGAGACCTTCTTCGAAAGATCACTCAGCTGCTGAGGTAGAGATGAGAGTTTCTCCAACTCTCGCAGCGGCTGTAGGTCCTGGACCTGCTTGTGAATCACGTCCACCAACGTCAACTTCTCTCTAATAAAGCCCATGTTGGTGTTGGATTCAGAATCTGATATATTCGCCACCTTGTGATGCTATCGGTGATGTGGTGGCTGTGGGGCTTTCTGAAATGCCCGAGTAGAGTCTACAACTCTCGAGTTCTCGGCCATCCCTTCGAAGATGGCCCAGACTGACTCGACGTCCTTGTTCAAGTAACTGCCGCCACATGCGGCACTCACGAGCCCCTGAACCTCCGGCTGGAGTCCTCCGAAATAATTTTGCACTAGAACCTTCATTGGTATCTCATGATGCGGGCATCTCTCCGTCAGGTCCTTGAATCGATCCCATGCCTCATGGAATGATTCATTCAGCAATTGCGTAAAGTTGGAGATCTGACTCCTCATCATGTTCGTCCTTCCTAGAGGAAAATATTTGCGCAGGAAGGTGGACTTCAGGTCGTCCCACGTGGAGATTTCTCTTCCCAGATGACTCAGCCAATAAAGAGCCTTATCGGCTAAGGCAAAAGGGAATGCTTTGTGGCGCACAGCTTCCTGCGTCACTCCTGGATAACAAGCCATTCCGCAGATCATCTCAAACTGCTGCAAAAACGTGAACGGCTCCTCTGCGGCATTCCCATAGTACTTGGGAAGCAAAGAAATGAAGGACGGTCGGAGTTCGAATGGCCCTTGATTCGGCGGTAGCCGAATCCAGTGATGGAGCGTTCGAACGCCCGGGTTATACTCGTACCGTAAAGTAACGAGAACCGCAGGCGGTAAATGGTTCCCGGCCCCTGCTCTCAGTGCGGCTAACTCAGCCTGCAGTTCGGTCTGAACTCTATATTGTTCTCGAATCTGTAGATTCATCTGCTGTAATGTATCGAGAATACCTATCGTGACATCTCCGTTCTGCTCTGCTCTTCCCTCCTGATGATCCTCAACTGGTGGCCTCTCGTCTGCTGCTGATGCTTTCCCACGAGCCATCTGATTGTCTGTAAAATAGAAATTCTCGTAAGAACTCATCGAGAAATATTCAGGAGATCTGGATGATGTATTGAGGCGAGGGTCTGCCTCAATGATCTGGCCAGGAGGCGAGGGAGTCTGGGTCTGACTCACCTCGAGATCGGATGGAATCAACTCGGGAAGAGGGTCATCCCGAGCCTGTGAAGACATACGCTCGACGGTGGACGGTCGAAAGCTCACAGAGTCTGAGCCGAAAAGCCGTCGAGATGTCGTCTTCGATGTCAAGAGAAGATTGGGAGAGCACGTATACGATTCAACTGAAGAAAGAATGCGAAAGCCACGGAAACTCACGCCCCGCAAACAAACACAAAGCAAACCCCGTTTTCACCAACTCAACCTTGATGAAGACCGTAAGAGTTCGGTCTTTTTATCTTTTCAGTTTTAGGGTTGTGATTAGCAATCGTTGCGGTTACGCGGGCTGAGCAAGCCAATAGGTGCCCGATAATTTCTCCAAGACACTGGCCCGAATCCTTACGCGAGACCACTCGCACTCAGCCAGTATGGGAGTAAGTACGGACCGTTTCTGGCTACCCGTGTTACTTGAGGACGGAGCCTTGTGCAGTGTCCTCTAAACCTCCCACTCTGCTAAGTAAACCCGGACCGTTTCCGGCTACCCGAGCTTACCCACTGAGGAACAGTGATCAGGTGTATGGACCCAGTAGTATCCCGCAAGAAATACGGGGTTTTGTCTCTATCCTTAAGTGCCGGCTCTCGAGCTCGCGCACTCTGAGAATTGTGCGGGGGTTACTCTCCCCAAATCAATTGAATCGATTTACGGTTTTTGATGAGATATTTTTAGCAGTCCCAATTTTAGTTTTTGCAATTTTTATGGTATTTTCAAACAACGTCTATTTTTGTCTTTTTGTTAAAAACCCTAAAGCAAGAACCTAGGTTGCAAGTCCTAAAACTAGCTACGAGGCACAAGAATATAGAGCAAAAACCTAAGCAATCATCTAGAAAACCACGGAAAACCGATAAGCAATGAAAAAGCCGCGGTGGGTGCCCTGATTCACCAGATACACGGTATCCGATGAATCAAGCCCCTAAAAAAATGAATGTTTTATTAAGCAGTACAACTCTCTCCCTTTCTCTCTCTTTTACAAATAAAAGGATACTAGATCTTTGCTCCTCTGTAGTCGACTCGTGAAGAAGAAGCCGACCTCTGCCCTTTCAACTGACTCGGCTTCCGAAGAAACCGGTTGATCCTGGAGGCCCTGCAAAGATGATTAGCACAAAAGTTTTGATCGAGAAAGCCGAGAAAGCCGTAAAGAAACCAAAAAGAAAACTCAGAAAACCAAGGTACGAAAAAGCCGTACGAAAAACCGTACGAAAAACAAAACAAAGAGAAGAAAAAGAATAAGATCACGAAAAACGAAAAATCAAGGGAATCTAACGCCTCCCCGGCAACGGCGCCATTTTGATCGGCGTCTAAAGATCGAGTTTCGCGGCTTTCACTTTTTAATGAAGAAAGATGTCGGTTGTAGCAGAAAGCCGCGAAACAGAAAAGGGTTTTGATCTTTAGACCTATCAAACAAATTTACGGTTTTCTGTCGGAAAACCGTTCACTATTTATTTAACCAGGCAAGTGTTCCTGGGTCGAACTCAAGGAGGCAGAATATATTCCCTAATTTTTCTTCTCGTAATTTTATTTTAATTCTTCTCTAAGTCAGAACGCTTTTTTTTAATGGTTTTTATTTTTGTTATTTTTATTTGATTTTATTCTTTTCAAATTTTTATTTAATTTTCAAAAAGGGATATTTTTCAAAAGATTTATTTATTATATAGTAGGTGGATAGAATATAGGTGATATTATATAGTATAGGTGAACGAGGTTCGAGCCGCGTACTCGAACTACAAAAGAAACCAAAACAAAACGAGGCGGTTTTCGATAAAATCAAAACACGTCAAAAACTCATCGAAAAGCCGCGAAAACTTTATACAAGATAGCTGGGGTAGTTGTGTAACTACCCTCCAAGAATCGTCGAAATCCGAGGTCACAAGAGCAAGATACAGCCCCTACAGCCCAGGGGCATAAGCGTAAAAAAAAACTATTTAAAATGTTCTCAAATTGGTCCTTGAGGACTGTTCTGCAAGAAAACTAAACAAACTCTTACATTTAGGTCCCTGCGGAGGGACCTATTTGCAATTAAAGAAAGGTCTGGAGGCAGGGTGTAGTTCTGGAAACGTTGCTGGGTTTAAGATGTAAATTCTCCACCGATTCACTTTGAACGGCCAAGATTAAGACGTGAAGGCGCGATCGGAGGCTCCTCACACTGCCACGTGTCGACAGCCTGTAATCCGGCTGTTCTTGAGTCTGTTGAAACGCTGACGACGGCACCTTCTTCTCCGAATTCTCGCAGCTGGCCTCCGGCAACTTTGGCTCTCCGGCGGGGCCAGAGGGGTGGCTCCTCCACCCCTCGAGCTCGCCCGCGGGTGTAGGTGTTCGGAAACGGACCCGATCGGCGGTGGTGGTTCGAAGAAGATGGTGGTCTCGGCACTGGTGACTTGTTGCAGTTCTGGAGTCCGACCTTGAAGGTGAATTTCAATGAAGCTCGAAGATCCCCAATGGTGAATAACACCCTCGCGATGATCCTGGACCTGCGAAGTATCCAAACATATGCTCGATTCTTGTTGAATCGGCCGAGATATTAAGAAATCAAATTCCAAAATTGGTGAAAAATACAACTCAAGCTCCAGCAACTACCAGAATGCGTGAAGATGGTGATGGTTTGATGAATGATTTGAATCGAATGGAAAGTTAATCAAAGGAGTTTTTGATTGTGCGTTACAGATGGTTGATTAACCTATCTAAAACGTGGATTAGCCACGCTAATCGTGGCTCGGAGATCGAGAAAGAAAATTGCAAAAAGTGAAGGAATTGACCTGGGGACTGGATGTGTATGACCTCCTGATAGTTGCTCGACGAGCGGTCTTCTCGGAGCTGCACGCAGCACGAGGCGGCGATTCAAGGCGTTGCTCCGCCTTGGAACTCTTCTCCGACGATCCTTCTTCCTCGCGATCTCCTCCCTTGGCGCTGTCACCGCTCGAGTTGGTTGGAACAAGGCTTGGAAGTTAGGTAGTCGGTACAACCTGGAGCTGGAGCTTTGAAGGTTGGAAAGTTGTTTCAGCCATGGCGACTTGGAGAGCTTTTATAGGGAATTCGGCTTGGGCTCCAAGTCTAATCTAAGGGTGGCGAGGTAGAGGGTAGTTAGGAGGAGGGATCGGAGGGTTTAGGATGGTCGGAGGGATTTAAGGCTGAGCGGGAAAAAGAGAGGAAGTTGGCCGGTTGGCGCAACTTCTTCTTGAAGAAGAAGGCTCCAGGTGCTGACACGTGTCAGCACCTGGGTCGCCCAGACCTTTTAAATACTTAGAAATTAATTATAAAATAGATAATTACATTATTTCAAGTAGGTATAAATACAAGAAAGTTAAATAAATTTATTTTCTAAATTATGGTATAATTACTTTTAATAAATAAAATATATTATTCAAAATATAAATATTTTATTCATAAATATGTATTTATAAATAGGTTTTGAATTTTTATTTTAATAAATAATTAAGTAAAAAATAATTTTATATTTTATTAATTATTAGTGTATTAAATAAGGCTTGTACGAATTTTTATGGATTTTTATGAATTAATTTACATATTTTAATAAATAGAGTATGTGTCTATATAGGTCAATTATACCTATATTTTAAGGTATTTGATTTTATAAAAATAATAAATAGTTTCCAAAAATTATGAAATAATTTATGGTTAAATTACAAGATCATGAAATAGTTTAAAAATTATAAAATTAAGAAAATAATAAATAAGGTGTGTTACATAAAATAAATAGCCCAGAAACCCCTTTGTCTTTTGGTCCCAAAACCGACTTTTTGCAAACGGACTCCGAATTCAGTGAAACCACCTTTATTATTTAGATAATATTATTTTACAAACTTTAAAGGTGAGTAGAGTGAAATTGGAGTTCGTATGAAGAAGTTATGATGTTCGGAAGTTGAGATTTTGACAATTTGTAAGCTGGATTTCTTGGCATATTTACAGGATAATATTTTTAACTTATTTTTATATTTTTATTTACATTTTTATGAATAATTAGGAAAAAGATTTGGTGAAAAATATGTTAAGATGAAATAATTAAAATTCTTTGAAGTTTTGTATTTATTTGATAAATGGTGAAAGGTGTGGATTCATGTGATAGATTATTTTTATTTGGTTTTCTTTCCTTATCTCCCCCTACTTATTGGTTTGTCGACCAATCCATGCTGACTTGGTCTCGGGGGGTTAGGCTATAAATATATCTTACAGTTATATTTATAGTTTAAGTCATATTGCATATATATACATATATTCCATATGCCTTTGTCTTTCTTTTTCTGATTCTTTATTTATTTACATGAGTTTAGTGGTTAAAAATGAATATTTACACATGAATGGAGTTTTGTTAAAGTATGAGAATTAGTGAGTATTTACATGTATTTGTTAAGGGTTTTAAGACAAAATGCGACAGGAAAGTTAATGAATCATGGATTCATCAGTCTTCAGCTCAGACAGGAACATGTGCATGTTATCACTGTCATCAAGAAGGTCACATTAGGAAAGACTGTCCGCAATTGAGAGGTTCGGGGTTTAAACCAACCTCGATTAACAATATAACATCCACCTCGAGCAATGGAGCAACACGCGGAGGAAGACATGATAGAGTTCGTGGCTCACAAGGAGCATCTCCTACATATCAGCCACCACAAAGCGTTGCAGGTTCTAGCTTTCCTATTCCAAATGGCCAGCTCAATGCAATTACTGAAGAACAAGCCTACAATTCATGCACGGTTGTACGAGGTACTGTTACTATTCATGGCTTTTCAGTACATGCCTTATTTGATTCTGGTGCTTGACATTCATTTATTGCTCGACGGTTAGTACCCAATTTGGGTAAGGTACCGGTAGAAGCACAAAAATTCTATCTGATCAAGGGACCAGGAGAACAAGTGTTTATAATCCGAGAAATCCTGGATGATTGTGTAGTACTGATAGTAGGACATCAGTTACCTATTTCCCTATTACTTATTGAAATGGATGACTTTGATCTCATTCTTGGGATGGATTTGCTAGAAAGGCATCATGCATGCCTTGATTGTTTCCGAAAGACAGTAACTTTTCACATTCCTAACTCGATAGAGTTCCAATTTATTGGAAAGACATCCAACGATGATGTCAAGTACATATCTACTTTAAAGGCTCAACAACTGTTAGAACAAGGGTGCAAAGGCTATTTAGCTTATGTATCCACTACATCAGGGTCATAAAGAATGATAGAAGATGTGCCTATAGTGTGCGAGTTTCCTGATGTATTTCCAGAGGAACTACCTGGATTACTACCTGAGCGAGAGATTGAATTTGAAATCTCTCTTATACCTGATACTCAACCTATCTCTATCCCTCCATATTGGATGGCACTAGCTGAGTTACGAGAGTTAAATGCACAATTGTAAGAACTATTAGAAAAGGATTCATTCGTCCTAGTACTTCACCATGGGGAGCACCTGTCTTATTTGTCAGGAAAAAGGATGGGTCAATGCGGTTGTGCATTGACTATAGACAGTTAAACAAGAGGACAATAAAGAATAAGTATCCTCTACCAAGGATAGATGATCTCTTTGACCGGTTACAGGGTTCGACTGTGTCTTCCAAGATTGACTTAAGATCTAGATACCATCAGTGGAAGATAAAAGATGTGGATATCCCCAAGACAACCTTTCGAACTAGATATGGACATTATGAATTCTTAGTTATGCCTTTTGAACTGATAAATGCCCCAGCAGCTTTCATGGATCTCATGAATAGAGTATTCAAGGAGTTCTTAGATCACTTTGTAGTAGTCTTTATTGATGATGTGCTTCCAAGGATAAGTATCTGCATGAATACCATCTCAGGCGAACACTTGAAACATAAAGGAAGAACAAGTTGTATGCTAAATATAGCAAATATGACTTTTGGTTATCTGAAGTATCTTTCTTAGGCCATGTTATTTCTGGAGAAGGTATATCAGTTGATCCTACAAAGGTTAGTGCAGTGATGAGTTGGAAACGTCCGAAGACTGTCACAGAAATACGATCTTTTCCGGGTTTAGCTGGATATTATAGAAGATTCGTGAAGGACTTTTCACAAATAGCATTGCCAATGACTAGACTAACTCAGAAGGAAGTCCCATTCTTATGGTCTGATACATGTGAAGCTAGTTTTCAGACACTGAAAGAAAGCCTAACATCTGCACCAATCCTTACTCTACCCTATGGGAGTGAAGGGTTTACAGTGTACACTGATGCGTCTAAAGAAGGACTTGGGGCAGTTCTTATGAAACATGGTAAGGTAGTTGCGTATGCATCACGACAGCTCAGGACACATGAAAAGAACTACCCAACACATGAACTTGAATTAGCTGCTATAGTTTTTGCTTTAAAGATATAGAGACATTACCTCTATGGTATTACTTTTGAAATCTTCACTGATCATAAATGCTTGAAATATCTATTTGATCAGAAGGAACTCAATATGAGACAGAGATGGTGGCTAGAGTTGTTAAAAGACTATGATTGCACTATCTCCTACCACCCTGGTAAGGGGAACGTCGTAGCAGATGCCCTTGGCAGAAGAACCTATTCGCCTGAGATGTGTGATTGCTATCCACTTCTGGGGTTTACTATCAACGTTAAGTGAATGGAAACCATCTGATAGTAGTGCTGATACTATAACTATTCCTCACCAATACAAACAAGGGATCTGAGATAGAATAAAGAAAGGACAGGAGGATGATCCAGTCCTTAAAGGCTTGAGACAAAAACTTGAGAAGAATGAGATAGAGGGATTCCAGATACAAGATGGGTTACTGTATAACCATCACAGAGTTTGTGTACCAAACACACCTGAACTAAGGAACGTCATCTTACATGAAGCGCACTGCTCAAGATTATCTATTCATCCATGAATTACAAAGATGTATAAGGATCTTCATTCATATTTTGGTGGTCAGGAATGAAGAATGATGTTGCTGAGTTTGTGAATTTATGTTTTACTTGCCAGCAGGTAAAGGTTTCACATCAAAAGCCACCAGGATTATTGCAACCCCTCCCTATAACTGAATGGAAATGGGAAAGCATTTCCATGGACTTCATTACTGGCTTACCTCAGACGACTGGTAGTAAAGATAGTATCTGGGTTATAATAGATCGTATGACAAAGGTAGCACACTTTATTCCGATAAGCTTATCTTTTACTCCGGACCAGCTTGCTGAGTTATATATTACACATGTGATTCGCCTCCATGGTATCCCAAAGGACATAGTTTCTGATCGAGATTCACGATTCACCTCACACTATTGGGAGAACTTCATGAAAGCCTTAGGTATACAACTATGCTTGAGTACATCATATCATCCACAAACAGATGGATAGTCAGAACGTACGATTCAGACACTAGAGGATATGCTACGAGCATGTACCTTAGAATGGAAGGGGTCATGGATTAAACATTTACCTCTTGTAGAATTCACATACAACAACAGTTACCATACAAGTATTGGCATGGCACCATTTGAAGCACTTTATGGACGTAGGTGTACTACTCCTTTGTGTTGGCAAGAGGTCGGGATAAAGAACCTTTATGATTCAGATACGCTGGAAGAGACACGGGAAGCTGCAGAGCTTGCTCGAAAATGACTATTGACTACTCAAAGTCGTCAGAAAAGCTATAGTGATACTAGGCGAAGAGACCTCTAGTTTGAGGTAGGTGACTTTGTATTTCTCAAAGTATCACCTATGAAGGGAATTCAGAGGTTTGGTGTGCATGGGAAGTTAGCACCCATGTTCGTGGGTCCCTTTGAAATTATTTAGCGCATTGGAAAAGTGGCATATGACTTGCACTTCCTCCACATCTTTCGGCAGTACATGATGTTTTTCATGTATCAAATCTGAGAAAGTACGTTAAGGATCCATAGCATAAGATAAGTTATGATGATTTACATGTTGGGGCAGACTTGACATACCAAGAGTTACCTGTGCAAATACTTGACAGGGATATCAAGAAGTTGAGAAACAAAGAGGTGCCTCTAGTTAAAGTATTATGGCGGAACCAAGAGTTTGAAGAAGCCACATGGGAACCTGAGGTGAAAATGAGAGAGAAATACCCCTACTTGTTTGAGTAATAACACTATGTATTGTATATCTTCTTTATAAATGAAATGGCGTTCATTCTCTTTAAGGTTGTTATGGTTTCAATCCTCTTTAAGGTTGTTATGCCTGCATTTCTAGTCTCGAGGACGAGACTTCCTTTAAGGTTGTTATAATTGTAAAGCCTTGAATTTGGCATATCTTGGATCCTATATAAAAAGATCCGGCTCGTCAAGAGAAAACCAACGGAATTTGTTTCGTGTGAATCAGACTTTGTTTCGATTTCTTATGATTTTCGGAAGAAAGAGAAGGAAGGCTAAGATGTCATTAACCCATAATGACTGTCATTAAGACTAATTAAACACGATTAAAGAAACTAATGACAGATTGAAAACGCAAATGATCATTAGCAAACACTAATCAATAGTTAGTAAAAGATAAGCGTAAGCTGCGAAAGTTAAATCTCGATTAGTGAAAGTTAATCACAATTAGTGTTAATTAAGCGTCATTAGCGAATCTAGAGTCCTCTAGAATGTCCTAACTTAAGCCCCAAGTTTGGGATAAGTTTTGGCCAAAACCATGGGCCAAAACCATGGGCCGCTAAACCATGGTTAAGGTATAAACCATGGTTTTCTAACCATGGTTAGTGGTTTTCTGGAGCCTATAAATAGACCCCCCTATCCATTCATTCTCTACAATTTCCACTACAACAACCACCACCCCAAGGGCTAGGGTCGAGAGGCCGGGAGGAGGAGTGGGAGGCGAGGGAGGAGCGCTAGCGAAGCGCCGCAGGGAGAACGAGGAGGAGAAAGGTATGATCCTCTCTTAGTTTGTTTCGTAAGCTAGGATTTCAATTCATCCTCTTTTCTTTCAAGCTTTGTTCTTGTTTTATATTTCTTTCTGATTCATTTTCTGTTGTGGTTCGAGGAGAAATCTGTGTAACACCCTACTTAGGTGCGGGAGGCTATGCACATCAGTGAACCCTGTGATTCGTCACACATTCACTCATCTAAGACACGTGGTGTCTACCAATTCTCCATCGCTTATGTTTCTATTCTTTCAATTATGCTTTTATAGTTATTTTGATGGAGAAATCTCTGTAATACCCTACTTAGGTGCGGGCAGCTATGCACGTCAGTGAACCCTGTGATTCATCACACATTCACTCATCTAATATGCGTGGTGTCTACCGATTCTTCGTCTCTTGTTGTTTGAGTATATTCTTTCAGTTTTGCTGTTGTTTTCCTCATGATTGATTTTATTGAGGAAACTCTTTTCGTTTTTATTTTGAAATATGTCCCGATATAAGGGGAAACTCTGCCAAAATTTTCCTAGAAATATCACCCGTATAAGGGGAAGCTCTGCTGAAATTTCAAGAGAAAATATGTTCTTGACATTCTTCGTGTTCTTCATTCGTTCTTCACGTTCTTGATATGTTCTTAGCGTTTTTGATACGAAAATGAATTTCGATCTTTTCAGGAGCCTTAAAACATCCTTTCTAAAAATGAGACATGATAAAGCCTTGCATACACGAGAGAGAGCTCGATTAGGTAATGAAATCCTTCCGTTTGCTGTTGGGATTTCAAATGAGATTATTGAAATTCTTGATTTTATGTTCTGTGCTATAAAGAACCCTAATTTTGGCCATTTTTGAAAAAGTCTGAACAGTTGCTTTGTGATTCCCACTAAAATAAGGTTTAAGCATCAAATCGATGTGGTGTCTTTGAAAGTTAGGCTTTGGGAGTTAAAATAGGCATAAATACAAGTATATATGCATATGAATAATATATATGTGTGTCTATACTAAGTATTGTTGATTATGCAAATCAAAGACTTAACGAAAGAATTACATCATGGGAATTGATGTGGTTTGAGTTGGATCCTGAAAAGGATCGTGTGTCACGTTAAGGATGACTGGGAGTAAAACTACAGGTCGAGCATGCAACCTGTAGGTTTGCCAGAAGGAGCCCGTATTGGCGTTTCCCTACCTAGGTGGTACACGGTTGCCCTGTTATGATAAGTGAGTACGAAATGAATGTTTTGCAACGCATGGTACTAGGAGCCAATATCTTTGGGTTGAATGACGGAAGATGTGGTCGTGCCATGTGGAGGCACGAGTGGTTCAATAGCGGCTGGGTCACGATAATATGTATTTAAAGCCGTTAGGTTATATGATTAAATGTTAGCATGATCTTTTAAGCAACCGAGTCCTCGAGGACGGTGTGCTCATTTATTTTCCAGGCTAAGGGTTTGAGACCCTGTTTAATAAAAGAAAAGAAAATTGTAAGGGTAGTATTGGAGGATTGGTTGAGGCGACGTGCGACGGCATAAGCTTACCAAGATCAACACAATCTCCAATCCCGAAGTATCCACAGCTTTGGAGTCCAAGAATGGTGGGGTTCCCCTGGACTAATCCCTGATGTGGAATAGAAAGGAATAATACTTAAATTAATGAGAAGGAATATAACTTTTAATGACAATAAGTTATGCAAAATTACACAATTTACTTGCTTTTCTCTTCTTCGTTACTTAGCATTCGCTAATTTTTATTCTATGATTTATGGAAAACCCAACAGGTGTCGGTGAGCCATCGCAAGGACCTTAGTAGACATCCAGCCTGCTACAATAGCTCTTCTCTATAAGGTAGTTAGTAATCTTTTTTGTATTTTTCCTTTCAAGCTGATGTACATGTAAATGGTTATAGTGGGACAATGTATCATCTGAACTTTATTTTGTGAATGGAAAAGTGTTGAAATACTTTCTTCTGAATATATTTATTTGCAGTCCGTTTCTGAATGTTAGTTGTGATTGCTGAATAAATTATTGCTGAGTAACCAGATCCGGTTATGGGAGGATCCGACGGCTCTAGAATTGGGGTTGTGACATATAACCACACAATACCTATACTTATAAATAATTATGTTTAATGTATACTCTGTACATATTATATTTTTAACATTTGAACATACCCTTAATAATAAAAAAAATAAATAAAAATTAGAAAACATAAAATAAAAAAAATAAAATCCAAAGTTTATTATACAAAAGTCATACATAGGTATATTGTATAGAACATCTAATTAATTAATGTATTTACTTAATATATAAAAATCAAATAAAAATCTTTTTATATTTCTCAAAGTATTTTGTAAATAAATTAAATATAGAATAAAATATATTTTCGTAAAAATAATAAAAAATACTTGTATATAATATATAGGTGTATTATACCTATGTATAATACACTATACTGTATATACTGTATAGATGATGTCAATAATTAAAATTCACAGAAATATCATCTATAAATCATAAATATTTTTTTATTTTTAAATCATTTGTTAATTTTTTATTCATTATCCTTTTATATTTAGCTTGGAATTTTTCCATTGGTCGACTCTAGAATGTTGACAGTGGTCAACCTTCTCCCCTAGCTGACCCGACCCGCCAAACTCGTCGCCGGACCTGATTTCTCCAAATTTTCCCGATCGGGTCCGAACACCATTCACCTTGATTTTTGTGCCCAACAAGTCTCTAGGATCCATGATCCTCATGGATCCTTAGGCACAACTGGATTGCCCTAGGGTTTCGTGCACACCTCCTATCTTTCTGGAACCCTGTGCACCCCTATAAAGCATCGCCTCCGCCTTCCAAGCTCAGTAGCTCGTACCTCGCAGCTACCTCCCTCCTTAACCATCTCCAACAATGTGACAACCTTCCAGAGTTCCCTTTGGAGCTGTGCTTGGTGGCAATTTGGCCGCTACTCAAGAACGTGGTCGGAGCTCCGCCACCTATAGCCTCCTACACCCTCCACAACTCAGTTGAGGGCAGAACCCCGCCGTCCACTCTGCCTCGCTTCGTCGATCACAGTAGCATACTCAGGTACACCCCATTTCCCTTTCTTTCTTCTTTTCATTCCGATCTAGATCATCACCTCCGTTGCAGCTCCACTTGCTCCGACCAGCTGGTCGGAGCTCCGTTTCGTGCACCTAACCACACCGATTCATGCAAGACTACGCCTTCCACCTTCCCTCGCAAATTGGCCACCTTATATTTGATATTTCGATCAAGATTAAGATCTGATCTCCCACTCCCGTGAACGCTGGAGATAAAAATCATTCCCCTATCAGAGTAACACCTCTGAGTCCGTTGACGCTTCGCAGGTATCCACACCCACGAATAGGCACTGTTTGAGCCTCATTCCAGGTGGCAGAGCAGCTCCAGGTGGTGCACCACTGCCTCGACCATCCGACCGTCAACTCCTTCATCCGAGAATTCTGGTCAATGCAGAGAGACCTCACAACAGTGAGGGACCTTTTAGCGAAGTCATTGGACCCATGGATCACCTTCCTTGTCTGGTTGAAGTTCGCCTGAGAGGAGTTCTTCCAGCTGCCCCCTCCGTCATTTGATTCGAAGATGGAGCTCCAGATCAGATCATGCCTATCAGATAGCTCCCTACCTTTAGCCGTTTAATCAAAGTTGATCCCTCATATGCACCTCCCAACATATCACAGTTGCAAACCGTTGGATCAGATATGGAGTGTCAGATCTGATCACACATCCCCAACACATTCAGAATCATCAGATCTTTTCACAGGAGCGTATCAAAGCCGTCAGAGACTCCACGTGTGTGCCACGTGCCTTGAGGGTATTTTGCACTTTCCCCCCACATGTCTTTTTATTCCGATTCAGTATAATAAACAGATAGTGTAGTTAAGAACTTTTGCAATTTGACCCCTATAGTTTTCACATTTGCATTTCAGTCCTCTTTAGTTAGAGTCACGTGCACCGGCATGAATTTTCTAGGATATTTGCAGTATTTGCTTGATCCGCAAGGACCATGATTGGGAATTGTTGGATCGTCTTTCTCCGAGGAAGAAGCGAAACATAATCAACTTGAATTCGGGACAGCTATTCGAAATCTTAGGGAAACATTTGATTTCTTATCTCATGTCTGCTTTTTGTGAAAAAAGACCAATGGAAGGGGAGGGTTTCCTCAAACAACAAGGAGCTGAGGCAACTATTCAATCAAATGATATTGAGCATGTTTCCCATCTCTTCTCGAGAAACAAGTGGGGTATTTCTTTGCAAAATTGTGCTTATTAAGATATATTCTAAATCTAAATATAGAATAAAAAAGTGAAAATTAAAAATTGACTAAAATATATAACTAAAATATATAAAAATAATAAATATATATATATTAAAAATATATATAAGAGAAATTATAAAAAATATATAAGAGAAATTATAAAAATACAACGAAGAAAACAAAACCAAAGAATTAGATTCGAATTCCAAAGAAGTTATTGATGGAGCCACTAACGGATGATCCGCAGAGCTCCACGGTAACTTCTTCCAATTTGGAAAAGGAGTAGTAGGCCCACTGATGCATCATGTTTAAACGTGATATCAAATGAATCGATAAAGCATAAATAAAATGAATCTAAAATGTTAGTTAAATGTGCGATATACGTATCACTTAACGCAAGCAAAATCTTATTTGATTTTTATTATGTGTGTGGGGGCCCTCATCTGTTATCAAATGAATGTTATGTTTTGAGAAATTGCATTTATGCCCTTGTTTGTCTAAGTCACGTGATGTGCATTTGTTGTATGGACAAATTGAATAGCAACCCCTTATAGTTTTTGATCTTGTTATTCAAGAGGCCCATAAACTTAATGTAATTAGAGAAAGGTCCTTGCAATCTGTTTTTAATTTTGCCTTTTATTTAGTGTAATACACAATAAATGAACTTCAAAAATTACCTATAGCTCCTGCTAGCATATATTCTTTAGGGTAAGTTTTGTATGTTGGTTTACGTGCATTTTCTATTATTAAAAATTGAAAACCCCCCTAAAAAGTATTCTGTTTGACTTAGAAAAATAATAAAAATTCAAAAAGTAGTCCAAAAACCCTAAAAAGTAGAGTAGGTGTCTATTATTACCCTCTATCTCCAATACCATTTTTGCTCAAAAATATTTTATAAGAAAAAATACAGAATAATTGAAAGCTTATAAAAATTTTATAAAATCATAGAAAAATCCAAAAATTGTGATTCCAGTCTTTGTTTGTAGATATTTGCTTATATTTTATAATAAACATTACTTTCAGGAGTTCTCCATAATTTTTTTATTTTTAATTTGCAAATTACTCCTGATTGTTCAATATTTGTCTATTTTATCCCAGTTTGATTTTTAGAAAATCACAAAAAACATATGAAAAATCTATAAAATTACCAAAAACATTATAAACATATAAAATCCAAAAAATATTTTTATACAATTTTCTATATTTTCGACCCTTTTTAAAAATATAAAAAGAGTGTTTTTGTGTATGTTGTGCTTGTTTTCTTATATTGAAGAAGTAAAAATTTAAAAATTTAAAAACTTTAAAAATAATAAAAATCTTTTGAAATCAATCACTTAGCTCTTAATTGTGCTCATTGTTGTGTTCGACCCTGATCGCTATACCGGGTAAATAAAAGTAGCAAACTGCTCACATTCATTGTTTGATTTTTAAAGTGGTTTATTTTCTCGTTGATCGATTTTGTTGATTTAGGACAACATGTTTTGCTTAATTAATTTACCTTAGTTGACCGAAAATCGCATCATTAGAATGGCGTCATTACCGGGGAACATGACTAAGTAGTTAAATTTTATCTATTTTTTGTCTATCTTTGTTTCTCTCTCCTGTAACTATTTTTGACCATTTTCTCTTTTAGTTTTTGTACGAGGTACCGCCTAGAGGATGACTCGATCTTCTTAGGAGAGACCTGCACCTGAGGAGGAGCAGAAGGAGTTGGAGGAGCAGTTGGATTAGATAGAATCTCCTTATTTTTATTCTTGCATATATTTCTGTAATACTTTAGACATTTGAACTCTTGGACTTGAACACTATTCGGGGTCTGTTTGGCTGAGTGCCGGTGCACTCAGGGGACCTCTTTGAGTTTTTCACGATTTTTCACATTTTTATTTTTATTTGATTCTTAAGGTTTTAGCCATTAGACTTAGGTTTTATTCTGGTTGAGCTCGATAGCAACTAAGGTACAAACACCATAATAGACTATATGTTCCTATAGATCATGTTTTGGACTTAGTAAAATAAAAAGGCTAAATAATTGGACTAGAGAACAACACCAAGAGAGGCGCTATACAGTGCTTGTAAGACCCATTGTGGTGGGAATCGATCGACATCTAAGACCAGACTCAGGTCTCTTTTCTGATTAGTTAGCCACCAATTCTTCCTATAATAGAAGATATCACCTGAGGACGATTTCATCGTGCATCATTTAGATTAGTTTTAATTCAGTCTTTAAAATTATGCACAGATTACCCTGCATGTAGAGTTCTAGAGCAAGGTACACGTTTCTTACTCTGCATGCATCATTGTGTTTAAATCACGTACTGACTTTTCCACTTTCCTCCCCCAGTTTTATTGGACTTAAATAAAAAGGAAATTGAAAAATTCCTTAGACGTTGCCTTATTCAGAAAAAGATATAAAAAGAGATAACAAATAAAATCTGGAACTGCTAAAGCACACTTGACCTAAAACTAAAAACTTCATTAAAAAATTCTTGTTTTGGGGAGAGTAACCCCTCCTTGTCTGATTTTACTATTGAGAGTTGAGTGACCGACACACTAGGATAGAGCCACGCCTGAACTTTCTTTAGACTACGGTTCTAAAAATAATTAGCTATTCTCCAGTGAGTACTTTAGGTAGCCGGTAAATGGTCCAAACTTCCTTAGCAGAGTGAGTAGTTTAGAGGACCTTGTGTAAGGATCCCTCCTCAAGTAAAATTGGTAGCCGGAAATGGTGCGTACTTACACTCATACTAGCTATAAATAGGCATAACTAGTCGTAAGGAATCAGGCCAGTCTCCAGGGAGAGTCAGGCTCCTAACAACTCGCTAACCTGCTCTGTAAGATTGGATTATCACCTAAATAAAATTTGACAAGATAAACGATCGAGCTTTCACGATCATCATATTATGTCGAGTAGGTGAATTGAAGGTTTGTTTTATCATCCTTCTTTCATACCGGATCCAATATTCATAAATCCCCACATCACGATGATGGGCAGAAGGTCTCTTAGGCTGCCTTTGGCAACACCACTTTCCATCACTCCTGCTCGTTCATCTAGGGCAGATTCAGAGAGTTCAAACCCGCTCTCTGGACCCGAATTCACCTCCACCTTGTTCCCCCTCTGAAGGATATGGGACAATCCTCAAGCGCATCATGGAAGCGTGAGCATCGTATCGAATAGGACGAGGAACGACTAGTCGGACTAGTTGTTCTATGCAGCGGAAATTAATTTTTTTTTGTGTGACGAAACCACATGATCCAAGAACACTTCTCGTATCATTTCATCTAAACCACAAACAAGTAAAATGATTACCTCTTGAAGCATGGTTGCGATCGAGTTTCTAAACGAAGAGACCTCCTGTCTCAAGTCCGATCCGACGGAGGAGACGCTTGCGAGTGTGTTAATGAAACACGTGCTTCTTGCAATCCATGTTGATGATCCAAGCGGCGAATCTCCTGATCTCGACACACGAGATCTGATGTCTTCTTCACGAGCGAGGCACACCTAAGGAGACCGAGATCCACGAGCAAACGATCGGGCAACATAACGACGACGCTACGACGATGGAGAATCTCTCTAGGGCATCCATGGTGGATGGCCACATGAGAGAAGAAGAGAGGGCATGTAGAGAGAGAGACTTATGTTCTCTTGTGTGTGTAAAGAAGAGCAAAGGGGTACCCTTCTATTTATAATATTTTGGGATCCATGGATCTCAATCCATGGGCAACACAAATCCAATGGCTCTCATTGATTTGTGTTTCTTTTAATGGCTAAGATTTGTGTTGGTAAAAACCAACAACAATTAATTTAATTTAGATTAAATCTATATTGATAAATCAATCTCAAATTAAACCAAACAAATATGGAGATAATGGGAAAGAGAGAGTGCCTCCTTCCATATACATGGAGTGGACGGCCGCCCTTTCCTACTAGGAATAGGTGGCCGTCCCTCCTATTAATATGGAAGGAGCATCTCCAATGTAATCTCCTTTGATTACATTATTCCATGTATCTCCAATTTATTACAACAATAATTATTGTAAATTATTCTACAAAAATAATTCATAATTATTTTGTGAATATTGCAACCTTGCCATTGGAAATTTGTGAATCACATTCACAACTCAAAATAAAATGTAAATTACATTTTCAATTTAATGTTCAATGTGAATCTAATTCACATTAACATTTAATTAACAAATGTAAATTACAAATAGCTCTCTCTTATATATTATAAATCATATTTATAATATATGTGATTAATATGGATATTTCTATCCACATTATTCATATCCATGATAATTAAATCATATTTAATCATCTTGGATCTCTATCTTCATGTGCCCAAATAATATGAATCATATTCACATTATTTACATCTTTGATAATCAAATCACATTTAATTATCTAAGATAGCTCTCTTTATAATATGAATCGAATTCATATTAATCATGATAATTAAATCACATTTAATTATCCATTTTCTCAATGCTCGGATACTTATATCAATAATGAAATTATCCTGAACTCTTTCAAGGATAATGCACTTTCTCCGCGAATACTTGGAGATAAGGACATGGCGATTGTATTTTTCCACGTATAGTGACTTGGATATTGAGATCACATCTCAAATCCAGATCTCAAGCCTCCCATAGATGCTTGATTAAATCAAGACCTCAAATCTAATCTTCTCATTGCATACGAATCACATTCAGATCAATGTCCAATATTTGGACTAAGATTAGATTACTTCTCTACTGAGAGGAGTCACTAAAATCCAGACCCGTTTCATCACTCCTGCTCGTTCATCTAGGGCAGATTTAGAGAGCTCAAACCCACTCTCTGAACCTGAATTCATCTCCACCTTGTTCCCCCTCGACCACCATTCTTCCATTCCTAAGGTAAAATCAAACAGGACAACACAACTATACATTCATTTAACAAGCCTGAGCTAGGGTCCTTTTCCTTTGCAGAGATCGATGAGATGGCCAATAGTGAAGAAAGAACCGATGAGAAGCCACATACACCCTCATTCATATTAGATCAGGCCACCATCATCAACACATAGCTTGCTTCCCTGGAGACCATGCAATGATAGATCTGAGACCAGGGAGTATTTATGGCAGAAGTGAGTAGGCAACTCATACAGATGCGAGCCGGACAAGAAGAGCAAACAAACATGCTGCCGATGGAGAAATACCAAGAGCTAAGGGCAGAGACAGACGCCAGGACAAGCTGCAGAACCCAACTAGACCAACCCGCACCATGAGGCAGTTGCACAACCCTGGTACAACACTTACACATCGATGGATCCAGCTGCCTACTATCTTGGGTGATTTCAAGCTCCATCCCCAAACCATTCAGTTACTTCCTAAGTTCTATGGGCTAGCCACCAAAGATGCCCATCTCCATCTGCAGAAGTTCGAGATGATTTGCATCATAGTCCATGACAGGTTGGTGGACGAGGACACAATCAAGCTGATAGCCTTTCCGTTCTCTTTGTTTGACAGAGTAGCCTATTGGCTGAAGCACCTAGGGAAGGTTATCACCACTTGGGAGCAGCTCCGGACCGAGTACTTGAATAAGTACTATCCACTCGGAATGACCAATGCAGCTAGAGCCATGATCAACAATTTCACCATGATCCCTAATGAATAATTCCATTAAGCTTGAGATCGCTTTAGAGAGCTCATCGATAGGTGTCCCCACCATGAGATCAACAAGCTCAACCTTGTGGAGAGTTTCTTCTATGGGTTGACACCTGAGCTACAAGGGGTAGTGAATGCCTCGTATGGAAGTTCCTACTTCGCTAAAGACGAAGGTCAGGTCTGGGCCATCTATGAGGAGATGGTCGAAAACTACATTGTGATGTCCCAGACCCGTGTTTACACTCAGAAGAAGCCTCTCCCGCAGGCGGTTTCATACCAAAGGATAACACACATTGAGGCCGGTTCTTCTACCTCGTCTATGGTAGCATCATTAGCAGAGTCTTCAGCTGCCGATATGGGAATCATTAGCCCTAAGTTGGACCGAATAGAGATAATCGAGAAGAAGGTGTGCCAGGACCTCGACAAGATCAATAAGATTGATGAGCTGGCCCAGACATTAAGTGACCTGAAGACCCATATCATGTGTCTCCAAGAGGCACATACGGCTTCTCAGCCCCATTCCAGGTCACGGGTTGATCTAGGGAGCGGTTCATCTCAGCCTCCGCCTCATACCACCATGTTCACCACATTCAGGCGAAACCAATCTAGTCGCTCCCGCATTACCAGTTGCCACCATCACCTTCCTCAGACATTCAGTTGGTGGTGTATCATCCGGATCAGCCCTCGGCATCCCTTCCTCCACCAGTCCACGATCGACATGAGCTGTTGATGGAAGTTAATGGGCTTTGGTACTCTTAGTACCAAAGTAGCCGAGATCCGTTGAGACCACCCAAGCTTCCGATGGTCTACCGAAGGCACTTCATCCCAACAACAACCTCTAGCATTGGCGAGCATGGTGCCCAGCAGCAGCAACCCCAGTACTCCCAGCAACAGCAGCAACACGATCCTCGACCCTAGTATCAGCAGTGGAGGTAGCAACAACCTCACTAGCAGTACTCCCAACCTCCCCCACACTCATATCAGTAGCAAACTCATCTTTATTTCTAGTGAGGCAACTCGTCTGGTTCTCACGCTCAATCATATAAGAACCCAACCCTTGATGATCTCGTCTGTATGCCATCTGAGCAGCAAGCTACCTTCCGATGAGAGATGGACGAGTTCCGGCATGAAATGAGAGAAATAATCAAGGAAAAGGCTGCCACACCTAATCAGATTGAACCTAACAGATCAATCTGAAGAGAAAGTTTGAGCAAGTATAGTCTACATAGACCGCCTCTCCTAGTGATATTATGGATGACACTTATTCTTAATCTAATGCTGATTTTGTGACACTTAGGAGTGGTAGGAAGCTAGCCGACAGTGACTCATCTAGGCGACATACCTCTGTAGATTCTAGGTGTCAGACAAAGTCTGGAGCAGTGCTGATGCCACTCATCATGATGATGATGATGGTCGTGCTAACGCCACCAAGGATGTTGATCCCGACGACAGTGCTGAGGCTGTCAAATCACCAGTTGCACATGGTGGTACTGAAGCCACTCGTATTCTAATTGATAGGCCATTGTGCGGTGCTGATACTGCAAGTTCAGATGTTGTCGGTGGTACTGATGAATATCTGATTCTCACTCTTATTCTTTTATTTTAGCTATTTATCTTGGCAAAGTATCATGTATATAGTGTAAATACAATAAGTTAGCATTCAACATGCATATGCTAACTTTGTATATTTGGCATGTATTTGTGAAAAAATAAATGTATAAAGGAAAAAAGAGGAAGGAGGTATTTAAAATAAATACAGAGTGACTCGAACGCTAAGAGAAGGTCAAGCCTTGACCTGATCACCAAACAAAATAAGTAGAGAGAGATATGGCCTACTCTATAGTGTACATATTACTTATATCTGTAAATAATTACTTTTGACAAAATAAAATAAAATCAAATATTCTTTCTACCTCTTTGTATTCATTCCTAAAAAGAAAATAAAAATAAAACAAAAATCAAAATAAAATAAAATAAAATAAAATTTAAAATAAAATCATCTCTAACTTGTTTTAAGGCACAGTATATATGCCTCAGTCCCTATTTATTATATACTTGTAAATCAATAATAAAAATAAAGTAAAAATTATTTTATACTCCAAAAATTTTGTGGTAAATAAATAAAATATAAAATTTGGGTTAATTACATAAAAATAAAAAAAATAAAATTAATTATACAAAATACATAGGTATATTATACATGTATATAACACATTATACTATATAGAGATTAATTTATTTTTCATAAAAATAATAAAAAATCATCGAAAAATAGTTCATTTTATTCACTTTTTATTTTGAAGTCATTTACTATTTTATATTTATTTTATAAATATTTTGTAAAATCCTTTTTTCTGATTGGTCGGACCGAATGTTGAGCGCGGGTGAACGACCTCTTCTAGGATTGACCCGACACGATCCCTCTCACCGGAGCCTGTTCTCCCCTTTTTCCGGATCAGGTCGAGCCTCCTTCTGATCTGAATCTTCGTCCACACCTCCTCCTGAGATCCAGCATCTTCGCGGATCCCTAGGAAGGTGCAGATCTTCCTAGGGTTGCGCGACCTCGCTTGATTCTTTCACACCCCAGAGAAGCCTATATAGCATCTTCATTGACTCCCTAGTGCCGCAACTCGTTTCTCGCCCCTTCTTCTAGCCCTAGACACCTCAGGTTGAGTGACATCTACCGGAGGGACTCCTTGGACTGGAGTTTGGTGGTCGGGAGCCGTAGCTCAACTACATGGCCTGCGAGCGCTACCACATCTAGCCTCCCTGCCTTCCGCTGCTAAATCGAGGCCATTACCTCATCAATCACCTTCTTCTGGAGCTCAGGAACTCATTTTGACCTTCAGGTATCCCTCATATCCTTTCCATTTTCTAGTTTGATCCAATCACGTATCGCCTTCGCCGTACGTTCATTTGCTCCGACCACCCTGGCCGGAGCCTTGATATCCACATCCAGCCATTACGGTCGACCCACAACTTCGCCCTCCATCTTGCACCGCACCTTGAACATCCTTAGCCTCGACCTTCAGGTCGAGGTTATGGCAAGAATCTCCCTCTATCACCTTTGTAGGAGATCGATTTTCACCCCCCTCCTCTTCTTTCGTTTCCCGCTCCAATAACTCATACCGGAGCTTCGCCCTGAGTCCTAGCTTTGCATTGTAGGTGCCCCAGCACACAAGGAACCCCTATCGTGCTCAAGCTGCTCGGCGGAGCAGCTCCAGCTGAAGCTCAGGCATCCCGTCCATCTGACCGTCCTTAAGCCGATTAGACTCCACAATCTGATGCGGAGCCCTACCCAGGAGGTGCTTGATCCTTTGGAGGCTTGATCAAGCCATAGGATGCACACCCATGCTTGATCGAAGCTCGCTAGTCCCCAGTTCATTCACCATCACCGTTGGATGAGGAATTGAGCTCCAGTTTCGATTTGAGCCTTCCAGAGCAGCAACTTTCCATACTATTGATCAGATCTGACATGTCAGATCTGATCCACACATCCCCGACATTCCCTTGAGCATCATATCTGACACCATAGGGGATCTACGCCGTACGTTCCGCATCATCCGAAGCTCGCGACGTGCCACCCCACACCCTTCTCACGTGCCTCGGGGTATTTTGCATCTTTTATCCCACCTTTTATTTGCTTTATTAGTTAGTCCAGTTAATAATTTTGTACGAACATATATTTTGTAGTTTGGACCTTGTGTTTTCAATATTTTCATTCCAGTCCCTCTTTATGTCTAGTTCGTGGGATAACACGTGATCTTGTGGGATATTTGCATGTTATGCCTTAAACTTCTGAGTTGTTACTGGTTGAAAGTTTTATTTTTAGTATTTGCATTTATGCCCTTCTTAGCCTGTATCACGTGTGGTACACATGTTGATTTGGGATTTTTGCAATAGTAGCCCTGCGCTTTTAATGTCTGTTATGATTTGGCCCACAACTTTCTTATAATTACGAACAAGTCCCTATATGATGTGTATGTTGTTTCTAATCAAATAAATACCAAATTATTTCCAAAAATTTTGTAAAGATTACAGTTAGCCCCTGCTAACATGTAATATTTATGGTAATTTTTATGACATGATTTAGTTTTATTTGATATTTTCTAAAAATAAAAAACCTTTAAAAAGTGTTCTGTCCATTTTCTAAAATACCAAAAAATATAAAAATGGTCAAAAAAATTCTATAAAAATTTATGTTTATTTTTTATGTGTTTTCATTTCAATACAATTTTTGTTGCATTATCCCTCATAAAAACCCTAAAAAGCTGAGAACTCAAAAAATCCTATCAAAATCATTAAAAATTATTAAAAAATAAGATTTCAGTTGCTGTCGTTAGATCTTTTTATTTATTTTTTCATAAAAATCATAACTAAGACATTTGGGTATTTTTAATATTTTAAATTTGCCTTTTGGTCGAGGTTGTACATTATTTTCCTGTTTTGATTTTATTTTATTTTTATAAAATCATATAAAAATTAGAAAAATATCACAAAATTACCAAAAACATCTACATAATTGAAAAATACAAAAATTATTTTTATTTCAATTTTTTGAGTATTTCTAGTCTTTATAAAAATTGTTGGAGCTTGTTTTCGCCTTGATCTTTTGATTTGTTTTCTCATTAGATATTATAAAAAATTTTGAAAATTAAAAAGCACAAAAATATACCTTTTATTTTCTGATTAGGACTACTAACTTATGTTCGACCCTTGTCCCTATACCAGGTTAAATAAATAGCAGAGACCCTGACATTGTTTTTATCGACTTATCTCTTTGATTTTGTGCCTTGATTGTTTGATCTTGTGTGGTCTTGATTTTTTTGTTGAGTCTGATTGATTGATTAGGGTAGTAACGACCTCGATTTATCTGGATACTTAACCCTAGCCCGACTGGTCACTCACCAGAATGGCATCGTTGCTGGGGAGCACGGTTTAGTAGTTTTTTCAGATTTTTTGATATCTATATGTTATAATTGTTTTTGACCCGCTTCTGTTTTGCTTTCTGTGTGAGGAACCGCCTGAGGACGCTTTGGAGGAGACCCGTACTCGAGGAGAGCAGGAGTCGGAGAAGAATTAGTTATAGCTTATAGATTAGCATAGTTTAGTTTAGTTTCCAGTATTCATTTATTATTGTAATAATACAGGTGCACTCAAACTTTTTGGACTTGGCTTTTATCGGGGTCTGTTTCACCGAGCACCGGTGTGCTCAGGGGACCTCACCGCGATTTTTCACTGGTTTTGCATTTCTTCGACATTTATTTTCATTGATTCTCGAAGAAATTTGGCCCCTAGATTTAGGAATTTTTTTGATTACGACGTAATTAATTAAGGCCCAATCCCTAATACCTTGCATGCTCCTATAATTCGTAATTGGACCTTAATAAAAATAATTAATAAAAAGTTAACCTGATTGATTGAGAGGTCACATGCCGCTAGACGCTGTATACAATGCATGCAGGATCCGTTGTGGCGGACAACGATCGACATCAGAGACCGGACTCCGACCTCTCTCTCTAGTCAGTTAACTATTGTTCTTCGCGACCTTAGAAATTGCTCATCTAAGGCTGTATTCTTCTTGCATCAATTAGATTAGTATTAATTCCGTCTTTAAATTTATGCGTGGATCACCCTGCATGTAGAGTGCTGGTGACAGGTACACATCTCTTACTTTTCATGCATCATCATGTTTGATCACGCATCGGCTTTTTCGACTTCTCCCCCTTATTTTTGGACTTTAGATAATCAGGAGATCGAAAAATTCATTAGGCATTTGTTTGCTTATTGAAAAATACCATAAAAGTGATAACTATAGAATTGGAACTACTAAATAAACTTGATACTAAAAGACACCTCACCTAAAAAATTTTCTCAGGAGAGTCATCCCCTCATTATTTGGTTTGGTTGCACGAGAGAGTGACACTCACACTAGGCTAGAGCCACACCTGAACCCTTGTCAGACTACTGACTTCAGGACTAGTCGTTATCCAGTGAGGATCTCTCCGATCACCGGTAAAGCGGACCGTGACGTCCTTAACAGATCGGATTGATTGAGTAGCCGATAAATAGTCTGCATCTCGTACTGGCTGGGAAAGATTTAGATTTAGGGTTGGGCCAGTCTTTTCAGGGCATCAGGTTCCTAACAGCTCACTTAATTGCCCTGCTAGACTGAATTATTACTAAATAAAATTAACAAGATAAAAGATCGAACCCTTACGGTCATAACCTCCGAGTTGTGTAGGTGAATTGGGGTTTGATTGCCGATATTGTTTGTTTCCAGATTCCATCTGCCTTTCTTTCAGATCACGATGATGGGCCGGAGGTCCCTTAGGCAGCCTTTGGCTGCACCGCTTTCGAGCACTCCACCCCACTCATCTAGGCAGGTTCGAGAGAGCCTAGACCCGCTCTCCGAACCCGAGTTCGATTCTTCCCTGTTCCCCCTTGATCACCCTTCTTCCAGTCTCGAGGTACTCGAGCAGAGACCAACATAGATATCTATTCATATGAGGGCACTTGAGTTCGTATCTTTTGTCTTTGCAGAGACCCAAGAGATGGCCAGCAGCGAAGAGCGCACCGATGGACAACCCCAGAGTACCACATATGTTCTAGACTAGGGCGCTATCAATAACAAACTGTTAGCCTCCCTAGGGATGATGCAGAGACAGATTAGAGACCAAGGAGTCTTTATGGTAGAGGTACATAGAGAGATGGCACATATGCGAGCGGACAGAGGAGCGCCCAACCGAGTCGGCGGTGGAGAGATTCTAGATCTTGGGGGAGGAGACGGATGACATCCAGAGGAGCAACATGAGCCAGTCTGACCAGCTAGGCCGATGAGGGAGTTGCACAACCCTAGTGTGACTCTTACACAATGTTGGATTCAGCTTTCGGTGATTCTGGGAGATTTCAAGCTCTACCCTCAGACCATTCAGCTTTTTCCCAAATTCCATGGGCTTGCAACAATGGAGATGCATCTTCACTTACAAGAATTTGAGATGATCTGCAACACTGTCCACGACAGATACATGGACGAGGATACCATCAAGATGATGGCATTTCTATTCTCCTTGGTTGACAGAGCATCCTACTAGCTGAAACATTTGGGGAGATATGTCACTTCAGCATTTCCATTCTACCTGGTTGACAGAGTCGTCAGCAACTAATATGGTCATCATCAGCGAGAAGCTAGATCGCATCGAGATTATTGAGAAGAAGCAGTCCCAGGGCATGACTCAGATTGATAAGTTGGCACAAACTTTGAGTGACCCGAAGACCCAGATCATGTGTCTCCAGGAGGCACAGACAGCTTCTCAGCTCTATCTCAGGTCATGGTTTGTTCCTAGTGATGAATCTCAGATTCATCACTCTAAATCTCATTTATTAAGATCAAATCCCTCAAAATCAACAACATTTTTGCATCTATTCTGCATAATTAGCATTCATGCATGTTTTCATAAGAATTGCATTTTATCCATTATTTATGCACAAAATAAGAAGCCAAAAATCCGAGCCAAAATTGACATGTAAATAGCCTCACTTCCTCATTTTTTAACTCATTCTTGCTAACTCTGAATGACCCAAAACCACTTCTACTGTGTACATATCACTAACAATAATAAATGAAAAATACAAAAAAGTAACTGACCCAAATAAGCGGACCAAACACCCAAACCCTGGTTTCAGGATTTTCGGACTAAAAACTCATATCTTCCCTATCCAGTGTCCGTTTTAATCCTACTCACTTTTGAACTAATGTACATTCAATTACCTTTCAAACAAGACCAAGTTCAAGTGAATCGGAGCTCGTATGTGAAAGTTGGGTTTTGGGCCTCTTTTGTACATTTTGTATTTTATCGGTTTTTGACCTGATATCTTATGTACATATTTAACCTATTTTAAATTATTTTTTTATTTTTCTTCTTTGATAAAAGTTTAATTAAGATGCACAAAAATCCAAATCCAAATTGAGCTTGAAATCAAAGAAACAAATTGAGTTCGAGTCTTCACTAACCGACTGTACAAATTTGGGCTTTTCAATATTTTATTTTATTTCTTATTTTTCTTAATTAATAAAAATAAAAAAATAGATTAATGTGTAATTATTTATCTTTTATTTTATCATATTTTTTCGGATTTTTATCTAGTTTAAAAATAACATAAAAACTATAAAACCCAAAAATCAAGGTATTCTATGTACATGGGATACCCCCCAAAAAAAATCATTTTTTGCATTTCATCGATTTTGGTTTTGATGTCTTTATAGAAGTTGTAGATCTCATTGAAACGAGCAACTTTCGTGAAGAAACTTTTTCGATCTGAGGTTGTTTTCTATTTATTTCGTATTTTACAAAGAATTTAATTTGGGATTTTTTTGTTGCTGACACGTGGCAGCTCCTGGAGCCGCCAAGTGTCAACCATTTTTGTATATATTATTATATCGATTTTATAAAAAATTTAACCCCCGCACGTGTGATGACCGGCCAAGCGACAGAGGTAAAGGTACAGAAATGGTCGTTGCGACCTCAATCACTCAGACTAAGTATATCAAGAAAAATCGGACCACTCAATAAATCAAAGATCGCTCAAAAAAACGGATAACGGTCCAGCTATGAGATTAACCTGGTATAGCACCCAGGGTCGAACTCAAGGAGCACGGGTTGGCCAAAGGCCTACGAAGTAGTAAAAATAAAATAAAATAAAAGACAAGTATTTTTAATGATTTTTGGTGATTTTTATATTTTTTTTTATATTTTTAAATGTGAAGAAAATAAAAGAAACACAAAATCAATCACACTTTGGCTAATTATTTAATGTGTCAAAAACCAAGCAAAAATTCAAACAAAAATGTTTTTATGTTTTTTAGGTTTTTTAGTGTTTTTGGTTAATTTTTGATAATTTTCTGATGTATATTTTATTTTCTAAAAATCAAACAGTGATAGAAAAGCAAGGTACTGTCCAGCCAGGACCAAAATCCCTAAATAAAATATCTAAGGATCTCAAGAGGGCCTGGAGGTATTTTTCCTGTATACTAGACAAAACAAGGAAAATTTGAGTACCAAAATTATTGTTTTTGGGTTTTTAAATTATTTATTATAATTTTTATGAGCTTTTAGGTGTTTTTAAGTTTTTAAGGTTTTTAAGCAATGCAAAATAGCCAAAATTGGCTAGAAAATCAAGGAACACAAAAGAAACACTACCTAATTTTTATAGAATTTTTGAGGGGGTTTTTATATTTTTTTTGGGATTTTTAAAACTAGACAGTGGCTGAAATAGAGGTTTTTGAATTTTTAAAAATAACAAATAAACTCAAAAATGTCCTCAAAAATTCTCAAAAATCCTACAACATGGCAGGAGCCATGTGTCAAATTTTCATCGAATTTGGAGGTGATTTGATATTTTATTCAAAAATAAAGGAAAGCAACAGTGCACAGGGACCTTTCTGCAATTAAAACAAAGTTCTGGACCCCTGGAACAACAACCCTGAAGAGTGGAGTGGTAGGAGTGCAAATTACCCCCCAGGCCACGCACGATGCGCGTGACTCAGGCCTGGAGGGACCTGATTGCAAATCCTATTAATAAAAATATAAAACGTAACAGGGCAAAAATGTAGGGCCAATATTGCAAATACACCAAAATACCACGTGTCGAAGCACGTGTCCACAACTGGCAGGGGTATAATTGCAATTCAAATAAACATAGAGGACCACAGTGCAATTTTTACAAAAATAAAAGAACTACACTAAATATTTACAGGATTAAAAACTAAATGCATAAAGTAAAGGGACCTAAGGACAAATTACCCCTTTTATTAATGTCGAGGGTCGGATGGACGACGCGTGGCAGGTTGGACGGATGGGATGGTGCGCCGCACACCAGAGCAAACCCTCGAATCGATCCGACGGCTGGTATGTGTCCACGTGGATGATCGGACGATGGTGCTGCAACGTGGGTCGGCGAAGAAAGCCTCGCTCGGATCGGACGGATGAGAGAAGGACACGTGGCTAATCTGACGGATGAGGCTAGCTGGTGCCTCTCTCTCCGCGCGGATGGTCAAGATCGGCCCTCGAGATGATCGGACGGTGACGCCTCACCCAGGATGGATGGCTCAGATGATGACTGGGGCGATGGAGACGATCTGACGGTCGGCGAGGACGCTGGAAGAACTGGTCGCCGGCGACTTTCGCCGGCCCTCCGTGCGCGCGATGGTCCTCGTCCGATGCTCCTGAGGTGCGGGAGAGCTTCGCCGTGAAGCCCCGCACCCGATGCTCTGCTCCGATGGAGGCGAGGAGCTCCAGAGAGCTCCGGCGACGTGGATGACCTGGAGCGGTTGTGCTCTGAAGTTCCGACCTCCAGATGAGGTCGATAGGCCTAGATACCTGCACAGGAAGAAAGAGGGGTCGAGGGCAAACTGCCTCGACCCGTCAGAGCAGGTGGAAGGTGGCTGATGCGGCGAGATGGGGACTCTCCGGCGAGCGGCGGATGGAGGAGAGCCGTAACCCTGCTCCGGGGCGAGACAGGGGGAGTGAAGGGGCGGAGCAGGTGGATAGAAGTATGGCGGAGGTGAAGGCGGTGTCGGATGAACAAATGGGTAGACGGAAACGGCTGGCGGAGGGGGCGGAGCTAAGCTACTGCAAATCGAAAAGTCCTATTCTACGCTAATCTACGGGCTAAAGACACTACCTGATGGCTGCTGTCGACTGGGCTGAAGCTCGGCGAGCTTCTGGTCATTGCCTGCAAGGGGGCGTCGCTTCCCCGAGGCTGAGCGCGCTTGCGGCGGCGCACGGTGGTGTTCTCCACCGGATCAGTGACTCCCGGCTGCCCGGGCCTCGCTGCAACTCCAAGAGACCACGGCTGTCACTCAGGGACGATGGAGGAGCTCACAGGCGCCGAGGGGAAGATCAAAGATGGCGTGAATAGGTCGCCGGTGATGACGTTAAATATGGTGGAAGATCCGAGAAGAAGGAGGTCGGGCGGGTGGCACGGAGCTCGGATCCTCCAAACCCACCCCAGGCGAGGGTCCAGGATGTCCAGCGTGCAATCGGAGCCCGGGGTTAGAGGTAATGGCGGTCGGGTCAGGCGGGCAAAAGATCGAGAAAACGGGTCGGTTGCCTGACCCGCGAAAGAAGAAGGTCCGCGGGGGAAGTTGACCGGGGTCAACAAACCCCCGTGGACCAATCAGAAGCCGCCACGTATTTTATTTTTTGTTTATTTATTTTAGGCTAGAAAATGATGGAATTAGCAAAAACTTAAAACACAAAATATTTTTATTTTATTTTTCTCTATTTTTTGGTGATTTCTAATTAATTTTTGGAAATAAAAATAAGGTATTTACAATATATAGCTATACATAGGTATATATACAATATGTTGGTTTTTTTGATTTTTGATTTTTAATTATTATTTTTGTACAATTTTATTCCTATTTTATATTTTATTTATTTATAGAATAAAATAAGGGATAAAAGGGTATTTTTATTTGGTTTTTATTATTTATGTATATAGGTGAAATAAATAGTTATGTACAACTATATACATGGCATATGTACAATATGCTTTTGTATTTTTAATTTTGTAATTTTTATTTGATTTTTGTTTTGATTCTTTTTATTTTATTTATTTACAATATATAATATAGGATGTTTACAAAAAGTTTAGAAAATACTTTTATTTATTTATAAGGTTAAATAAATAAAGGGGTATGGTCTATGTACATGGTGAAAGGATATTTTTGTTCTTTTTGATTTTTAGCTTTTTGTTTTGTTTTTATACTTTATAAATATGTACAAATATTTACAAACATATTTTTGGGTGAGGAAAATATAATTTTATTTATTTACAAAAATATATACACATGAGCCCCTATCTCCCTCTACTTTGGCTTTTATGCGGTCAGGCCATGCTGAGCCCTCCCTTGGGTTAGGTTGCTCAATATTTATTCTAAATATTTCCCTCTTTTTCTTTTTAATCTTTATTCTTTTATTTTTGCACAAAAACATGCTAATTATAAGTTTTTACACAATGCATGCTTTTGCTAATGATTCCTATTTACACATATCTACATGCATTTGCATAGGTTTTTGTAGCTAAAATATAAGAATAAAGAGTGATGAATGGGTATTCATCAACGTGCGAGGCACATGCCGCCCAAGCACATGCCAAGCACGTGCGTCGCCCTTATGCCTTCAGCCGCCACGTGTCTCTTTTTTGGCCGCCCGATCTCGACGAATCGAACAGCCAGGGCTCGTCTTCCACCTCCCGGCTCCGCACGTACCCCTTGGAAAATTTGCAAAATCACCCCCCTGTTTATCGGTAATTACAAATGGGCCCCCACTGTCCTTTTTATTTAGGGATTTTATCACTTGTGCCCCTCCGAGATATCGCAATATCAGTTATGCCCCTATCTTTTTGGTAATATCAGTTGTGCCCCTCACTTCTTGCTATTTTATCACTTGTGCCCCTCGGGTTAGTGACCGTCCATCTATAGTGCAAACGAACGTTAACTTTGAGGGTATAAGCGGTATTAAGTTTTAAAAAGGATTATATGGTCATTTTATACCCTCTTCTTCTTCCTCCTCCTCCCCCATCCTCTTCCTCCTCCTCCAACCTCCTCCTCCTCCCTCTCCGGCCGAAACTCCTCCCCAGCACTCACCTCCTCCCAGCTCTGCCCCGAGATCCCCGCACCTCCGTACCTCCGCCCTTGCCCCGCACCGCGCCAGCCCCTCCCCCGCGCCGCCCCTCCCCCGTGCCTGCCCTCCCCCGCGCCGTCCCTACCCCACGCCTGCCTCTCCCTGCCCCTCCCCGCGCCGCCCCTTCCCCGCGCCTTCCACCCCTCCCTCCCCCTCGCTATCGATCACCCCGTTCGAAGCCCCCCGCCCCCGCGGTCGACCTCCCCGTCCGAAGACACCCCTCCCTCCCCCTCACGACCGATCACCCCGTCCAAATCCCCCCGTCCCTGCGGTTGATTCTCGACCTGCATCCCCCCACACCCGTCACGTCAACCGCAATCCCCCCACCCCCTCGATCGATCGGGCCTGTCCTCGCACGTGGAAAGACTACCACCCCTCACGTCAATCCCCACCTCCCCCCCTCCCGACCGAAGCCCCCTCCGGTCAACCGACCTGCAGCCCCCCTACAGACAGACCCCCCTACCCCAGATCCTCACCCCCGACCAAACCCGCGACCCCTGCGTCCCCTAGCCCCGTCGTCCCCCTGTCGACCTCCTCCCACCCCCAGGTCACCCCTAGCCTCGTCGCCCTGTGCCCTAGGTCGCCCCCGCCGCTCCAGGTTAGCCCCCAGGGCTTTCAGCATTTAGATAAATTTTTGATTAATTGATTTATGAAAAGTCACTGAAAAATTCAATAAAATTCACCATTTGATCCGTAATGAGTGAATATATCTGTGAAAATGCAAAAATTTTAAAGATTCGATGGATGCATGAAGGTTCAACTAAGAGAGAGAAATTATGAAGAGAGGAAGAAGAACAAATGGAGGAGGAAGAAGATGAAGAAGATGTGTGGACAATAATACCCCTCTTAACTGCACCAAGGTTTGAAAAAACCATGATTAAGTCAACTCATTGACGATCAATCTGACAGAAGGGTACAAGTGATGACGGAGCAAGAATTGAGGGGCACAACTGTTATTACCAAAAAGATAGGGGCATAACTGGTATTGCGATATCTCGGAGGGGCACAAGTGATAAAATCCCTTTTATTTATTTATTTTATTTAATTGCAGCAATACCCCTGTGTTCCTCATTAAGATTAGACCTTTACATGACATTATTTTATTATTAAAAAATAGTATGATGTTCTTCCATTAATTCTCTATAGTTTGACATATTGTGGATATTTTTGTGATCATTGGTTAATTAATATTTAATTGTTTTGTGGAAAATTGTGAATTTTATCCACTCTGTGCTTTAAAATTTGCCATTGACTAACCGTTGCCCTAAAAATTCTCAAAAAATCATCTATTGTAGAGTAAATTGTTCTTGACATTGTGCCCAAAAAGATTTGCATTTGCTTACATGTTTTTCTTGTAAAAATTATTTTGCATATTTCAATATTCGATTTTTAATAGGTATTGAAACTAGTATTTTTGAGGATTAGGATTTTTCTGAGATCAATCACCTAGTGATAGATCTTAGATAATTTTGTTCCTTGAAAATAATTAGGTTTAATATTTATTATAATAAAATATTGAAATTCATTTTGTTTGCATTCAAAAATTCATAAAAAAATCATATTGCATCCAAAAATTCCAAAAATATTACGGTGCATTCATTTCATCATATTTTGTATCATGGACAAGTTTCATATTTTTCGGACATCGTTTGATCAAATTTTATATTTTAGTCCCTAAAATATGCCAAAATTGCATATTGCATCCTTTATTGCATTAAAAATTCCAAAAAAAGACCGCCTCAAAAATCACGCACAAATTTTGATAGACATAATTTTAGGTTATTCCTTTGCCTCCTTAAGTTTGACCATGGGACTTGCCCAAGTAAAATAAACATAAAACCACATTCATTAAAATCGACAAATATTTTGTGTGGTTATTTTCTTGATCGATTCCGATCGCCGCCTATAACGAAACGATAAATCATTATTTTTTAGCGAACGACAATTACAAATTATCTTTTACACGCATAATTATCGGATCGCCACCTAGCAGCAACTCATCTCAGCACTCCGCCTCGCTTCGTCAAGTTCACCACATCCAGGCGGAGCCATACCAGTAGATGTAGCACACGTACTCTCAGCCACCACCATCTCAGGACACTTAGATGGTGGTGTATCAGCAGGATCATCCACTGACAGTTCTTCCTCCATCCCCCTACGAGCAGGAGACGTTGATGGAAGTCAACAGGATTTGGTATGACTAGCAACAACCTGGGATCTGTCGAGATCATATCGAATTCAGGTGGTCGACTGGAGGTGCTTCATCCCAGCAACAACCTCCAGCTCAGGGTGGACTGTTCGGCAAGCAGTCGCAAGAGCAACCCCAGTTTTCCCACCAGCCACATCAGCATATCCAGCCAGGTCCTCGTCCCTACCAGCAGGGACAACAGTGGAGGCAGCACCAGCAACAGCCTCAGCAGTATTCTTAGCCTCCCCCTCATCACTTCCGGTAGCTGAAAGGATATTGAGAATCCTCAAGCGCATCACGGAAGCGTGACGATCGCATCTCATGTGATCGGGGCGACTAGTCGCACTAGTCGTAAGGTGCAGTGGAATTTAAAAAATTTAAAACGTGTGATGAAACCACATGATCACAAGAACGTTTCTTGGATCGTTCCATCAAACCACAAAGTATTAGAAGTACCTCTCGAAGCGTGGTTGCGATCACGAGATCTCTAAAGCAAGAGATCCTCTTGTCTCAAGTCCGAGCCATGAAGATAGCACTTGCGGGCGCGATGATGAGACGCACGACTCCCGCAGTCCTCGACGAAGATCCAAGCCACGAATCTCCTGATTTCGTCCAACGAAATCCGTCGTCTTCCTTTAGAGCAAGACCCCTCAAAGAAGATGGAGATCCTCGAGTAGTCGAAGCCGAAGGCGAGAAGCTCTCTCTCTCTCAACACACAAGGTGGACGACCACCTTGGAGGGGGGGGGGAGAGGACAACAAGAGAGAGAGAGACAAGAGTAGGTGTGTACTCTTAGGGCACCCTTGGTGTTGTGTCTCTCTCAAGGGCTAGGGTAGCCCTCCTTATATATTAGTTTGGGATACAATGGATCTCAATCCATGGCATACATAGATCCAACGGCTAGGATGATCCATGTATTAATCAACGACCATGATTGTTGTTGGTTAAAAACCAACAACGTTAATTTATATCAAATTAAATATATGTTGCATTATTATCGACACCATTTAATCTAACATAAATTAATTATTAAGAGATAACAAGATAACAAAAAAGGAGAGACAACAATCACCCCTAAAAAATAGGGGGCGTCACCTATGACTAAGTCATTGGTGACGCCACCCTTATTTTATGGTGATTTGTCTCCTTTTTATTTTATCCTATTATTTCTTAATTAATTGCAATAACGTTTATTGCAATAATATCCACGAAATTAATTCCAAATTAATTTGTGAATATTTCAATCATGCCATTGAAAAATATGTGAATCAAATTCACAACCCAAACTAATTTATAAATTACATTTTCAATTAATTAATTAATGTGAATCCAATCCACATTAATAACTAACAAATTTTATTTACAAAAATTCTCTCTCTGTTATATATTATAAATCATATTTATAATATACACATATATTATGGATAGCACTATCTACGATGTGCTTATCCTTGATAATTAAATCCCATTTAATTATCTTGGATAATTATTCTCACAATATGAATCTCATTCATATTGTACTTGATAATTAAATCTCATTGAATCATCAAGACCTTCTTGTTTGGATACAAAATTCATCATAGGAATTATTCCTGAACCCCTTCAAGAATAACGTGCCTTCTCCGCAGATACTTGGAGATAAGAACAGGTGATGAATCCACATTTCATCATCTTTATTCTATCATTTTGGCCTCAAAAACCCTGGCAAATGCCCATAAATAGCCTTAATTCCTGCATTTTAGCATTCATGCACATAGGTGTAAATAGTGTACAAAATGTGGTTTTTAAAAGCCAAAATTATAGAATAAATAAAAGAAAAGAAAAAAAATAAAATATTGTAAATATTTTATGACCCAAAACCCTGAGACCTAGGCATCTCGATGAATAGGTCGACAAGGAATAAAGTAGGGGGAGATAAGGGCCAAATACCTATAATTATTAATTCATTCTTTATTCATTTTGGGACCTATTTTTGGTTCCACTTTTTTACATCAAATAAAGAAACTTTGTACATGAAAGTTGTAGATAATTTAATAAAGAAAAATACAAAATTGATTTCATAGAAAAATGTTACATAGATAAAAAGTTATGGTCTGAATAAGAATCCAGAATCCCAACTTTCCAGACCCGTATCTCACAACTGAAAACTCCAAATGCATCATACTCACCTTTAATTGTATATAGAAGAAAATAAGCTAATTAATGGTGGTGGTTTTGCATTTGGCGGAGCTACAGTTTGAAAGTTGCGTTTTGGACCCCTATTGTATAACTGTGCATATTAAAATATTCAATTTATTATTTATCTATGATTCTTATAATTTTATATTTTTATAATGTTGTAAATATTAATTATATAATAATTATGTACATTAAAATTGTAATAAAAACATAAATGAAACCCAAATAAAAATAAATACATATTTGATACATAAGTATATTATCTATACCCATACCTACATAATACCTATTTATATTTTATTAAATCTACAAAACATATCAGAAAAATAAAATAAAAATATATTTGTGTATCTAAAAGTATTCTATGACTTTATAAAATACTAAATAAAAATAATAGAATTAAATACACAAATTAAAAATAAAAGACTACAATATATAGATATAGATACCTATAGGGGTATAAATGCAAACTTGTAAAAATACATCTCATAAAAATAATTAAAAATCATAATAAAATAATTTATAAATTTTTAAACACTTTTTATTTTATAACCTAAATAAAATAACATTATTTACTATTTTTAAAATAATTTTTAGAGGTTTTTTCCTGGTTGGTCCACGTGGACCAACCAGGTGGTATGGACAGTTGACCACGGGTCAACTGTCTGACCATCCTCTGTCAGAGCGTCAGAATGAGTTTTTGTCTTATTTCTCGATTTTTTCGAGGCTCTTCCTCTCATATTTTCATGTTGATGTCTTCAGCAAATTTGCTCCTCGTGGAATGGGCTTTCACGCCCTAGGTTTGTCACGGGCTGAGGATCATCGATCCGCAAGATACGCCTCGTTCTTTGCACCCTCTCGACCATGATTCAAAACGAACCCCCAACTTCCCTTGGACTTTTGATCACTCTTCCACCTCCAAAGCCCTAACCTAGACCCTTGGCTAGACTCTTGGTGACAGCAGGAGTCTGGAGGGCGTCTCAACGGAGCGAAGCGGTGTCGAATCGAGTCAGATCCCGTCGCCGGAGTTCTCGCCGGAGAACTTCCTATGCACGCACGGTGAGGCTCTCTTCTCCCCCTTTTTCTCTTCTTTTCTCTGATGCTCTCATGTTAAGAAGCCACGGTGATATTTCCCTTTTCACGATCTTCGTCCAGTAGCCATCCTTTCATCTTGATTCACCGCGGCCGGCATCGAGTTTCACCAGCCGTTTCCACCTTTCCGCCTAGCTGTTCCCCTGTGCGAAATACTCCGTGAAGTTGGGGCACTTTGCCCCCAACTTCTTCATCCATTTGTTTTGCAGGTCCCAGGAGCTAGAGAGACCCCACCTGGGTCGATTTTGACGCTGGTCGAAGCTCCTGGAGCTCGTTCCCTTTCTTCAATACTGCGGTGGAGCTCCGGCGGGTTATCCGCCATTTTGAGGCCTCCGCCCACTCGAGGACGCCTCCAGGAATCGTGCCAGGGCGTTTTGAAGCTCCAAACACCGCAGAGAAGGCGCTGCGCGGCCAGGGATGCTCGCCCACCGCGACGTTCTTCGCTGTTTGTCGTCAGCCTCTCTCCACCGTCGATCTGGACCTGTTCTTCCTGCGTAGCAGCTGCCATCGGATATATTGCGTTCCGGCCGTCCGATCACGCGAAGATAATCTAATCTGGATCGTCCGTGGCCGAAGGGGTATCGCGCGACCCGCGCGCGACACGTGTTTAAGTGAAGCGCGATCCGCCGTTCATTCGCGCCTTAGGCAGGTAATTTGCATATTCTTCCCGCCAATTTTTGTAATAGTTTATTAAGTACTGAAACATTCATCGGCCCTTTAACTATTTTTGTAATATTTTCGACATAGCCCCCCGGATTTTGTGTAATTGCTTAGGAGCTCCCACCAGGTCGCGTGCGTCGCACGTGGCCTTGGTGATTTTTGTAGGGGCCCCCAGGGGCTTTTACTTATTTGCTTTTAATCCTAAAACATTTTAGTGCAGTTTATAATTTTGGTAAAAATTGCGCACAGACCCTCCTATTTCTGGACATTTGCATAAACAACCCTCCCAAGCGCGCGTGTGACTCACGTGCGCTTGGGGACTTTTGCAATCAAGCCCCAACGGCTTTTGGTTTTGTTGTTTAGTCCAGAAAATATTGTATTCAGTTCAAATTTTTGTGCGGAAATTTCGTTTTGGCCCCTGGATCTTTGTTTGTTTGCAAAAATACCCTTGCCAGGGTGTAGTTTCTTGCTGTTGATTATATTTATTTCATATACCATTTTAAGTCCAAAAATTCCACAACAATAGGGTTTAGCTCCTGTTAACTTGTGCTTCCACGCTATCAATTCAGTTTTTGATTTTGTTTTATTTTTATATTTATTAAAAATCAAAAACATGTTGTTTCAGCACTGTCTAGCTTAGAAAATACCAAAAAAATATTAAAAGGTCTTAAAAAATTCCAAAAATATTCTCTGTTGTGTGTTTTGACTTGCTTGATTTTCAGCCCAAAAATCATCAAAAATCTCAAAAGAAAAAACACTAAAAATATAAAAACACTCTAAAATTTAAAAAATATATATAAAATCAAGGAAAATTCAGAAAAATGTAAACTCAGTTCCTGTTTGTTCTATATTTTGTTCTCTTTATTTGAAAATTAGTGTGTAAAATTTTGGTTGCTGTTTGCTAATTTTAACTCCCATTTTATTCACAGCCAGTACTTATTTCACTGTTTTGCTCTATTTCAGTATTTAAAATACCAAAAACACCTTGAAAAATACCCAAAAATCACAAAAACAGTAAAAAATCCTAAAAATATCAAAAACATTTTATTTCTGAATTTTTGGTTATTTTTGCTTATTTTTATTAAATACTTTGCCTTGTTTTTTATTACCTTGTCTTTAAATTCTAATATTGAAAAAGAATTAAAAAATATAAAATATAAAATTATAAAAATCAGAAAATTAAAAAATCAAAATACAAAATTAAAAATTAAAAATTAAATAAAAAAATTAAAAATTAAAAACCCACAAAAAGAAATTTAGATTGGCTAAGTGATTTATTAGACCTAGGGTTTGGATTTTTATCTACACTCTGCACCGTTGTTTCTTGTGTTCGACCCCTACTTGCTTGCCAGTATACATTTTTAGTAGGGTATAATAAATTTTAATCCTTGCTATTCTTTCCTTGATTGATTGTGTGGGTTAATTGTTGAAGAACGAAGAAGCTTGAGTAGTCGCATCAGCGACAGTGAGTCTGACTTGTCAGATCGCTATTTAGCGACTCTCGCTTTCTCGCTTTTCAAATGGCACCGTTGCCGGGGAGCATCGGCTTGTAGAGCACCTTTTGGGTCTTTTTAGTTACTTAGACATTTTTGATTACTTGTCTCTTGTGTATCATTTGTTTTGAACTGTCTGACATCTCTCTTTTGTTTTCTTGTGAGGGACCGCTGACCGAGGAAGATCGCCTAGGGGATCCTGCGCAGCCTTGGGAGGAGGAGCCGGCTATTCTACCCTAGCCGATAGGAGAGAGCAGGAGAACTAGAGAGAGAGATAGTTGCTTTTATTTTTGTGAGAGAGAGTTATTTGTCTAATTTGTAATAATACAGGACTTGGACACTTGAACACTTCGGGCCTAATTTCCGGGTGTTTGTTCACCCGAGGGCTCACCGCGGCTTTCTCGTGTTTTATCAACTGTCATTTTCCGGTTTTGTTTTCCTTTTCATTTCTTTTGTGGATTGAGCTCTTAGATTTAGGTCCTGCTTGATTCGATTAGACTAGGTCCAAACACCCTAATAACTCTTGCATGCTCCTATAGTTCGTATTTGGACTTAGATTAATTAAGTAGTTGATCATTGGCTCTCGATCCGCGCACCGCGAGCTCACTCCACACAAGCGCTTTCTCCTAACTCAAATGTGTTGAGCAGAGGAGGAGTGAGCCTAGACCAGACACTAGGATTGGGAGTTAGTGGTTAACTCGTGGTTCTTCACGCTAGCAGTTGCCTATCTTAGGACGATTTTCGCATTGCATACCAGCATATAGATTAGGTTTATAAATTTCTGCTTTGCATCCCGCATGGAGAGAGCTGGGATTCGCTGTAAGTCTTCTTACTTTGCATCCATCATTTAGGCACAAAGGTGAGATTTCCATCTTGGTGCCGACTTGCATTGGCTTTTCCCGACTCTTTTCTCCCTCTGATTTTGGATAAATTAGGATAAAGAAAATACAAAATCGTTAGGCGCTTGTTTGAATCTACTCAAAAGAAGCGATAACACAAAAAAAATTAAAAAAGGGACTGCTAAGAAAACTTTGACCTAAATAAAATTGGTAATTGGACTCATTGATTGGGGAGAGTAACACCCTCACTTGTCTTCAGGTTGCATAGGAAGGTCTCCTTCCAAGTGAGGTGAGCGCTTCGTAAGGATTACAGCTAAAAACCCAACTTGTGGCTGCCTTGTGTATCGCCTGGATTTCCGAAGTATTGGCGCTACTATCGTACGTAGTCGAGTAGGGCTTGGTCGCCATTGGTGACTCACTATTGTGTGAGCATCGACCTTGTCCGAAGTACCGAGCATAGGCCACGCCTTCACGGGGGTGTCTGTCTCACCGGCTGCGTCCGAGTAGGATCTTGCACGCTCACGGGTGATTCCGTTGCAAGCGAGGTCCGAAGTATCGGTTTCGCCTATCGGCTTCCTCCCTCTATTTATTTGGCTGAGTAGGGATCCAGGAAGGGTTACAAGGACCTTAAAAAGCGCAGGTTACAGGTTACACAGGAGGAGGACAAGTACGGGAATACTTTTCCGGCAGTACTCTCGCTCCTATAGGCGTAGCGCTCTAAGGACTCGTTGAAAGATAAATTCCTGAAATCGAGATAAAAATTACAAAGATAAAAGCCGAACCTTCACGGCTTCATGTGTTGAGTTGGTGAACTCCCTTGTCTTGTGTTTGGTTGCTAGTCACATTTAGGTCAAAGATCAAAAATATCGCGCCCTTGCGCAAATTCTGTCTTCCCTCCAGTTGACCCTTGCTCATTGTGAGCCTTCTACTGTTTTGTATTCTATTTGTTTCTTGTTGACCCCCGTATCTTTCATCCACATCGATCTTCCTCTTGATCTTCGAGATGGCGACGAATGGACAGTTTAGTCGAGGCTCTGTCGGCACCCACATCAGTTCCATTCGCTTGCCCTCTCCAATAATTCAGGGCGATTCCCGAGAACCCGGTTCAAACCCTATGAACCGATCTCCAGACTCCCTGTCTTCTTCAATAAACCGGGATCACTCTCGTCCCGAACTCTGTCCGTTTTGGATGGCAATTGATTTTACTCCTTACACATCGCCATCCTTAACAAAGTTCTGTGTTGACCTTGACACAGACCGCATCTCTCTATCTGGTGCTGCAATTCAGACTGATCGGGGCATTCTACCATGTGCAGATTTAGAGCCCGAGCCAGCCAACCAAGCAGAATTAGAGATGACAGGAGGAAGAGGGAAAGGACCACAGGCTCCACCTGAACCTGAGGTCAATACAGGGGAAGGACAATATACCACGCAGGGCGAAGTTAACAGTCAGCTATTGGCTTCCATCCAAGCGATTCAGCAACAATTGACTAATCAGGCCCTAGCACAGACATCCTTCCAGGACATGCTGAACGATCTGAGGAGGAGGGCCGATGCGAGAGACGGCCGACGAGAGGATGATCCGAACTTTGATCCCAATTTCTATGAAGTCAATGATGAGTTTTCAGTGGGACCCGAATACGAAGCAGCAGAAGAAGATCCACCGCAGCCCAAGCCCACACTCAAGGAGACATACAACCCAGGAGCAGGGCGCATCATTGAGTGGATTCAAATTCCACGGATGCATGCTCACTTCGAGCTAAAGCCGCAATTTCTGTCATTGCTTCCCACTTTCCATGGGAACACCACTGAAGAACCAGACATTTTTCTCAAGAAGTTTGGCCGCATCTGTTCCACTGCTCATTACCCCGGAGTCCCTCTTGATGTAGTCAAGATGACTGCATTCCCTTTCAGCCTTCAAGACAAGGCCATTTATTGGGTCGACCATCTGGGGAAGGTCGTCACCACCTGGGAGGAATTGAAATCTGCCTTTCTCCATAAATTCTATCCTCTTGGGAGATTAAATCAGATGCGCGCCCGGATCTCCAGTTTCTGCCAGCAGCCCCACGAGACGATCCATGAAGCATGGGAGAGATTCAAAGATCTCCAGGAAAAGTGCCCCCACCATGAAATACCAAAGACCAGTCTCGTACAACACTTCTTTGGGGGGCTATCATTCGAGAGCCAAAAGCTCGTGGATGCCACTTGCGGCGGTTCACATTTTAACAAGGACGAGGACGTAGTATGGAACGTCTTCGAAGAAATGGCTGAGGGAGAAGCAGCCCAATCCTCGTCTAGAATTTACATGAAGCCACCAACCGCCATCAGCAAGCCAGTCAACATGGCTTCTCACACCGAGGACAAAGATGGGAGCTCCAACCTGAGTATCATTGGGAGCCACTTGTCCAAAGTGGATATCATCGAGAAGAGGTCGCAGGACCTTGAAAAACTGGCAGTCATAGAAAAGAGGACCCAAGGTCTGGAGAAGCTCGACCAGATCTACCAGCAGCTGGAGCGGCTCGTCCGAGCATTGAATGCAAACATGTGCAACACTGTGTCTACCTCTGCAAAGCCGAACGCTGAGAAGAAGGAGCCTACAATGCAGCAAAACCCTCAGCCGACTCCACCGCAGCCCTAGCCTGTCCAGCACGTGTACTACGTGCAGGTTCCGGAGCAGCCACCGCAGCCTCAGACGCAGATGGTTGTATACCAACCAGAGCACCAGCCCACATACTCCGAGCAGTTCTCTCCACCCCCGCCACTGATCCAGGAGATCAATGGCGTCTGGAATAATGAAGCGCAGCTGACCCGTCCTCAGGGACACTCTCAGGGTCAGCACATGGGCAACCGGCCCTATCATCAGCAGCAGCAGGGTGGGAGACCATTCCAGCAGCCTTACCAGTACCAGCCTCCCTCACACGGGAACACTTGGAGGCAGAATTACCAACATGGTCCTCAGCAGTCCGGATATCATGGACAGGGATATCACCAGCAACCGGCTGCACAATACAATCAACACAACTCGCAGTACCCCTCAAACCCTCCTCCTCAACAATTTTCACAAGAATATCAGTCGCAATCTCAGCCACCATACCAGCATTCTAGACCCCAGCAGGGGGAATCCTCTGAGATTGTACCAGTCAATCCAGCCCTGGCTTGTTTGGAGCAATTGATGAAGAACATGGCTGAGATGAACCAGAAGATCGACGACCTGACGGCAGCCAAAACCGTCATACCAGCCCAGGTCGAAGCTAACCCTAACAATTTCGGACGCAAGGAGCAGGTAGCCGGCAGTGTTCAACCCGAATCAGGTAAAATTAATTTTTTTTATCTAACGCTGTTACTCTCAGGAGCGGTAGGACACTTCGGCCATCGACGACGGCGAAGGGAAAGCACATTGCATCTGACGGGGAATCGTCAGTCCAGCCAACATCAGGGCCAGCCAGTATTTTGGGAGCAGCACCAGCATCCAGAAAACCACAAAAAATGAGGAAAATCGAAAAACACAAAAAGATAGCAGCAACCTCGGTGGAGATCAGCCAGCATTGGAGACGCCTGCACCTGCATCACAGCCAGCTCCTGACAGGAGGAGCACCGCACCTGCAGCGAGTCAACCGCCAGTACCTGAAGCCGAGCCTATCATTTTTGGTCCGCAAATTGTAGATGAATCCATTCCTTTTTGTCATCTACCTGTAAACAACAATACGAACACTATTTTGAATGATATTGGTGAAGAGTTTGTAAATATTCCTTTTCCTGAAGCAATAAAAAAACACAAAAAAATGAAAAATTTGAAAAGTGCTTTGTCTGATCCTGCTATCATAGAAATCATTCAGAACTTGGTGCTGAATATGCCATTGATGAAAGCTCTTGAGTACATGCCCGCCGTAAAGAAAGGATTGAAAGAGGCATGCACGACCAAGCGCAGGCCGAACCCCCACAATTCTAGAAGCAAAGGTGGCAAGTCCGAAAAACACATTCTCACAATGGCCACAGTTAACGCCATCAGCAACCTCCCAGATAAAAAGCCAGATATGGGAGCACCTCTTGTACGTTGCTAGATGTTTAATCAGGAATTCGAGCGAACACTTCTCGATAGTGGATCGTCTGTCAATTTGATGCCAGCCTCACTACTCACGGAGTTCAGGTTAGGACCGCTCAAGCCTACAAAGATGATTCTGCAGTTTGCAGACAAGTCAGTCAAGCGGCCTAGGGGCCTGTTGGAGGACGTGATCGTCACGGTTCAGGGAAAGTCATTCCCGGCCGATTTTGTGGTCTTAGATATGGACGTCCCCGCTCCATTGCTCCTTACCCCGATCATACTCGGAAGACCATTTCTGCGGACATCAAACGCAGTGGTGAATTATGGGACAGGAGAAATCACTTTTGGAGCTGGGAATGAAACTATTAGAGTAGAGACCCTGTCTGAGAGAACACCAGCTGAACAGACATCTGCGTCATGCACAAGGGTGATCGAACATGATGAAGACTACGATTTTCTAGCAGAAATTCAAGATACCAACCTATTTCTGGATGACAAGGAGATCCATGGATTCCTCTAAGTCGAATTTCCTTGTATCAATCAAGATGAGGAATGTGCTGATGTGCTACAAGATACTACCGTGGGGGTGATGTGCCTTCAGAACCAAGAGCCGAGGTTTGAAGCATTGTCTGATGAAGATGACATCATTGAGGAATTCTGTCAGGATCTGAGAGATGAAACAGAGCAGATTATGGTGGACACTGAATAGTTGAAAGAATCACCACCTGCACTGATAGCTGAGGTCACCACTGAAGCAGCTCAGACCCCGCCAGAGCTAAAACCCTTGCCCTCCAATATGAAGTATGCCTTCCTTGCGGGAGAACCGAACATGTACCCGGTCATCAAAAATGCACATCTGACCGAAGATCAGGAATCTCGTCTGATGGAGGTTCTTGAACGCAACCGCAGGGCGATAGGCTGGCGAACCTCCGATCTCCATGGGATCAATCCGTCACTCTGTTCGCATCGCATCTTTTTGGAAGAAGACTGCAGACCCTCTCGTGAACTGCAAAGAAGATTAAACCCGAATCTGCGGGAGGTGGTTATGAAAGAAATCCAGAAATGGTGTGATGCGGGATTCATTTATCCCATCTCCGACAGCAAATGGGTGAGCCCCCTGCATGTTGTGCCCAAGAAATCGGGGATCACCATTGTGAAAAATGACAAAGGAGAGGAGATCGCAACCAGAGTACCGACTTCTTGGCGAGTGTGCGTAGACTACAGAAGACTCAATCTCGCTACCAAGAAGGATCATTTTCCGCTACCCTTCATCGACCAGATCTTGGAGAGATTGGCCGCGAAGGAATATTTTTGTTTCTTGGACGGATACTCTGGGTATAATCAAGTTGCTATTGCTCCTTAAGATCAAGAGAAGACCACGTTCACCTGTCCTTTTGGCACATATGCCTTCAGACGGATGCCGTTCGGGCTTTACAACGCCCCAGCCACATTTCAGAGGTGTATGCTTGCCGTTTTTGCCGATATGGTGGGAAACTTTCTCGAGGTCTTTATGGACGATTTTTCGGTCTACAGGGACTCATTTGATCAATGTCTGGATTATCTAGACCGAGTCTTACGAAGGTGTTGTGAAGTCAATCTTGTGCTCTCCTGGGAGAAGAGCAATTTCATGGTGACCGAAGGAATTGTGCTGGGTCACGTTGTTTCTAAACGTGGCATGGAGGTTGACCCAGCCAAGGTGGATGTAATTTCAAAACTTGAACCACCTACAAATATCAAGCAAGTCCGATCGTTCTTGGGCCATGTCGGATTTTACCGACGATTTATCAAAGATTTCAGCAAGCTGGCCAGACCGTTGACTGAGTTGCTCGGCAAGGACAATGAATTCATTGTGAACGACCGTGTGCTCCTTGCCTTTAATCAGTTGAAAGAGCTCATCACGCAGGTGACGAGCCGGAAAATCGGCCCTTTAAGAGAGTGTTTTTAGCACTCGAAATCATCATCGTAGTCGAGCCGATTCTGGTCGTCAAAAGATCACCTCATTTACAGATATGTGATAATAAAGCAAAATAAGATGATCGTTATTTTTATTTTACTTGGCAAGAAACCAAGGTCGAACTCAGGGACACGCGCTTCTCTTGTATTAATCAGATTTCAGTTTGTTTAATTAAGTGTTGAATTAAGTCATATAGGTCGAAATCATGAAGAGATAACACAAAGCAATGCATTACAATAAAATAAACATGCATTTTTTTATACATTTTTATCATGCAAATAAAGGAGATGAAATGCAATGGAAGTGTAATGGAAATATGCCCTAGGTTAATAATGATGAGCAAAATCCACTGTGAGTCAATTTCAGATTTGCTTAAAATGTCAAGCTTGATCGATAATGTTAACAAGGCATAAGTTACTAATAATGAACACATGGCAAATACAATAATACATAAAACTCAAGTGTCCAAAATGCAAAACTTCATATGCCATTAAGAAGTACATCAAACAAGCTTTCAAATGAGACTGAAATCAACTGAAACGGAAACATGATGCTCAAGATATGCATAAAGGAACGCAAGGGCATAAATGAAATAAAAACATGAAAAATATTTACAAACCAGTCCCTGGGAAGGACTCAAATGCAATAAAAATAAGTGTGGAGGACTTCCCTGTAAATAAACCATACGCGCGGGGGCATATTTGCAATTATTGAAACCCGCAAGGGTATAAGTGCAAATAGCCCCAGGCGCGCAGGTGCTGCACGTGCTCAGGACCTGTTTGCAAATTGTGGAAGGTGCGAGGGCGACTCTGCAAATATCCCAGAAAGCACGTGCCTTGCACGCGCCATCCAGGCTCGGAGTGCGGCTCGGGCTTGGCAGAGGCTCGCTGCTGCTTCGGGTTGGCTCGGGATATCCGAGCCTCCAGGCTTGGTGGCGATCAGGCTCGGCGTGGTCTCTGGATGTGCCACGTGTATCAGGACCTGGATGTAAAATGCGGGACATGCGAGGGCACCGATGCAAAAAGCCCAAACCCCACGTGCGGGTGGCACGTGAGCTCAGGCTCGGGTGGGGGCGAGGCTTGGTGCAGCTTCGGGGGCCGTAGCAGGTGGCTCGGGCCACGTGGTGGCTCGAGGGTGACTCGGGCGAGGCTCGGTTCCACCGAGCCTCCGTGCTCCGGAGTAGTCGACGTGGACGCTCCAGGGCCGTTGGATCTCCGCCGTGGGGCGAGATCCAACGGTAACTGCTTCTCCTTCCTCCTCGAGGGCTGGCGGCGCGATTGGAGCTCCGGCGAGAGGCCTGGAGCTCCGCCGCGCCCCGCTGCGCTCGGTGAAGATCGGTGAAGAATGCTGATGCTCCGGCGATGAAGATCTGAGGTCAGGGGAGCTGCCGGAGTGTCTGAGATCCCATGTCGATGCTGGATCGCCGGAGGCGGAGCTCTAGAACCTAGCTCCGCCCGAAGTCCGGCCATTGGTGATTAGGACCTGCAAAAGGGGTTAAGTGGAAATCGGGGGTGCGAGATGAGTGGACGGAGGGCTTTGGTGGAGCGTAGAAGGCGAAGCCCTTGGTGGGTTCTCCTCCGCCTCCGGCGAAGGAGAAAGCTTGGGATGGAGGAGTTTGCGAGGTAGGAAGGGGGTGCTTGGTCTGGTCGGCGAGGAAGATGGATGGATGGCGGAGCTAACTAGGTGGTCAATGGATGTCGTGGCTGACCCAGGCGCCCTAGAAAATTAAGGAAAGTAAACGAAAATCACATAGGAAGAGAAAGAGGACTTACCGGCGATGGTGGAGGATATGGCCTGGGCTGAGCATCGGAGAGGATGCACGGGTCGTCGCACATACTGGCCGGCCGTGCCAGCGAGCTCGAGCGGGGCTCTAGGCCACCGCAGCGCCGCCTGAAGGACGGCGGGTCTCATCGGGGGTGGAAGTCGTCGTCGCTCGATCCAAGCTCCTCCCCCTGTCACAGGGAGGAGCTAGAGGGCTGGGCCACCGCCCCTTGGTCGATGGACGGGTTGGAATGGAAGAGGGGGCGGCGTATTTAAAGGGCGAAGTCGGTGGTGCTGATGAGTGGCGTCGTGGGTTTAGAGGGTGGTATGGGGCGACTGGGAGGTCATCGCGGGTAATGGAGTGATGTGCGAGAATCATGGAGGACTGGGCTCGGATGTGGGGTGGTTAACGGGAGGAGAGGATGACTAGGGTTATTGCTAAAAATGGAAGGGCGGAGGAGGTCTACGAGGCGGAACGTGCGGGTGGAGCTTCGTGGGAGGAGGAAGACGAAGCCCGAACCATTGGATCTTGTGATCCAACGGTCGGGAGCGTGGCGCTAAAAAGCGGCTTGGATTTAATCCGAGCGAAGTGATCGACGGGCTATGAAGCTGCCTCGTGTCACCTTGTAGTTCACGCACCAGCGGACGGTAGAGATGAGCTGTGGGGGATGATCAAGCGGCAGAGGAATGAAGCGGAAGCAGCGACTGAGATGAGAGATCCGGATCGCAATCAAAGGGCGCTCAGCGCGCCACGTGGCGAGCTGTGGGCGCGGCGCTAAGGGACGGCACAGATGAGAGGCGGGATAAGATCTGATGGCTGAGGGTTGGAGCGGGCGTGGACAAGGCCTGGCCGTTGGATCAAGACGGTGATCCGACGGCTGGCAATCGATGCGGAGTATACAAGGGAGCCCGGGCCACGTGGCGCTCCCAGAATGGGCCACGTGGCCCAATCAGATTATTCCGAAGGTAATTTTGATTTTTGAGGGCCATATTGGACGAATTTGAAAAAACTCAAAACATGAAAGTTGTAGATCTTGACTAGATCTACAAGTTTCATGTTGACCAAAACTGGAAAAGAAATCAAACAAGGGCCCGAAATATTTTTGAAGGTATTTTTAAGTCTAAAAATACCACGAATTTTTATTTTGTTATTATTTTGTGGTTTTTTTAATTTATTTAGGACTCTGTTATTTATAGGGCATTAACAGGGTTTTATTGACAAACTTTTAAGCAAGGGGGTTAATTATGGAAAATAAAGATGATGAAACTGAGGTTCATCACCAGGCCCCTGTCCTACAGCCACCGATTTGGACTCAGCCTTTCGAGATTATGACTGACGCAACAGATTATGCCATCGGAGCTATACTGGGTCAGAGGAAAGAAAATGTACCATTTGCGATTCACTACGCTAGCCGAACGCTCGATGAAGCCTAGAGAAACTACACTGTCACTGAAAAGGAGCTGCTAGCGGTAGTCTTTGCTTTGGAAAAGTTTAGATCTTACCTCCTTGGGTCCAAAGTAATCATCTACGCTGATCATTCGGCCATTCGATATTTACAGCAGAAGAAGGACGCCAAACCACGTCTCATCCGGTGGATCCTTCTCCGCCAGAAGTTTGACCTGGAAATCAGAGATAAACCTGGAGTGAAGAATGTAGTGGCCGATCATTTGTCAAGACTTCCTGAACCAGAGTCTCCTGAGCTGAACCTGCAGCCTATCACAGAGATCTTTCCAGATGAGGCAATTCTGTTTGTCGCCTCACTTCCTTGGTACGCGTACATCGTGAATTATCTGGTGACCAAGAAGATCCCACAGGGCTGGCCTAAATTGAAAATAGACAGGTTCTTGTCCAAAATTCATTTCTACCAGTGGGAAGACCCGTATTTGTTTCGTGAGGGAGCAGATTGCATCTAGAGAAGGTGTATTCCTCAGGAGGAAGTTCCAAGCGTCCTCGCTCTATGTCATGATCAAGATTCTGGAGGACACCATTCAGGCAAATGAACGGCAGCAAAAGTTCTTCAAAGTGGCCTCTGGTGGCCTTCCTTATTCAAAGATGCAGATGAGTATGTCAAACGCTGTACTGACTGCCAAAAGATGGGCGGAACCATATGAATGAGAGACACAATGCCTCTGAAATACATTCAGATCTCAGACGTCTTTGACGCATGGGGCATTGACTTCATGGGCCTGTTTCCCAACAATCAGGGTTATGAATATATTCTGCTTGCTGTCGATTATGTCAGTCGATGGGTGGAGGCTATTCCCGCCCGAGCCACTGACAGTAGGACTGTCTGTCGATTCTTGAGAGATCACATCATAGCACGGTTCGGGATTCCCAAAATTCTCATATCTGACGGGGGTAGTCATTTCACAAATAAGGAGGTGAAGAAGCTGACCCAAGAATTCTGCATCGAGCATCGTGTTGCTTCACCTTACCACCCGCAGTCCAATGGCTTAGCTGAATGTTCAAACAGGGAGATCAAGACAATTCTACAGAAACTTGTGCGTCCGGATCGCAAGAACTGGTCTCAGCTGCTTGATTCTGTTCTTTGGGCTTACAGAACATTGTACAAGTCACCCTTGGGAATGTCTCCCTACCGCCTGGTGTATGGCAAGCCATGTCATTTGCCCGTAGAACTTATTCACAAATCTTTATGGGCTATTAATATCTGTAATTTGGACTCCAAGCAAGCAGGAAAGAACAGAAAACTAGATCTGAACAGATTACTGGAATTCAGATATTATGCATATGACAACAGCCTGATGTACAAGGAGAAGGTCAAAACATGGCATGACAAGCACATCCGCCACAAGTCCTTTGATCCAGGTCAGAAGGTATGGTTGTTCGATGCGAAATTAAAGATCTTTCCAGGCAAATTGAAGAGCAAATGGACCGGGCCGTTCATGGTTAGGCAGGTGCGTGACAACGGGAGTGTATTGATATCCAATCTGTCAGCTGACGCACAGCCTTTTGTAGTCAATGGACAGCTTCTGAAACCATACCTTGAGCATGACACATTCATGGCCGTCGTTGACTCAATTCAAGTAATCTATGAGGATGAGCTGAATATCTCGAAAGAGGCAGAGGAAGGCAAAGCACATCAAAACATTTTTGAATGATTTCCCTTTTCGTCTTTTCTTCTTTTCTTCTTTTCAATTTCTTTTATCTTATTCTACCGAATTGATGCCATCCCTTTCATCACTGCTACACTTAGGATGTACTCTATCCTAAGTATGGGGGGCATGTGCATCCCGAGTTGTTCATACCCAATTTCATCTCTTTTCTTCTTTTCTTCTTTTCTTCTTTTCTTCTTTTCTTCTTTTCCTTTTCTATCTTCTTCATCCAGCAGAAAGGTGTTGCCCCTTGTAGACAGTTCTCTATACTTAGGACGTACTGTATCCTAAGTATAGGGGGGGTGCGCACCCCAAGTTTCCTTCATTCTTTTCAATCCTCTCCATTGTCTCCTCTTCTCATTTATACTTAGGGATATCTTACCCTAAGTATATCAGATAATTGTCCAACACTTGGACTAAGATCAAGTTAATTCTCTACTGAGAGGAGCCACTAAAATCCAGTCCTGTTTGATCACTCCCTTGGACTGGAAGCGCCATGGTTATACAATCGTTTATGATCACATCACCCTCAGGTATTCCCAATACCTGCACAACCTGCATACTGGAAGACTAATGATCAACCTGAAGATGAAGATCAATTTTACACTGTCTTCTTCAGGGTTTGACAACCAAGTTTCTCAATCTTGGTCATTGGGATTTGGTATCGATCCTATGCTTTCCCAAAGTATATATCATACCTTCAAATTCTTGTCATGCTTCCAAAGCACGACGACCATGCATGGAATTTGATCGGTCCCAATACCTCATGAGTGAGCTCATGTCTTTCGGTTCATAAGCGAACCTGTATGATCCCTTTGAGAGATCGTATTACTCATATGCCCTTATATGCACACCAGCTCGCCGGTGTATAGACCTTGCTTAGGTCATCAACCTAATGGTATTCCAAATGTACATACTCAGACATATAGTAACACATCTGTCTCTTGTCAGAGGATATGTGCCTATGCTGTGACAGTATTCAACATAGGACTTAGGTTATCTCGATCTCGCTAAGTCAACCCTTTGACTTAACTAATCTGACACCTCTGAATCACTATTCCTATTTAGAGGACCTGCATCAAGAGGTCGGTCAGATATCAGCCTATGTGAGAAAGGATTGCCATCTCCTACTCAGGCTGGAGATCATCTCTTAATAAACATTTGACGGTGCTCGATGAGTCCTCTATCAAACTCTTTAGATATTCATCCAAACACCAGCCTCTATGATTCAATTAATGAATCAACAGCTGTATGATCATTAAGATGACCATGGTACATAACCCTAATTGTACAGAGGGGCCTATTATGCAAATTATTTATTCATCATTTCAGATCAGGGAATGATACATGCAATAACATTTATTGCATAATGGCTCGCCGTGGGCTCGCATGTCCAACTATCTCCCACTAGCCCAAAGAGCCATTAATGGGCTAATCATTTAAACCCACACTCATGTGACAATCATAGGCTATTTAGAAAATAGCTAGGTAAGCTGATCAGTAACTCTGTTCCCAAAGACTATGCCAAGTCCTTTTACGGCACTTGCATATCTCTTAGTAACAGTGCTCGCGTCCAATGCGAATGTTGCATCTTATGCACCCAATACCCAATCCTGATAACGCAATTATAGTGTCCTTGACACTATTGCTCAATAATTATTATAACCAGTATTTCCATAATCCTTATCAGAATACCCTTATTCCTAGAAATCACTATCTCTTAAGGTATTCACAGTTAAGACCTTTTTAGATCTCTATCTATAAAGTCTTAAGCTTTTGAAGATATGACTTTGATACCACTATCTCAAAAAAAATCTTGTCATCTATGAAGATTTTGTAATTACTGCAATCAAGTGTTTTCTCTCCATAGTTGAATTAGCAACAATTTACTACTCCCACTGCATGACAGATATCTAGATTTTGTGCACATCCAGCAGACACTTAGCTTCTCGTAACTGACAAGTGCAAGCAGTTCTAGCATTCACTTCCTCAACTCTTTGGGTGCTATTCCTTTAGATAGGTCAGTACCAAATCTTAAGGGAAGGAAGCATTTCTTGGAAGTTCCGAGAAAATGAAACACGTCTAAGGGGTACTACAAATGTGACAGTCCCAATACCCTCTTCTCTTTGCTTTTGAACACCTTCAGAACTAAGATCCAAGAGGTATCCTTGAAATCATATTTCAAGATATGGAATAGCCAGTCTATAAAACACTTATTATCATCCTTATATCATTCCAAATGATTAGGATATTATCTACATTTAGCATGATGAACACAATAGAACTCCCACTAAGCTTCACATGGTTCATCAAGATTCTATCTGAAATCATAACATTTATAATTTCATCAAATCTTATGTTCCAACAACAAGAAGCTTATTTGAGTCTATAGATGGATTTCTTTAGCTTTCACACCTTACTTTCCCCAATCATGAATCCCTGGGGCTACTTCATGTAAATATCCTCAGAGAGGTATTCTTAGAGGAATGCAATATTGACTTACATCTTGAAGATGCAATAGTCAAGTTGTGTAGCTAAGGTCAGCAATATTCTGATGATTTTAAGCATGGTTACCGAAGAGCAAGTCTCATTGCAAGCAATGTCTTCTCTTCCGATTTGTAGCTCATGGCTACAAACCGTGCTTTGAAGGTCTCTACCTTCTCATCAGGTTCCCACTTCTCTTGAAGATCCATTTACACCTTAATGAGTCTAACCCTTATAGGTGGATCCTCGAGGGTCCATATACAACATTTGTATATGAAGTCTACTTTAGACTTTATTGCTAATATCCATCTTTCCATGTCATGATCCTCAGGAGCTTCATCACATGAAGTCCGATCATTGTCAAACTTAATCGACATATGGAATACATCCTCAAACTCATTTGAAGAAGTATTAGTGTTTCATCTTTAATTGTCCTTTTAGTTCCCGATTTCAGGAGCCTCATTATCTTCTCAAGACTAAATGAATTCCTACACTTCATTTTCATCTTGATTCTCAAGAGAGTCATCCTCTAAGAATCACATTCTCTGAGATGAGATCTTTTAAGAATCTCAGGGTCATAAAGTAGGTATCCAATACCATCCTTTATTTTCCTAATGAAGTAGCACTCTCAAGTGCTAGATTCCAGCTTACATGCATGGAACCTTATTAAGGATATATATTGTAGTCTCTACTACACATATATACCTGGAAACCAAGGGATAATTATTCTAAAATTGATCATTGATCAAATCATGTCACACATGATCCGATTGTATCTCCATACAACTCCATTGAGTTTAGGTGTGTTAGGAGGATTGAGATAGAAATAATATTCATATCTTCATAAGGTATTCTTTGAATTCATCTAATAGGTACTTGTTACCTTGGTTAGATCAAATTCATTTAATCTTTCTTCAAACTTTGGTTGAAACCAAATTGTGAAATCTTTGAACATTTCAAAGGTTTCTCAAGTGAAGAGAAGAAATCTCATATCATACATAATCATTAATAGATATCATATATCCTTGATGTTTACTATGATATAGATGATCTACATACATCAATATGTATGAGATCCTGAATACCTTGACATCTTACACCTTTCCTAAGAGAAGGGTGTATTGGACATTCTTTGAATACAATATCCACAAGTATGTAAGATTTGAAAGTTTTTAGACATTCTAAATTTTCATATCTTACTAGTCTATTGATCTCATCAGCAGACATATGTCCAAGACTTGATGCCAAAACATTGTCAAATGATTTTCATCCTCCTATTGATCTTATAAAGGTTTTGATTTTCAATATTAGAAATCTTAATGAACCATTCATTAATTTTCCAATTTTGTGGAGTCCACTAGATGTTAGATTACTATCTGAAATATATCCATCATAACTCTTTATGATAGTTCTATCTCAGAATTCATGTTTATTCCCAACATTTAGAAACAAACAATGAGTGTATTCTAATATCTAGGTCATAGAGACATTCTCTAAGACTAAGGGCTCTCCCACTGAGAATATGAAGTCCATCTATTCAACAGAGATTGCTGCAACAATTACATCAATATCCATGTAGATGACTAAACCTTAAGATCAAATTTCTAATCTTCTAATATATATATATACAACCAATTGCAAGTGTCATTAGAAGATTGGGATACAATTATCAGACTTTATCTTATGAAATAAGTAAGTCAAAGTCAATGATTATATGTAGATTATTCTGATGCTCTATCTAAATCCTTCACTAAGGATTTTAGACAGACTTGATAGTCATACTATCAACACATCAACTTATTGCAGTATTGGTATTTATCCAACTCTTTGGATGTCATATGGAAGTCACAGAAGTACAATCAACTCTTTGATTTTCCTTCTCACATGGGTCCGACCCACGCTTCCACTGTGCTCTCTTCATCTATAAACAACCATTGTTCAAGACAAAGAATCTCTTATGTTGAATTCAAAATATTTCAGTACAAGAGCACTTCGACATTTATACATGCTTCATTAAATTTATACAAAATAATTATTATGAAGCTTCATGAATGACTTGAGTATAGATAGTAGAATGATGACACTCATCATATCTACATACATCTTAACTCTTAGAGACTTAGGTTCAGGTAGGTATTCAAACATTTTGAATACATCATCTCTTTCGAGCTACCATTCTGCATAATGCAGAGAACCATGTCATTCATGATTAAATGTTTAGAGCACATATGTATACCGGAACATCTTCTTAGATTTTTATAAGGATTATTTCACAATTGCGATCATCATCGACATGTCACTTCCAAAGTACACTCGATGAAAGATCAAGACTATAGAGACATTCAAACCCTAAGGTGATGTCTTATTGTCTTATTTAATTGTCATTCCTCATTATGTTGAGGAATCTTGTACATTGCAACCACATACATTATGTGTCCAATTGCAAGTACAATATCTGGATCATAAGTCCAATCCATGATATTTTACTGGTTATTATTGAGTATAACATTGAGTGGGTTTTATGAAGGATTATCTGAAATAAGAAATTTGCATAAGTGTATATATTTACATATATACATATTTTACTTTGATTTGGGAGTCTTATATCAAAGTTATCTTGCCTTGTCAACACTGAAAGTTCATTCCCTTAATCACTTTCAATGTAAGATATATTCTTACCATTATATCTCTAGCAAGATCTGGGATCTCCTTTCCTATCTTTGTCACATCCCAATAATATGAGAACCTGCGACTCCATTAAAAAGAAGCGGGAACACATTCTGCCTTGCAAGTCCAACTTGCATCTCCCAATTAGGTCTTTAATACCCGGGCCCACCACCCCTAAGGTGATGTTAACCAGTCATTAATTGAACCAACCGTCAATAGGCTTAATACTCGCTATACACAATCCAATATCGCCCCAATAATATGAGGACCCGATATTGGGGTCACTACGTATACGTCCTTACTCTTTTGAGAAGCAAAGAACCCGATCCAAATAATTGTATATAGGATCTATCACTTCGGACATGCGTCTCCTATATACAACTTTTGGCGACGAAATTCTTTGCCTTGACGGGAGACCATGGATGTCACTTATATGATCCTCCACCTCTTATTCAAATTGTAATAGTTAATTATCGTGAATCATATTCACATAATTAATTCTTCTAAGGGACATACACATCTATTCATAATAGAGTACTTTTAATTAGATATAATCTATTTAATCACATTAAATTAATTATCAATCCAATTATCAATCAACAAACTTGATTATTACTTGAATAGTAGGTATAATCTCAAAGTACGTATTATTTCGAATTTTAATAATTAGAAAAATACACTTTGATTTCTCCGGCATTATCGAGTCCCTACCCGCTGTCATGGCTAGTACCGACAAGAGTGGGACAGACCACATACGTTGCAACCCTCTACCCCAATGCTCTCCAACTAAACACCATATTCACCTTAGGAAAGGATAATGCCGGATAGATCATCATGTACTTTGAGATGCTCATCGGTTTTTCAACCGAAATTATACCATATAATATACATCAAAATAATTTTGATTATATTATAAGGAGATTTGCTAAACAAATCCCCAATCCTATTCAAGCAAGAGGGTTTTACATGTAAAAGTTGTCCTACAACTATTGTAGGATGACCCAGGGTTTTGTATGCAAACAATGTTTGTTGATGATTTCAAATTAACAAATGATCAAAATCAACTATATTATCATTATGGTTAGTGGGATGCAATTCAAGGAATTGATTATCATCTTTAAATATTTCATAAATACTTATCAATAACTAATTTCAGAAAATTAACAATTAATCTTCATCATATTAATTTGAATGACTATCACAAGGTTCATGATCAAATTTGTCAATTTCCAGCAGTGACCCGAAATCACTAAAATTAACTTATCTTGATCAATTTAAATCCAAAACTCGCAAAATTAGTTTCCTAAGATTGTCAACTTGATTTACAACAGAACCTAAGTGATATTTCATGCATTTCGAGGCGCATCAAAACTGTAATTAACAAATTAATCACGTTCAGATTTGTTGTTCCCGCAACACTGAATACATGCTTATTCAAAAGGCCTTATCTTGAACAAATTAAATCCAAATTTAGTAAACTCTTCCTATGGTTTCCTTGTTTAATGGGGAACAAAATCCATTTGAATATTCCGTGTTTAAATAATTTAAGCAGTGCCGAAAAATTCAATTAGACAGAGGTGCGAAAATTCAAATGCGATAAAACTTTCGCGACCCTTTCAAACCCAAGTCGTCCTAGGTTCACGGATCGTATCCAAAACCTTTTCTGACCTAAGGCTCTGATACGACTTGAAAGGATATTGAGAATCCTCAAGCGCATCACGTAAGCGTGACGATCGCATCTCATGCGATCGGGGCGACTAGTCACACTAGTCGCAAGGTGCAGCGGAATTTAAAAAATTTAAAACATGTGATGAAACCACATGATCACAAGAATGTTTCTTGGATCTTTTCATCAAACCACAAAGTATTAGAAATACCTCTCGAAGCATGGTTGCGATCATGAGATCTCTAAAGCAAGAGATCCTCCTGTCTCAAGTTTGATCCTCGAAGATACACTTGCGGGCGTGATGATGAGACGCGTGACTCCCGCAATCCTCGATGAAGATCCAAGCCACGAATCTCCTGATTTCGTCCAACGAAATCCGTCTTCTTCCTTTAGAGCAAGCATCCCCAAAGAAGATGGAGATCATCGAGTAGTCGAAGGCGAAGGTGAGAAGCTCTCTCTCTCAACATACAAGGTGGACGACCACCTTGGAGGGAGGAGAGAGAGGACGGCAAGAGAGAGAGAGAGAGAGAGAGAGAGAGAGAAGAGTAGGTGTGTACTCTTAGGGCACCCTTGGTGTTGTGTCTCTCTCAAGGGCTAGGGTAGCCCTCCTTATATATTAGTTTGGGATCCAATGGATCTCAATCCATGGCATACATAGATCCAACGGCTAGGATGATCTATGTATTAATCAACGACCATGATTGTTGTTGATTAAAAACCAACAACATTAATTTATATCAAATTAAATATATGTTACATTATTATCAACACAATTTAATCTAACATAAATTAATTTTTAAGAGATAACAAGATAACAAAAAAAGAGAGGCAACAATCACCCCTAAAAAATAGGGGGCGTCACCTATGACTAAGTCATTGGTGATGCCACCCTTATTTTATGATGATTTGTCTCCTTTTTATTTTATCCTATTATTTCTTAATTAATTGCAATAACTTTTATTGCAATAATATCCACCAAATTAATTCCAAATTAATTTGTTAATATTTTAATCATGCCATTGAAAAATATGTGAATCAAATTCACAACTCAAACTAATTTGTAAATTACATTTTCAATTAATTAATTAATGTGAATCCAATCCACATTAATAACTAACAAATGCTATTTACAAAAATTCTCTCTCTCTCTGTTATATATTATAAATCACATTTATAATATACACATATATTATGGATATCACTATCCACGATCTGCTTATCCTTGACAATTAAATCCCATTTAATTATCTTGGATATTATTCTCACAATATGAATCTCATTCATATTGTACTTGATAATTAAATCTCATTTAATCATCAGGACCTTCTTGCTTGAATACAAAATTCATCATAGGAATTATTCCTGAACCCCTTCAAGAATAATGTGCCTTCTCCGTAGATACTTGGAGATAAGGACAGGGCGATTGTATTGTTCCACATATAGTGACTTGGATGTTGAGATCTTATCTTAAATCCAGATCTAACATACCTCCCACAGATGCTTGATTAAAACGTGTCCGTATATTTACTCTTCTCATTGCATCTGAATTACATTCAGATCAATGTCCAACACTTGGACTAAGATCAAGTTACTTCTCTACTGAGAGGAGTCACTAAAATCCAGACCTGTTTCATCACTCCCTCGAACTGGAAGCGTCATGGTTATACAATCGTTTATGATCACATCACCCTCAGGTATTCCCAATACCTGCACATCCTGCATACTAGAAGACCAATGATCAACCTGAAGATGAAGATCAATTTTAAGCTATCTTCTTCAGTGTTTGACCATCAAGTTTCTCAATCTTGGTCATTGGGATTTGGTATCGATCTTATGCTTTCCCAAAGCATATATCATACCTTCAAATTCTTGTCATGCTTCCAAAGCATGACGACCATGCATGGAATTTGATCGGTCCCAATACCTCATGAGTGAGCTCATGTCTTCCGGTTCATAAGCGAACCTGTATGATCCCTTTGAGAGATCGTATTACTCATATGCCCTTATATGCACACCAGCTCACCGGTGTATAGACCTTGGTTAGGTCATCAACCTAATGGTCTGCCAAATGTACATACTCAGACATATAGTAACACATATGTCTCTTGTCAGAGGATATGTGCCTATGCTGTGACAGTATTCAACACAGGACTTAGGTTATCTCGATCTCACTAAGTCAACCCTTTGACTTAACTAATCTGACACCTCCGAATCACTATTCCTATGCAGAGGACCTGCATCAAGAGGTTGGTCAGATATCATCCTATGTGAGAAAGGATTGTCATCTCCTACTCAGGCTGGAGATCATCTCTTAATAATCATTTGACGGTGCTCGATGAGTCCTCTATCTAACTCTTTAGATATTCATCCAAACACCAGCCTCTATGATTCAATTAATGAATCAACAACTGTATGATCATTAAGATGGCCATGGTACATAACCCTAATTGTACAGAGGGACCTATTATGCAAATTATTTATTCTTCATTGTAGATCAGGGAATGATACATGCAATAACATTTATTACGTAATGGCTCGCCGTGGGCTCGCATGTCCAACAGCAGCCACCTCCCTTTCAGCGAGGCAACCCGTACGGTTCTCATGAGCCAACTTATGAGAACCCAACACTTGATGATCTAGCCTGCCTACTCTCAGACCAGCATGCCACATTTAGGTGGGAGATGGATGAGTTTCACAAGGAGATGAGGGAGATCATCAACGAAAAGGCCGCCATACCCGCTCAGATCAAGCCCAAATCGAATAACCTAAAAAGAAAATCTGAGCAGGTACAATTCACAGAGACCACCACTCCTAGTGATTTATTGTGTGACATTACTTCGTATACATTTGATGTTGATTTTGTGTTACTTAGGAGCAGTAGGATGCCAACTGGCATCACCTCGTATGAGCAATGACACCATGAGGATTCAGGAGTGCCAGACGAGGAGGATAGCAGTGCTGATGCCGCTAAGGCTGATGATGATGACGGTAGTGCTGACACCACCAAGGACATTGATACAACCGATGGTACTGAGGCCGTCGCTTCTCCAGATGCAGTGGGTGGTACTGATGCCACATGATTCCATGATGCTGAGATAGAGTGCGGCGCTGATGCCGTGGGTGGTACTGAGGCCACCCCTTCCATTACAGTAGTGCTTTCTCCAGTTTCTGTACCCCAGGACTATATAAAAAATACCAAAAAAATTAATAAAGGAAAGGTTTCTTCATCTTCGATTCCCTATGTGGTGATTGGTGATACTTGTATGGATTCCATGCCTCTGTAGCAACAGGAACCTCTTCCTAGCCCTCTATCTGAGGAGGGCCTAGCCATCCCCTTCCCTCAAGCACTCCCCTTGGCTAAGGGGCATAAAAAAGAAAATCCAAAAAAAAGATCAGCAGTTAGAGTTCAGCCAACAGATGATTGATAGATTCCATATCCAACTGACTCTACAGGAGGCACTCGAGCACATCCCTCTCTTCCAGAAGAACTTGAGAGAGAAGACCACTTATGCAAGAAGAAGAGGAACCATCAAGCAGAGAACCATGTGCTGACTCGTACCACCTGCTTTGCTATCCAGAACCGTTTGCTAGATAAGAGGCCAGATGTAGGAGCTCCCTATGTTAGATGTCATATTCATGAGCAGAGATTCGATCGTACTCTATTAGACAACGGCTCTTCCATCAACCTCCTTCTGACAGCCTTACTCGATCAATTTGAGTTTGGCCCTATTCGATAGAGCAGGACAGTCCTTCAATTTGCTGATAGATCTGTTAAGAGGCTAGGGGTTGTTGAAGGACGTGGTCGTCACAATTCAGGGCCTGAAATTCCCCGTGGACTTCGTTGTGTTGGGCATCGAGATCCCTGACCGATATCCTCACCATTCTAGGACGACCATTCTTGGCTAACAGCCAAGGCGGTGTCCGACTATGATAATGGGAAGGTATACTTTCACGTCGAGGATGAGAGTATACAAATAGAGACGATCAATGAGACCAGAGCATGAGACTCAGCTTGCTCAGAGCAGTTCAACGGCACAGAGCATGCGACAAAGGTAGAGCGAGACGTCCACCAGGAGTGTAACTTTGTGATCTGATGATGAAGCTGCTTAATCAGATCCTGTTTCATGAGCCCTTCTTACACCTTCAGATGCTGCAGATTCATAGTTTTTAGCAGATGTGAGTTCGGATAGCACACTCTTGGATGAGGACACTTTGAGGATGACAATCGCATTCAGGATAACGAAGCAGATTTTGTATCATGTGATTCTGATTCAGACCCCTCAGATTCAGACATAGATTGGGCAGAATTTGATGATCTATTACCTTGTCTGATGACCACAGAGCCGACAACTAGGGTGGAGACCTTACAAACATTTGAATGTAGATACACCAGCAGAGCAGTCTCACTCAGACCTTTCAGAGGCCAGATTTGCCATCTCCCAGTTGTCCGAAACTGAAGCCCTTGCCGTAGTCACTGAAGTATAGATTCCTTACGAGTGAGAATGAGATGTACCCAGTCATTATCTCAGCAGATTTGCTGTAGAGCAAGAATCTCGATGATGGAGGTTCTTGAAAAGAACTGCAAGCAATAGGATGGAGTGTAGATGATCTCCAGGGGATAAGTCTGGCCCTGTGCTCTCACCATATCTATCTCGAGGAGGACGCGAAGGTGTCGCGTGAGTTCCAATGATGGCTGAACCCAAATATTCGAGAGGGTGTCATGAAGGAAATATCAAAATGGCAGAGCACCGATTTTATCTACCCCATCTTTGACTCCAAGTGGGTTAAGTCCATTCAATGTGGTGCCCAAGAAGACGGACATCACTACAGTTGTGAATGAGTCTGGAGAGGAGATAGCTACCTGGGTACCCACTTCTTGGAGGGTCTGTGTGGACTACATATGATTGAATCAGGCCACCACAAAGGGTCATTTCTAGCTGCCTTTTATTGATCATATTATAAAGAGGCTAGCTAGGAAGAGTCACTACTACTTTATTGTGGGTACTCTGATACAATCAGGTGGCCATAACGCCTGAAGACCAGGACAAATGACATTCACCTGTCTGTTTGGGACTTATGCTTTCAGACGGATGCCGTTTGGTCTATGTAACGTCCGAGTGACATTCCAAAGGTACATGTTGTCCATTTTCTCAGAAATGGTGGGTTATTGTTTAGAGGTCTTCATGGATGACTTTTCGGTCTACGGCGATGGGTTTGATGCTTGTTTTGATTGCTAGACTGAGTTCTTCAGCACTGCATAGAGGCTCATCTTGTCTTGTCTTGGGAGAAGAGTCACTTCATGGTGACTCAGGGGACGGTGCTTGGTCATATCATCTCCAACAGGGGCATGGAGGTTGATCCGGCCAAGGTGGATATCATCAGGAAACTCAATCCACCATCCAACCTGCGTCAGTTACGATCTTTTCTGGGGCTTGTCGGTTTCCACTGACGTTTCATTCATGACTTCAGCAGGATTGCCCGACCGTTGACTGATTTGCTGACGAACGACATCGATTTCATTGTAGGTGATAAGTGTCTTACATCATTTGAGACTCTGAAAAGCTTAGTTGTTGAGGCTCCTGTCCTTCAGCTGCTTGATTGGTCTCTCCCATTCGAGATCATGACGGATGCCTCGGATTTTTCCATAGGGGCTGATGACACGGAAATCTGAGCAAGCGAGGTAATCAGGTATATCTAAAATGGTCGTTGCGACCTCAATCCGCCCGGGTGTGTCAATCAAGAAAAAGAGACCACCAAATAATATGAAATCAACTCATAACATGATAGCAGTCTTGCTATTATTTTAACCTGGTATAGCGACCAGGGTCGAACACAAGGAGCACATGATGGCCTCACGGCCTACGAAGTAGTCAAAAATAAACAAAAGAAAAGAAAAAGGTATTTTGGTGGTTTTTAATTCTTTTTATATTTTTTGGATTTTTAATATATTAAGAAAATAAGGAAGACAAGAATACAAGGCAATTCAACTATTTATTTAATGCACTAAAAATCAACCAAAAATTCAAATAAAAATGTTTTTGTGTATTTTATGATTTTTACTGGTTTTTAGTGAATTTTTGAAATTTTTCTGATTTTTATTTAATTTTCTAAAATGAAACAATGCAAAAAAAGGAAGGTACTGTCCAGCAGAGCCTTGAGGGACCTAGATAAAATATCTAGAAATCCCCAATAAGCCTGGAGTAATTTCCTGCAAAGAGAAAGAAGAGAGGAAAATTTAGCACCTTAATTATTATTTTTGAGTTTTTAAATATTTATTCGAATTTTTAGGAGTTTTTAGGTGTTTTTCAATTTTTATGAGTTTTATATAATGAAAAATAGCAAAATTGGCTAGAAAATAAAGCAAGCCAAAACAAACAGTAGCTGTTTTTTTGTAATTTTTAGATAGGTTTTAATATTTTTTTGTGATTTTTTAAAGTCAAACAGTAACGAAAATGGATGTTTTTGAATTTTAAAAATATAAAAACAAAACAAAAATGTCTCCAAAAATTCCAGAAAATTTACAACATGGCAGGAGCCATGTGTTCAATTTTCGTTGGATTTGGAGTTGATTTGCTATTTTATTCAAAAATAAAAGTTAGGTACTGTGCATAGGGACCTGAGTGCAAATACCCAAAGCTCTGGGGGTCCGATGCAAAATACCCAGAAAACACGCGCGTCGCGCGTGCCCGGGGCACTCAAGGACCTATCTGTAAGGAAAACTAAGTCCTAGGACTATTTGGTAACAGATACCAAAAGTCCGGGACTTGTTTGTAATTGACCCACTAATACACGCACATGCACAATTAATTCACGCACAGGGGTATAAATGAAATTTCCTAAAAAGATTCATTCATTCAATAACCATCCAGAACTACAGGGCTAATGATGCAAAATAACCCAACAAAACACGTGTCGATGCACGTGCTACACCATAGACAGGGCATTAAATGCAAATAAAGTAAAGCTCAGGGTCCAATGTGCAAATTGTACCAAAAATAAAACAACTAGCTAACGTATTTACAGGACTAAATACTAAATAAAATAAAAGGCAGGGCTAAGGTAAATTACCCTTTATTAATGAAGACGGCTGGATGGACGCCATGTGGTGGATGGACGGCTGAAATGCGGGTGGCGCCCAACAAAGGAGTCTTCGACGCTGATCGGACGGTCCAAGCGCTGCCACGTGCAAGATCAAACGGTGGATGGTGGCTGTGGCTGAATCTTGCTGGAACGACTGTGGAGATCAACCCTCACGGATCTAGCGGTGGATGCTGCTCCTCAAATGGACGATCGTAATCAAATCTGGACCTCGGGGTCGATCGAACGGCTGCTGGAGGTCTTCAAAGAACAGGTGGCCGACGAACTTCGCCGGCCCAGTACGCTCGCTCCAAGCCTCCTCGCGGGGCTCTGATGATCGGGAGAAGAGTCAGCGTGGGCCTCCGCGTCAGATGGGGCTCTCCGATGGAGCAACGGAGCTCAAGAGAGCTCGGTCAGCTCCGGTGGAGAAGCAGCTCCTGGCTCAAGTCAGAGGACCTCAGATGGTCCTCGTTGTACCTGCAAAAGGGTCCAGAAGACTCGCGGGTTGAGGGCGAAGTGCCTCAACCCGGTTAGGCGTGGTGAACGTGTCGGGGAGTCGGTGCGGGCGAGCTCCGGCGAGGGGGTGGACGGAGGAGCTCGAACCCCAGCTCCTGTGGCAGCTGGGTTGATGGAAGTGCGGAGAATGTGTGCAAGAGGAGGCGGAGGCTATGGGTGCAGCCCGATGATCGAATAGATGGGTGACGTGACCGGACGAAGGTGGTCAGCGAAACGACGAATTGGGGGTAATCGGAAATTAGAGAAAAGGAAGAAACAACTACGCTACCTGGGTGGATGGTTCGACAGTGGTGAGCAGGGGATTCTCTGGTCCTCGCCTCGAGGAGCGTCGACGTCCCGAGGCTCTGGCTCCGGCTCTGGGCGGAGCACGACGGTGGTGGCTCGCCGGATCAGTGGCCGCTTGCCTCCCTCCTCGCTGCAACACCTGCTGGAGCAAGCTGTCACTCTCGCCAACATGGTGGAGGTCACATGTGGTGAAGCAAATGAAGCCAAAGATAGGAAATGAAGTGGCGGAGCTCGAGCTTTATATGGTGGAGGGTCCGGGAAGATGTGGTCGGGTAGGGCAATGGGATGCACGGATCCCGAGGCGGACACTCCGGCGAGGGTTTCGGATGTGTTGCGCGTGGAGCGGACCCGGGGTTTAGGTGATGGATGATCGGGTTAGATGGGAAAAGTCCGAGAAACCGGGTCCGTGAACCAAAACCCGTGAAGGTGGTCCTGGGGGGGGGGGGAGGTTGACCGGGCGGTCAACAATCCCCCTGGACCAATGGGAATAAGCCATTTGGAAAAGATTTGTAAAATCATTAATAAATAGTAAATGGCCGATTTATTAAAAAGTCAAAACATGAAATATTTTTGTTTTAATTTTTCTATTTTTTAGTGATTTTTAATTAATTTTTCAAAAATAAAAATAAGTATTTACATAATAAGGCTATATATAGGTATATATACAATATATTATTTTTATTTTTGATTTTTTAATTTGTTTATTTTTATACATTATTTATTCCCATTTTATATTTTATTTATTTATTTCATAAAATTGAGAATAAAAAGATATTTTTATTTTATTTTTATTATTTATATACATAGGTGAAATAAAATAGATATATACATATATATACATGGTATAATTTACAATGTATTTTTAGGTTTTTTATTTTGTTTTTTGTTTTAAGGGTTTTTATTTTATTTATTTACACTATATAATATAGATTATTTACAAAATTTTTGGAGATTAATTTTATTTATTTACAAGGTTAAATAAATATAAGATGAATGGACTATATACATGGTGACTTGTACATAAGTGATGTTTTTGTTTTCTTTTAATTTTACTATTTTTATCTTGATTTTCTATTTATAAATATATACAAATATTCACAAGCCCTTTTGAGTCTATTTTTGGGAGGAAAATATTTTATTTTATTTACATATTTATTTACACACATGAGCCACATCTCCTCTACTTTGGCTTTTATGCGGTCAGGCCCATGCTGAGCCCTCCCTTGGGTTAGGTTGCTCAATATTTATTCTAAATATTTCCCTCCTTTTCTTTTTAATCTTTATTCTTTTATTTTTGCACAAAAACATGCTAATTATTACTTTTTACACAGTGCATGCTTTTGGTAATTATTTGTATTTACAACTATATACATGCATTTGCAAAGGTTTTTGTAGCTAAAATATAAGAATAAAGAGTGATGAATGAGTATTCATCACCCCCCTATACTTAACTTTGCCAGTCCCTTAGCAAAACACTTATTTGAAAAAGAAGTGAAAAAGAAAGAAAGAAGAAGAAAAAGAGAATGTACATGGATCAAGGTTGATTATTAAACTTGCCTTCATTAAATTTAAGGTATGGAGCTCGATCAGATCTTTGGATTATTAATGTGTCGGAACCTTATTTGGACTTAAGCTTAAAACTCAACAGCCTCTAAGTTCCACTAAATCTATAACCAAGACTCCTCAATGCTCCAGATTAGAACAAGTCATCAATCACAAACACCGAAGACCATGAATCTTTTCTTGTCCTGTTGAATGTGAGGTATAAGCTCTCCACCTCAGAAATGGCAACTTGACAACCCTCCCCAACAAGGTAACTTCTATGACCTCAATCTGGCCACTCTTTCCTCGAGGAGCGGGCATTCCCTTCTAAGTTCAAGTTCAACCGGCTCAAGAAGAGGAGGAAGAAGAGAATGGGTCAAGGCCAGTGTAGCCATGTACCCTTGGGAGCTTGACCAGTGTAGCCAAGTCTCCCTGCTGCAAGCTACATAAGGTGGATCATGAAATTCAAGCTTTGCTTATTGCACTCTATATACATACTCCGGTGGGATTATGATTTTCTATCAGACCCACCACTTTTTTGGAGTTATTTTCTTTTGCATTTTTTTCAAGTGCATCTATACAACATATACATGTGCAACATATATACAAGGAGTTTTTCCTCTTGAGCCAGTAGACTATCCCTCTTTTGAAGCTTTAATTGCAACCCACAACTCCCGTCGTTAGACCTCATGGCAACCAGACCAAGTTGAGACGCACTTCCTTCACTAAAAGAAGAAGAGAGGTTCCGCCTAGAAGTACTACCCTCATATGCTACCCAAGTCTAGGAGGACTGCTCCTCACCACCTCATCTGTAGAGAGCTCGGTGCAAAGTGCTGGTGTCCAAGTAAAGCCATTGTCTATATGAGTCATGTGTTGTTGTTAAGTGCTCTACTTAGGCTCATTGAGATGACATGTGATCATAGCCTAGTGGACTCAAAGAATTAAGTCACCATGGACCTGAAAAGCCTTAAACCTAAGCCCTTAAGGTTCCTCTTATAAATTAGGTGGATTAAGATCTTAAATCAAGCTCCATTTCTCAATTTGATTACATGCTAGTTTAAATGTCAACTATCATCCAGAAAAACTATATACATATGTACAAAAGATGCTATTTACACAAATTTTTACAAACATGCAAAATTTTGAAAAATGTTTTGAAATCATGAATGGATGATGCATGAAGTGCAAGTTTTGCAAAAAGTATTTACACATATTTACACAAGATTTTTGCAAACTTTTTGATTTTCAAAACATTTTGGAAAATTTTGTACTATATACATAATTTTGATAAGAAAATATTTACACAAAACTTTACACAAAAGATTTTTGATATCATTTTACAAAAGTAATTTGTACACTAGCTATTTATGTGCAATAAAAGAATGTTTATGTACATGAAAAATTTTTAATTTTTGTGATTTTTATGGCTTTTAGCCATTTTTATTTTATTAACACACTCACACCAAAGTACGAGTTAATGGCTAAAGTATATATGAAATATATGCACAACCCCCCCTATACTTAGCTTGAACGATGTCCTCAGAGTCAAGAGCGATGAAGAAGACATAACTCGTGCTAGGTATAGGAAGTGAAAAGGAAGGCTATATTACAAAGACGAATGAATAAATAGAAGGTCAAAAGACTCTCGGATTTTCCCCCTATACTTAGGATCAAGTAATCCTAAGTATAGCAGGCTGTACACAAAGGGAAACCGAGTGGAGAATGTACAGGGTCTACCCCCCCTATACTTAGGGTAAAATATCCCTAAGTATAGGCAGCAAAATCAGGGGTAGACAGAAACAAAAAGAAATACCCAAAGGTCTCACATCCCCCCTATACTTAGGGTAAAGTGCCCCCCCTAAGTATAGCATAATCAAAAGATGAAGAAAGGGATGTGGGACTAAAGAATGTAGTGATATAGACATCTGGATCTATACAAGGCGGAAGATCAGTGAAACTCAGGCGTGAGATGCATTAGATGTGAGTCAAAGACCACATCCTCACGCAAAATGAATACGGGCAAGATCAACGACCCGCGGCTCATGATCTAGAAATGGCTTGAGCCGCTGGCCGTTCACTCGAAAGGTACTCTCATAAGACAACTCGGATATATCAATGCTACCGTTGTCGTGTACCTTTCTCACCAAGTAGGGTCCCTTCCATTGCTCTGTAGCTTCCCTGGAAACAAACGAAGCCTCGCATCAAACAACCATACTCTCTGTCCAGGCTCAAAATGCCTGTGGCTGATGTGAGAATCATGCCACTCCTTTACTCTCTCCTTATACTGTAGGCTGTTTGAGAAGGCGGTATCTCTAAGCTCCTCCAGGGCTGCTAACTCTGCCCTCCTCTGGTCTCCTACACCATCTGGATCCATAAGTATATCAGTAACTGCCCAAAGTGACTTGTGCCTCAGCTCAACAGGTAAATGGCACGCTTGCCATATACGAGGCGAAAGGGAGATGTGCCCAATGGTGTCTTGAAAGACGTCTATATGCCCACAAGACCGAGTCCAAAAGATGTGACCAATCCTTTCGGTCTGGGCGGACGACTTTCTGCAATATAGTCTTGATCTCCCTGTTCGACACCTCGGCTAGACCATTCGTCTGTGGATGGTAAGGTGTAGCAACACGATGGTCTATACCGAACTCGCTAGCAAGGGCCTTCACCTGGTCGTTGATGAAATGAGACCCCCCATCTGAAATCAAAACTCGAGGGACCCCGAACCGCATGATGATGCGCTTCCTCAAAAATCTGCAAACTGTCCTCGCATCAGCGGCTCGGGTGGGGATAGCCTCAACCCAACGACTAACATAGTCCACGGCCAACAGAATGTACTCAAATCCCTGACTCTTAGGGAATGGACCCATGAAATCGATGCCCCATGCGTTAAAAACCTCACAGAAGTGAATGGGCTGCATCGGCATCATATCACGCTGTCCACAAGTTCCCATCCTCTGACAGTCAGTACACCTCTTCACGAACTCATCGGAGTCCTTGAAGAGGGTAGGCCACCACAAGCCAGATTGGAGCACTTTCTGTGCCGTTCTCCTCCCAGAATGATGTCCTCCTACCTCAAGCTTGTGGCAGTAAGTGAGGACGCTATGGTGCTCCTCCTGAGGAATGCACCGACGCCAGACGCTATCCCCTCCTTCGTGGTAAAGGATGGGATCCTCCCAGTGGTAGGACTTGGCCTTCGCAAGGAAGGTCTCAAGCCTCTGCCTGGGCCAATCTTGTGGGACTTTCCCAGCAACGAGAAAGTTCACAATATCGGCATACCACGGGAGGGAGGCGATAGCAGGATCGCCTCATCTGGGAAGGTCTCACAAATGGGATCAATCTACTCAGACTCCTCAGGCTGCTCTAACGGGAGAGGTGATCCGCCACCACATTCTTGACTCCAGGCTTATCCTTGATCTCAATGTCGAACTCCTGGAGTAGAAGGATCCATCTAGTCAATCTGGCCTTGGCATCCTTCTTTGCCATGAGGTACCTGATGGCGGTGTGATAAGTGTACAAGGTCACTCTAGATCCAATGATATAAGATCGAAACTTATCTAGGGCGAACACTACTGCTAGCATCTCCTTCTCTGTAACCGTCTAATTCCGCTGGGCGGAATCCAATGTGCGGATAGCATAGTGAATAGCAAAGGGGACTCCATCCCTCCTCTGTCCCAGCACGGCCCCCACGGCAAAATCGGAGGCATCCGTCATGATCTCGAATGGGAGAGACCAATCAGGCGGCTGAAGAACATGAGCCTCAATAACACACTGCTGGAGAGTCGCAAAGGACGAAAGACACTTGTCATCGACAAGGAACTCGGTGTCTTTCGTCAAGAGGTCAGTCAACGGCCAGGCAATCTTGCTGAAATCATGAATGAATCTCCGATAGAAACCAACGTGCCCCAGGAATGACCGTAGCTGCCTCAAATTGGACGGCGGTGCGAGTTTTCTAATGACATCAACCTTGGCCGGATCAACCTCCATGCCCTGTTGGAGATGATATGGCCAAGCACCGTCCATTGAGTCACCATGAAGTGACTCTTCTCCCAAGAAAGCACCAAATGGACCTCTATACATCGCTGGAGTACCCGGTCTAGGCAGTCAAGACAGGAGTCGAATCCGTCGCCGTAGACCGAGAAATCGTCCATGAAGACCTCTAAACACTCCCCTACCATGTCCGAAAAGATCGACAACATGCATCTCTGAAAAGTCGCAGGGGCATTGCATAGCCCAAATGGCATGCATCGAAAGGCATATGTACCGAAGGGACAGGTAAAGGTGGTCTTCTCCTGGTCCTCAGGAGCGATGGCCACCTGGTTGTAGCCCGAGTACCCATCCAGGAAACAGTAGTGGCTCTTCCATGCCAGTCTCTCAATGATCTGGTCAATAAAAGGCAGGGGGAAATGGTCCTTCTTGGTGGCCTGGTTGAGTCTCCTGTAGTCAACACAGACCCGCCAAGAGGTGGGTACTCGTGTAGCAATCTCCTCTCCTGACTAAACTGATCACAGTCATGATGCCCGTCTTCTTGGGCACCACATGCAAGGGGCTGACCCACTTGGAGTCGGAAATGGGATAAATAAAATCTGCGCTCCACCATTTTGAGATTTCCTTCATGACGACCTCTCTCAGGTTGGGGTTCAGCCGCCGCTGGAACTCACGCGACGGCTTAGCCCCCTCCTCGAGATAGATATGGTGGGAGCACAACGCTGGACTAATCCCATGGAGATCTGCTACGCTCCATCCGATTGCCTTGCAGTTCTTTTCAAGAACCCCCATCAAACGGGATTCTTGCTCTCCAGTCAGATCGGCGGAGATGATGAGTAGGTACATCTCAGGCTCGCCCACAAGGAATCGATACTTCAGCAAAGTAGGGAGCGGCTTCAGCTCTGGACAGCTGGGTGCTGGCAAATCTGGCTTCGGAAGAAGATGTGTGTATGCTGCCAAGTCTGCCTGAGAGAAAGAAAACAAACTCTCGTAAACTGGATCTGGAGAAGGCTGCTCAACTGAACTGTCTCTGATCTGCTCGGCATCTACCTCCTCCTCAGCTGTAGGCTCTGTGGGACTCAGGTCTGGCATGTGATCCTCGCAATCTGCCCAATCAGACACTGAATCCGAGGGATCTGCATCAAACAAGGTGGCATCAGTACCACCGTCACACAAGGTGGCCTCAGTACCACCATCACTAAACTCCGTGTCGCGGTCGAGAACCGGCTCTGCTACCTCTGAAGTATCCTGAACCAGGGCTGTGCTCTCCAAGCTCTCCTCTGCTATCAACTCGGCATCAGCGGTGTCTGGAAATGAGAGGATGGCCTGTACTGCGGGGTCTGCCCATGCTGCCTCGTCGTCTGTGATCACAAAATCACAGTCCTGGTGGATGTCTAGCCCGGCATCTGTCAGTTGCTCTGTATATGTGCTGGTCTCTGAGCATGCTCTGTCTCTGGCTCTGTAGTCCTCGACCGTCTCTATTTGTACACTTTCGCCCTCGACGCGAAAGTATACCTTCCCGCTATCATGGTCAGTCACCGCCTTGGCTGTGGCCAAGAACGGACGACCGAGAATGATGGGGGTATCGGCCACTGAATCAGGGATCTCCATGTCCAACACTATGAAGTCCACGGGGAATTTCAGGCCCTGAATAGTGACGACAACGCCTCGCAACAACCCCTTCGGCCTCTTGACAGATCGATCAGCAAACTGAAGGACTGTCCTGCTCTGTCTAAGAGTGCCCAACTCGAAGCGATCGAGAAGGGCTGCCGGAAGGAGGTTGATAGACGATCCGCTATCCAATAGAGCCCGGTCGAACCACTGCTCTCTAATGTGACATCTGACATAAGGGGCTCCTGAATCTGGCCTCTTGGCTGGCAGACGGTTCTGGATCGCGAAACACGTGGCTTTCGTCAGCACATGAATCTCTGAATGGTGGTTCCTCCTCCTCCTCCTGACTGTAGTCCTGTCTCTCAAAGAACGCTGAAGAAGGGGGATGTGCTGCAAAGCCTCCTGAAGGGTCAGCTGTATATGGAATCGGTCAATCATGCTCTGGCTGAACTCCTCCTGCTCTCTCTTTTTTGGATCTTTTTCTTTTTTCTTCCCCTTCCCCATCAGAAGGGCTCTAGGGAAGGGGATCACAGGGTCCTTCTCAGATGAAGGACTATGAATAGGTCTAGACATCTCAACGACCGGATCCGTACATACATCAAGCACCACAGTGGGACCAGGGAAAACTAAACCTTTTCCTTTATCCAAAACAGGGTTCTGAGCTACATCAGTGGAAGGAAAACAACAGATATCTCTGCATGAACTCTGGTGGCCTCAGTACCACCATGGACTGGCTCTGCTGGACGTCTCGCGACCTCAGTACCGCGCTCTGGCTCGGCATCTCAGGTGGCGTCAGTACCACCTCCTCGAACTGGTGAAACGACGGCCTCAGCACCGCCGGTGGAATCAGCATCCTTGGTGGCATCAATACCACCGTCATCATCATGAGCGGCCTCAGTACCACTCTCCTCCTCCTCATCTGGCGCCCTGGATGTATCCTCATGCCGTCGCTCAGACGAGGCACCGCCTGCTGGTGCCCTACCGCTCCTAAGTGTGACAAAATCAGCATCAAAAAGATCTGAAGACATATCATCAAACGAATCACTAGGAGTGGCATGCTCAGTGTAAACTGCCTGCTCAGACTTCCGCTTCAGGCTGTTGGGTTCGGCTCGATCTGGGCAGGAATAGTGGCCTTCCCTCTCACAATGTCCCGCATCTCCTGGCGGAACTCGTCCATCTCCCGTCTAAAAGTAGCCTGCTGGTCCGTGAGGAGGCGGGCTATGTCATCCAAGACGGGGCTCTCATATGGTGACCATGGGAGCCCGACGGGTAGCCTCTCTGGTAATGAGGCTGCTGGAACTGGTGCTGCTGCTGCTGAGAGGGGTAAGAGGAAGGATGTTGCTGCTGGTGTGGCTGGTGAGGCTGCTCTCGCCTCCAAGACTGTCCCTGCTGATAGGGACGAGGAACGTAGGATGACTGCTGCTGTGGCTGGTAGACTCGGGGCTGCTGCTGCTGGTGACCCCTCTGCTGGTTGTACTGGCCTCCCTGACCAGATGGCTGCTGCTGGGGCTGGGCACCTCCGTTCCCCCACCTGAATCCGGGATGGTCTCGTCGGATCCCAGGCTGAGGACAGTCATACCAAATCCCGTTGACATCCATCAACGGCTCTGCATCGTACTGGGGTGGCGGTAGCACTGCTAGAGTCTGATCTGGCTGGTATACCACCATCTGCATGTCTGGAGATGGTGGTGACTGGTAGGAGGGCTGCTGCTGCTGGTACGGCTCCGCCTGTACAAGGTGAACCTATCTAGGCTGCTGGTGTGAGCTGGAGCGCTGAGACGAGCTGCTGCTGCCGCCGGTATCGCCTCGCGACTGAAGACGGGGCTGTGGAGCCGTCCGTGCCTTCTGGAGACACATGAGCTGGGTCTTCATGTCGCTCAAAGTCTGTGCCATCTGCTCCATCTGAGTGATGCCCTGGCAGTGCTTCTTCTCGATTACCTCCATCCGATCCAACTTCTCGCTGATAATACCCATATCCGCAGCGGATGACTCTACCTGTGCTGCTGCTACTCTGCGGATGAACTGGATGGACCGGCGTCGACCCGTGCTATCCTCTAGTACTGCACGCGTCCTGGCTGCTGCTGGGGTCTGCCTTGAGTGTACAACTTGGTCTGGGACATCACCATGTAGTTCTCAGCCATCTCCTCGTAGATGGCCCAGACCTGATCGCGATCCTTGGCGAAGTAAGACCCGCCACAGAAGCGTTCACCAAGCCCTGGATCTCTGGTGTCAGCCCGCTGAAGAAGCTCTGGCACAAGGTTGGGTTTCGAAATGTCGTGGGTGCGGGCATCGATTAGTCAGCTTACGGAACACTCCCATGCCTCATGGAACTCTCGTTGGGGAGCATGGAGAAGTTGCTGATGAGGGCTCTCGCTGCATTGGTCCGCCCGAGTGGATAGTACTTGTTCAAGTACTCGGTGCGGAGCTGCTCCCAGGTGTAAACAAACTTCCCCAAGTGCTTCAGCCAGGTGGCTGCTCTGTCGGCCAAGGAGAAGGGAAAGGCAATCATCCGAATAGTGTCCTGGTCCACCTGACGGTCGTGGACAGTACTGCAGATCATGAGGAACTCCTGGAGGTGGAGATGGGGCTCCTCAGTAGCGAGTCCGTGGAAGCGGGGGAGTAACTGCAAGGTGTTCGGGGGAACTTGAAGTCCCCCACGATAGCTGGAAGTACAACCCAGTGGTGCGTTAGCGTCGATCCGCGGTTGTGCAACTCCCGCATCAGTCTTGGTGGTCCTCATTCCGCGGCTGCAGCGGCTGATGAAAATAAAAAGAAAACTACTAAGCCGTGCTCCCCGGCAACGGCGCCATTCTGATGACATGGAAATCGAGCAAGCGAGGTAATCAGGTATATCTAAAATGGTCGTTGCGACCTCAATCGCCCAGGTGTGTCAATCAAGAAAAAGAGACCACCAAATAATATGAAATCAACTCAAAACACGATAGCGATCTTGCTATTATTTTAACCTGGTATAGCGACCAGGGTCGAACACAAGGAGCACGTGATGGCCTCGCAGCCTACGAAGTAGTCAAAAATAAACAAAAGAAAAGAAAAAGGTATTTTTTGTGGTTTTTAATTCTTTTTATATTTTTTTTGGATTTTTAATATATTAAGAAAATAAGGAAGACAAGAATACAAGGCAATTCAACTATTTATTTAATGCACTAAAAATCAACCAAAATTTCAAATAAAAATGTTTTTGTGTATTTTATGATTTTTACTATTTTTAATGAATTTTTGAAATATTTCTAATTTTTATTTAATTTTCTAAAAATGAAACAATGCACAAAAAGGAAGGTACTGTCCAGCAGAGCTTGAGGGACCTAGATAAAATATCTAGAAATCCCCAATAAGCCTGGAGGTAATTTTCCTATAATGAGAAAGAAGAGAGGAAAATTTAGGCACCTTAATTATTATTTTTGAGTTTTTAAATTATTTATTAGAATTTTCAGGGGTTTTTAGGTGTTTTTCAATTTTTATGAGTTTTATATAATGAAAAATAGCCAAAATTGGCTAGAAAATAAAGCAAGCCAAAACAAACAGTAGCTAATTTTTTTGTAATTTTTAGATAGGTTTAATATTTTTTTGTGATTTTAAAAGTCAAACAGTAATGAAAATGGATGTTTTTGAATTTTTAAAAATATCAAAATAAAACAAAAATGTCTCCAAAAATTCCAGAAAATTTTACAACATGGCAGGAGCCATATGTCCAATTTTCGTTGGATTTGGAGTTGATTTGCTATTTTATTCAAAAAATAAAAGTTAGGTACTGTGCACAGGGACCTGAGTGCAAATACCCAAAGCTCTAGGGGGTCCGATGCAAAATACCCAGGAAAACACGCGCGTCGCACGTGCCCGGGGCACTCAAGGACCTATCTGTAAGGAAAACTAAGTCCTAGGACTATTTGGTAACAGGTGCCAAAAGTCCGGGGACTTGTTTGTAATTTACCCACTAATACACGCACATGCACAATTAATTCACGCACAGGGGTATAAATGAAATTTCCTAAAAAGATTCATTCATTCAATAACCATCCAGAACTACAGGGCTAATGATGCAAAATACCCAACAAAACACGTGTCGATGCACGTGCTACACCATAGACAGGGGCATAAATGCAAATAAAGTAAAGCTCAGGGTCCAACGTGCAATTGTACCAAAAATAAAACAACTAGCTAACGTATTTACAGGACTAAATACTAAATAAAATAAAAGGCAGGGCCTAAGGGTAAATTACCCTTTATTAATGAAGACGGCTGGATGGACGCCACGTGGTGGATGGACGGCTGAAATGCGGGTGGCGCCCAACGAAGGAGTCTTCGACGCTGATCGGACGGTCCAAGCGCTGCCACATGCAAGATCAAACGGTGGATGGTGGCTGTGGCTGAATCTCGCTGGAACGACGGTGGAGATCAACCCTCATGGATCTAGCGGTGGATGCTGCTCCTCAAATGGACGATCATAATCAAATCTGGAGCTCGGGGTCGATCGAACGGTTGCTGGAGGTCTTCGAAGAACAAGTGGCCGACGAACTTCGTCGACCCAGTACGCTCGCTCCAAGCCTCCTCGCGGGGCTCTGATGATCGGAGAAGAGTCGGCGTGGGCCTCCGCGTCAGATGGGGCTCTCCGATGGAGCAACGGAGCTTAAGAGAGCCCGATCAGCTCCGGCGGAGAAGCGACTCCTGGCTCAAGTCAGAGGACCTTAGATGGTCCTCATTATACCTACAAAAGGGGTCCAGAAGACTCGCGGGTCGAGGGCGAAGTGCCTCGACCCGGTTAGGCGTGGTGAACGTGGTCGGGGAGTCGGTGCAGGCGAGCTCCGGCGAGGGGGTGGACGGAGGAGCTCGAACCCCAGCTCTTGTGCGAGCTGGGTTGGATGGAAGTGCGGAAAATGTGCGCGGGAGGAAGGCGGAGGCTATGGTGCAGCCCGATGATCGAATGGATGGGTGACGTGACCGGAATCGAAGGTGGTCGGCGGAACGACGAATTGGGGGTAATCGGAAATTAGAGAAAAGGAAGAAACAACTACGCTACCTGGGTGGATGGTTTGACTGTGGGTGAGCAGGGGATGCTCTGGGTCCTCGCCTCGAGGAGCGTCGACGTCCGAGGATCTGGCTCCGGCTCTGGGCGGAGCACGGCGGTGGTGGCTCGCCGGATCAGTGGCCGCTTGCTCCCTCCTCGCTGCAACACCTGCTGGAGCAAGCTATCACTCTCGCAACACGGTGGAGGTCACAAGTGGTGAAGCAAATGATCCAAAGATAGGAAATGGAGTGGCAGAGCTTGAGCTTTATACGATGGAGGGTCCGGGAAGATGTGGTCTGGTAGGGCAATGGGATGCGCGGATCCCGAGGCGGACACTCCGGCGAGGGTGTCGGATGTGTTGCGCGTGGAGCGGACCCGAGGTTTAGGTGATGGATGATCGGGTTTAGATGGGAAAAGTTCGAGAAACCGGGTCCGTGAACCAAAACACGTGGAAGGTGGTCCTGGGGGGGAGTTGACTGGGCGGTCAACAATCCCCCTGGACCAATGGGAATAAGCCATTTGGAAAAGATTTGTAAAATCATTAATAAATAGTAAATGGCCGATTTATTAAAAAGTCAAAACATGAAATATTTTTGTTTTAATTTTTTCTATTTTTAGTGGTTTTTAATTAATTTTTCAAAATAAAAATAAAGTATTTACATAATAAGGCTATATATAGGTATATATACAATATATTATTTTTATTTTTGATTTTTATTTGTTATTTTTATACATTTTTATTCCCATTTTATATTTTATTTATTTATTTCATAAAATTGGGAATAAAAAGATATTTTTATTTTATTTTTATTATTTATATACATAGGTGAAATAAATAGATATATACAAATATATACATGGTATATTTACAATGTATTTTTAGGTTTTTAATTTTATTCTTTTTATTTTGTTTTTGTTTTAAGGGTTTTTATTTTATTTATTTACACTATATAATATAGATTATTTACAAAATTTTTGGAGATTAATTTTATTTATTTACATGGTTAAATAAATATAAGATGAATGGACTATATACATGGTGACTATGTACATAAGTGATGTTTTTGTTTTCTTTTTAATTTTACTATTTTTATCTTGATTTTATATTTATAAATATATACAAATATTGACAAGCCCGTTTGAGTCTATTTTTGGGATGAAAATATTTTATTTTTTTACATATTTATCTACACACATGAGCCCCTATCTCCCTCTACTTTGGCTTTTTATGCGGTCAGGCCCATGCTGAGCCCTCCCTTGGGTTAGGTTGCTCAATATTTATTCTAAATATTTCCCTCTTTTTCTTTTTAATCTTTATTCTTTTATTTTTGCATAAAAACATGCTAATTATTACTTTTTACACAATGCATGCTTTTGGTAATTATTTGTATTTACAACTATATACATGCATTTGCAAAGGTTTTGTAGCTAAAATATAAGAATAAAGAGTGATGAATGAGTACTCATCAGGGGCCGTGCTAGGACAGAGGAGGGATGAGTACCTTTTTCTATTCACTACGATAGCCGTACATTGGATGCCGCTCAGTGGAACTATACTGTCATGGAGAAAGAGATACTAGCCGTAGTCTTTGTCTTGGATAAATTCTAGTCATATATTCTTGGATCCAAAGTGACTATCTTTACTTATCATACCGCCATCAGGTACCTTATGGCTAAGAAGAATGCTAAAGAGAGACTGACTAGATGGATCCTTCTTCTCCAGGAGTTTGATATAGAGACTAAGGATAAACCTGGAGTCAAGAATGTGGTGGCGGATCACCTCTTCCGATTAGAGACTCTTGAGGAATCTGAGTAGACTAATCCCGTTACAGAGATCTTCCCAGATGTGGCGATCCTTGCTATCGCCTCTCTCCCATGGTACGCTGACATTGTGAACTATCTTGTTGCCAAGAAAGTTCCACAAGGTTGGCCCAAGCAGCGACTTGAGACCTTCCTTGATAAGGCCAAGTTCAACCACTAGGAGGATCCCATCTTTTACCATGAAGGAGGAGATAACATCTGGCATCAGTGCATTCCTATGGAGGAGCACCACAATGTCCTCACTTACTGCCACAAGCTTGAGGCTGGAGGACACCATTCTGGGAAGAGAACAACACAGAAAGTGTTTCAATCCGGCCTATGGTGGTCTACCCTCTTTAAGGATTCTGATGAATTCGTGAAGAGGTGTACTGACTGTCAGAGGATGGGCACTTGTGGACAACGTAATATGATGTCGATGCAACCCATTCACTTCTGTGAGATTTTTGACGCATGAGTCATCGATTTCATTGTCCCATTCCCTAAGAGTCAGGGATTTAAGTACATTCTATTGGCTGTTGATTATGTGAGTCGTTGGGTGGAGACCATACCCACCCGATTCGCAGATGCTAAGACTGCTTGTAAATGTTTGAGGAAAAATATCATTTCATGTTTCGGGGTGCCTAGAGTATTGATATCTGAGGGGGGGTGTCACTTTATCAACGATAAGGTAAAGACCCTTGCTAACGAGTTCAGCATAGACCATCAAGTAGCCACTCCATACCATCCTCAGACCAATGATCTTGCTAAAGTATCGAACAGGGAGATCAAGACAATACTACAGAAGGTAGTCTGCCCATATCGAAAGGATTGGTCATAGCTTTTGGACTTGGTCTTGCGGGCATATCAGACTTCCTTCAAGACTCCTTTGGGTACATCTCCCTTTCGTCTCGTTTATGGCAAGCCCTGTCATTTACCTGTTGAGATTAAGCACAAGTCACTATGGGCTGTCACTGATATATTATTGGATCCAAAAAGTATAGATGATCAAAGAAAGGCATAATTGGCAACCCTGGAGGAGCTTCAAGATACAACCTTTATAAATAGCCTACAGTATAAGGAGCGAGTAAAGATATGGCATGATTCTCATATCATCCATAAACAGTTTGAGCCAGACGAGAGATTATGGTTGTTTGATGCCAGGCTTAGATTATTTCCAGGGAAGTTGCAGAGTAAGTGGAAAGGACCATACCTGGTCCGAAAGGTGCATGGCAATGGTAGTATCGACATATCTGAAATGTCATCTGAGTCCACCTTTTGTGTTAATGGTCAACGCCTGAAATCATATCTAGATCAAGAGCTGTTGGTCGTTGAGGTCGCCCCGATTCATTTTACATGAGATGTGGTCTTTGACTCACATCAGTTGCATCTCATGGCTGATTATCACTGTTTCCCGCTTTGTATAGATCCAGATGTCCATATCATCTCATTCTTTAGTCTAACACCCCATCTGCATCTTGTGATTATGCTATACTTAGGGTATGCTTTACCCTAAGTATGGGGGGGGGTGTCAGATTTTCGATTAGGCTATTGATTCTTTTTACCTCTATTTTTTTGCCTATACTTAGGGATATTTTACCCTAAGTATAAGGGAGGTAGACCCTATACATTATCTCATTCGATTTTCCCATTGCGCACAGTCTGCTATACTTAGGATTACTTGATCCTAAGTGTAGGGTGAATCACCGAGATCTCTTCTTTCTATTTGTCGTTGTAGTATAGCCTTTCTTTTCACTTCCTTATACTAAGCACGAGTTACGTCTTCTTCATCACACTTTTTTCACTCTGAGGACATAGTTCGAGCTAAGTATAGGGGGGTGTTGTATATATTATATATATACTTTAGCCATAACTCATACTTTGTGTGAGTGTGTTAATAAATAAAATGGCTAAAATCCATACCTTAAAATTATAGAAATTTTGAAATTTTTCTTGTACATAAAATCCTTTCTTGCACATACTTAGCTATTTCTAAAAATTATTTTTGTACAAATGTTTGTAAAAAGGTTTTGTTTGTAAAAAGTTTTTAAATACTTTTGTATCAAAACTATGTATATAGTACAAAATTTTTGTAAAATGTTTGAAAAATAAAAGTTTGCAGAAACCCATGTGCAAATGTTTGTAAATAGTTTGCAAAACTTCTGCATTCATGCATACATTCAAATATTTTCAAAAATTTTGCACATTTTCAAAAACTTTGCATAAAAAGATTTTTGTATATACTTGTATATTCTTCAGAATCATAGTTGACATTTAAACTAGTCTCGAATTAAATTGGAAAATGGAGTTTGGTTAAGACCTTAATCCACCTACTTCTAAGAGGAAACTTGTAGGATTTGGGATTAAGACTTTTCAGGTCCATTAGTGACTTAATTCTTTGAGTCCACTAGGCTATGATCACATGTCATCTTGATGAGCCTAAGTAGAACATTTAACAATGCACACATGTCTCTCACAGACAATGGCTTTACTTGGACCAACACTTTGCACTCAGTTCCATACAGATTAGGTGATGAGGAGGCAGTTTCCTTTGGCTTGGGGTAGCATACGAGGGTAGTATTTTTAGGCGGAACTTCTTGTCTTCCTTTAGGGAAGAAAGTAGGCCTCAACTTGGTCTAGTGGTGTTGAGGTCTAAGGACAAGAGTTGTGGGTTGCAATAATACTTCAAAAGAGGGATAGTCTACTGGCTCAAGAGGAAAAAAAATTCTTATGTATATATGCTGCACCATGTAGATATGTTGTACATATGCACATAAAAAAAAAGTGTGCAAAAGAAAGAAAAACTCCAAAAAAGTGGCGGGTTTGATAGAAAATAAAATACATGCCAGAGTGTGTATAGTCAAATAAAGCAAAGCTTATGTTACCCCTTCTCACCTCATGAAGCTTGTAGCGAGAGACTTAGATACACTGGCTGGGCTCCCAGGGATACGTGGCTACACTGTCCACGGTCCATTCTTTTCTTTCTCCCTCTTCTTAAGCCGGTTGAACTTGAAATTAGAAGGGAATACCCTGATCCTCGAGGAACGAGCTTCTAGACTAGGGCATTAGAGTTACCTTGTTGAGGGAGGTTGTTGCCTTGTCATTTCCGAGGTGGGGAGTACATATCACTTACACCTTACAAGAAAAGATTCATGGTATTAGAGTTTGTGTATGTAGACTTGTTCTGATCTGGATTATTAAGGAGTCTTGACCATAGATTGGTGGAAGTTAGAGGTTGTTGAGTCATAAACCTAGGTCCAAATAAGGTTCCGACAAACTAATAATCCAAAGATCTGACCGATCTCCATACTTCAATTTACTGAAGACAAGTTTAATAATCAATCTTGATTCTCCTTCTTTTTCTTTTCTTCTCTTTTTCACTTCTTTTTCAAATAAGTGTTTGCTAAGGGACTAGCGAAGGTAAAGTATAGGCGGGTGATGAATCTCTGATTCTCACTCTTTATTCTTTTATTTTAGCTATTTATCTTGGCAAATCATTATGTAAATAGGTGTAAATACAATAAGTTAGCATTCAACATGCATATGTTAACTTTGTATATTTAGCATATAATTGTGCAAAAATAAAAGAATAAAGAAAAAGAAAAAGGAGGGAGGTATTTATAATAAATACAGAGTGACCCGAACACCAAGAGAAGGTCAAGCCTTGACCTGATCGCCAAACAAAATAAGTAGAGAGAGATATGGTCTCCTCTATATTGTACGTATTACTTATATCTGTAAATAATTACTTTTAACAAAATAAAAATAAAATATTCTTTCTACCTCCTTGTATTCTCCTAAAAAGAAAATAAAAATAAAACAAAAATCAAAAAATAAAATAAAAAATAAAATAAAATAATCTCTAACTTGTTTAATGCACATGTATATATGCCTCACTCCCTATTTATTATATACTTGTAAATCAACAATAAAAATAAGGTAAAAATTATTTTATACTCCAAAAATTATGATAAATAAATATAATATAAAATTTGGGGGGTAATTGTGTAAAAATAACAAAATAAAATTAATTATACAAAATACATAGGTATATTATACCTGTATATAACACATTATACTGTATAGAGATTAATTTACTTTTCATAAAAATAATGAAAAATAGTAGAAAAATAGTTTAAAAATAATAAATAATTTTTATTTTATACACTTTTTATTTTGAAGTCATTTACAATTTTATATTTATTTTATAAATATTTTGTAAAATCCTTTTTTCTGATTGGTCGGACCAAATGTTGACCGTGGGTCAACGACTTCTTCCACGCTTGACCCGACCCGAACCCTCTCACCGGAGCCTTTTCTCCCCTTTTTATTAGTCGGTTCGAGCCTCCTTCTGATCAGAATCTTTGTCCATACCTCCTCCTGAGATCCAGCATCTTCACGTATCCCTAGGAGGGCACGGATCTTCCTAGGGTCGCGCACCATCGCCCAATTCTTTCACACCCCTGGGAAGCCTATATAGCATCTTCTTCGACTCCATGGTGCCGCAGCTTGTTCGTCGCCCCTTCTTTTAGTCCTAGACACCTTAGGCTGAGTGACAACTACCAGAGGGACCCCTCGGATTGGAGTTTGGTGGTCGGGAGCCGTAGCTCAGCTACGTGGCCAGCAAGCGCTGTCGCGTCTAGCCTCCCCGCCTTCCGCAACGAGGTCGAGGCCATTACCTCGTCAAGCACATTCGCATGGAGCTCATGAACTCATTCCGACCTTCAGGTATCCCTCACATCCTTTCCATTTTCCTATTTGATCCAATCACGTGTCCCACCTCCGCCGTACGTTCATTTGCTCAGACCACCCTGATCGAAGCCTCGATATCCACATCCGGCCATTCCGATCGACCCACAGCTTCTCCCTCCATCTTGAACTGCACCCTAACCATCCTTAGCCTCGACCTTCAGGTCAAGATTAGGCAAGAATCTCCCTCTATCGCCTTTGCCGGAGATCGATTTTCACCCCCTCCGCTTCTTTCATTTCCAGCTCCAATAACTCAGATCGGAGCTTCGACCCGAGTCCTAGTTTTGCATTGTAGGTGCCCCGGTGCGCAAGGAACCCCTATCGACGCTCAATCTGCTCAATGGAGCAGCTCCGATTGGAGCTCAGGCATCCCGTCCATCCGACCGTCCTTAAGCCGATCAAACTACACCATCTGATGCGGAGCCCTCCCCAGGAGCTGCTCGATCCTTTGGAGGCTTGATCAGCCCATAGGATGCGCACCCATCCTTGATCGAAGCTCGCCATTCCCCAGTTCATTCACCATCCACCATCACCGTTGGATGAGGAACCGAGCTCCAGTTTCGATCCGAGCCATCCAGAGCAGTAACTTTACATACTGTTGATCAGATCTGACATGTCAGGTCTGATCCACACATCTCCAATATTCCCTGGAGCGTCAGATATGACACTGTAGGCGATCTGCGCCGTACGTTCCTGCATCATCCGAAGCTCGCCATGTGCCACCCCACACCCTCCTCACGTGCCTTGGGGTATTTTGCATCTTTTATCCTGCCTTTTATTTGCTTTATTAGTTAGTCCAGTTAATAATTTTGTACGCACATATATTTTGCAGTTTAGACTTTGTGTTTTCAGTATTTGCATTCCAGTCCCTCTTTATGTCTAGCACGTGGGATTGTACGTGACCTTGTGGAATATTTGCATGTTATACCTTAAATTTCTGAGTTGTTACTGGTTGAAAGTTTTATTTTTAGTATTTGCACTTATGCCCCTCTGAGCCTCTATCACGTGTGGTACACATGTTGATTTGGGATTTTTATAATAGTAGCCCTGCGCTTTTAATGTCTGTTATGATTTGGCCCGCAACTTTCTTATAATTACGAACAGGTCCCAGCATGCTGTGTGTGTTGTTTCTAATCAAATAAATACCAAATTATCTCTAACAATTCTGTAAAAATTACAATTTGCCCCTGCTAATCATATTTATGGTAATTTTTGCGACATGATTTAGTTTTATTTGATATTTTCTAAAAATAAAAAAACCTTTAAAAAGTGTTCTATCCATTTTCTAAAATGCTAAAAAAATATAAAAATGGTCTAAAAAATTCTATAAAAATTTCGGTGTAGTTATTTCTGTGTGTTTTCATTTCAGTACAAATTTTGTTGCATTATCCCTCATAAAAACCCTAAAAAGTTGAAAACTCTAAAAATTCTATAAAAATCATTAAAAATTAAAAAGGGATTTCAGTTTCTGTGGTTAGATCTTTTTATTTACATTTTCATAAAAATCATAACAAGGACATTTAGGCATTTTTAATATTTGAAATTTACCTTTTGGTCCAGGCTGTACATTATTTTCCTATTTTGATTTTATTTTGTTTTTAGAAAATCATCAAGCTGTCTTTGTATTAACGCCTCCGGCGGGGATGGCCTCAACCAAACGACTCAGATAATCCACAGACAACAAAATGTACTCGAATCCCTGACTCTTAGGAAATGGGCCAATAAAATCGATGTCCCATGCATCAAAAACCTCAAATAAGTGAATGGGTTGCATCGACATCAGGTCTCCACGACCATAACTGCCCATTCTCTGACTGTCAGTGCACCGCTTCAAGAATTCATCGGAATCCTTGAAGAGTGTTGACCACCAAAGGCCGGATTGGAGCACCTTTTATGTTGTTTGTCTCCCAGAATGATGTCCTCCTACCTCGAGCTTGTGGCAATATGTGAGGATGCTATGGTGCTCCTCTTGAGAAATACACCTGACACCAGCCACTATCAACTCCTTCGTGGTAAAAAGTGGGACCCTCCCAATGGTACGACATGATCTTCACGAGGAAGGTTAAAAGTTATTTCCTAGTCCAACCTCATGTAACTTTCTTGGAAACAAGATAGTTCACAATGTTAGCATACCACGAGAGCGAGGTGATAGCAAGGATCGCCTCATCTGGAAATATCTCCGTGATAGGTGTGGTAGTCTCATAATCCTCAAGATGCTCTAATCTGGCGAGGTGATTCATCGCCACATTCTTGACTCCGGGTTAATCCTTAATCTCAATATAAAACTCCTGAAGTAGAAGGATCCATCTAGTCAATCGGGCCTTGGCATCCTTCTTAGCCATTAAGTTCTGGATGGCGGTGTGATATGTATAGATTGTCACTCTAGATCCGAGAGTATATGATCTCAACTTATCAAGATCAAATATAGCATCTCCTTCTCTATCACAGTATAATTTCGTTGAGCGACATCCAAAGTCCCGCTAGCGTAGTGTATGGCAAATGGAAATACATCCCTCCTCTATCCAAGCACAACTCCTACAGCGAAATCAGAAGCATCCGTCATGATCCCAAATGGGAGAGACCAATCGGGTAGCTGAAGGACATGAGCCTGCACAACTAAATTCTTAAGAGTCTTGAATGATGAAAGGCACATTATCATCTACAAGGAACTCAGTGTCGTTAGTGAGCAAACTAGTGAGCAATCAGACAATACGATTGAAGTCATGTATGAACCGTCGATAGAAATTGACATGCCCAGAAAAGACCACAACTGTCTCAGATTGAATGGTGGGTTGAGCTTCTTGATGATATCCACATTGGTCGGATAAACGTCCATGCTCCTGTTGGAGATGATGTGACCAAGTACCATCCCTTGAGTCATTATAAAATGACTCTTCTCCTAAGATAAGACAAGGTTAACCTCAGTACAACATTGAAGTACTCGGTCCAAGCACCCAAGACAAGCATCGAACCCATTACCATAGATCGAAAAGTCATCCATGAAGACCTCTAAACAGTCACCTACCATGTCTGATAAAATGGAAAGCATGAACCTTTGGAATGTATCTGGGGCATTACATAATCCAAAGGGCATCTGTCTAAAAGCATATGTTCCAAATAGATAGGTGAATGTCGTTTTCTCCTGGTCTTCAGGCGCTATGCCCACTTGATTATATCCAGAGTACCTGTCAAGGAAACAATAATGATTCTTCCCATCTAACCTCTCAATAATCTAATCGATAAATGGAAGTATGAAGTGATCCTTCTTGGTGGCCTAATTTAGTCATCTGTAGTCCACACATAATTATCAAGAAGTGGGTACTCGGGTAGCGATCTCCTCTCCAGACTCACTTACAACTGTAGTGATACCAATCTTCTTGGGTACCACATCTAGTAGATTAACCCATTTGGAGTGGAAGATGGGTAGATAAAATTTGCGCTCCATCACTTAGAAATTTCCTTCATGACTACATCTCGAAGATTCATGTTCAGCCTACACTGAAACTCACACGATGATCCTCAAGATATATTTGGTAGGAGCATAGGGTCGGACTTATCCCCTGGAGATTAGATACAGATCATCTGATTTCCTTATAGTTTCTCTCAAGAACCTCCATCAAGAGATATTCTTGGTCCTCAGTCAAATCTGTTGAGATAATGACTGGAACATTTATGGCCCACCCGTAAGGAATATATACTTCATGCTCTGCAGTAAGGTCTTCATTTCAAGGCATGTGGGAGCTGGCAAATCTGGTCTCTGAAAGGACTTAGTGGAGGCTACTAGATCTGCATGGGAGATCTCTTGTTGTATTATTGAATCTAACGAAGATGGCTCTGCTAGTGTGTCTATCAACCATACTGGCTCAATATCTATCTTTATTGTGGGCTCTGTGGATATCAGACATCATAAATATTCATTAAAATCCTGTCAATCAAAGTCTGTGTATGAGTCTGAGGGATCTAAATCTGAATCACAAGAAATATAATTTACCTCTGTAAGCACATCGAAATCATCACCCTCTAATGTGTCTAGTGCCACAAGTGTGCTCTCCGAACTCTCATCTGCTGGCATCTGTGAATCGGCATACTCTGCAGGTGTGACAAGACCTCATGAAATCAAGTCTTGCCAAACTACTTCACCATATGTGATCACAAAATCACACTCATGGTGGATGCTTGGCTCCGAGTCTCTCATCTACTATGAACTCTGGTCTGAGCAAGCTAAATCTATAGCTCTTAATTCATTGATCATCTCTATATGTATACTCTCACCCTCGATGTAAAAGTATACCTTTCCACTATCATGATCAGGTATTGCCTTGGTTGTGGCCAAGAAAGGTCAACTAAAATGATTGGGGTATCGGTCACACATTTAGGGATCTCCATGTCCAACACAACGAAGTCCACGGGGAGTTTAAAGCCCTGAATTGTGATGAAAACATCCTTTAATAACCCTTTCAGGATCTTGACAGATCTATATGCAAACTAGAGAACTGTCCTTCTGTTGGACATGGGAGTGAGCCATTATGCAATGAATGTTATTGCAAATATCATTCCCTGATGTGAAATGAAGAACAATTAAGTTTCATAATGGGTCCCTTGGTACAATTAGGGTTATGTATCATGGTCATATTGATGATCATACAACTACTGGTTCAATTTTTGAATCATAAAGGCTGGTGCTTGGATACATATCTAAAGAGTTCGATTGAGGACTTATCAAGCACCATCAAATGATTATTACGAGATGATCTCCAGACTGAGTAGGAGATGATAATCCTTTCTCTAAAGGATGATATCTAACTGACCTCTTGATGCAGGTCCTCTACATAAGAATAAAGATCGTGAGGTGTTAGATAAGTTAGGTCAAAGAGTTGACTTATATGTTGTATGCTGTCACGATATAGGCATGCATCCTCTGATCAGAGATAGATGTGTTATTATATGTCTGAGTACGTACATTTTGCAGACCAATAGATTGATAGCCTAATCAAGGTCTATAAACCGATGCGCTGGTGTGCATACAAGGGCATATGAGTAGCATGGTCTCTCAAAGGGATCAACCAGGTTCATTACTGAACCGGAAGACATGAGCTCACTCATGAGATATATATATATATATATAAGAATTAAATTTCGTGTACGGTCGTCTTGCTTTAGAAGCTTGTCTGAATTCGTAGGTTTGATATATGCTTTTGGAAAGCATATGATCGACACCTAGGTATCATAAGTGCTTTTGGAAAGTATATGATCGATACTGACTCCCAATAATCAAATGAGAAACTTAATGATGAAACCCATAAGGAGATAGTCTAAATGAGATCTAAAACTTCGGGTTTATTCGTCTAAATGAGATCTAAAACTTCAGGTTTATTCTTGGTCTTCCAGTATACATGATGTACATGTATTAGGAATACCTGAGGGTGATGTGATCATAGACGATTGTATAAACATGACGCTTACTTTCTGAGGGAGCGATGAAACATGTCTGGATTTTAGCGACTCCTCTCACAGAGAAGTAATCTGATATTAATCGAAATGCTGGACCTTGATCTGAATGTGATTCAGATACAATGAGATGATTAGATTTTCGATCTTGATTTAATCAAGCATCTATGAGAGGTCCGCAATATCTGGATTTGAGATGTGATCTCAATATCCAAATCACTATATGTGGAACAATACAATCATTCTATCATTATCTCCAAGTATCTGGGGAGAAAACACATTATCCTTGAAATAGTTCATGGATAATTTCATTGTTGATATATGTATCAGAACATTGAGAAAATTTATAATTTAATGTGATTTAATTATCATGAATAATATGACTTTGATTCATATTATAAGGAGAGTTAACTGAGATAATTAAATGTTATTTAATTTTCAAAGATGTGAATAATGTGAATGTGATTCATATAATTTGGGCACATGAGAATGGAGATCCAAGACGATTAAATGTGATTTAATGATCATGAATGTGAATAATGTGGATAGCACTATCCATCATAATAATTTATATTATAAATGTGATTTATAATATATTAGAGAGAACCTATTGTAATTTATATTTATTGATTGATTATTGATGTGATTTGAATTCACATTGGATAATTAATCGAAAATATAATTTATATTTTATTTTGTGTTGTGAATGTGATTCATAAATTATTTAATAACATGATTGCAATATTGACAAAATTAATTTGAAATTATTTTTGTGAATTAATTTACAACAAAAGTTGTTATAAATAAATATGAAAGAATTGGGGAAGCCACCACCATCCATTCAATGGATAGTGGACGACCACCCTTGACTTGGTCTCAAAGATGGATGTCCCCACATTTTTAGGGAGGTGGGTGGCCTCCCTCTTAATCCTTCTATGAATAATTTAGTTCAAACTAAATGATGTTTAATTTGATCTAAATTAATTTTTGTGTTTTCACAATAAGATCATGACCATTGGATGAAACACAAATCAATCTCATCCATTGGATTTCTGTGCACAAGGATTGGGATCCATGGACTCCCAAAATACTATATAAGAAGAGGCATCTGTTGCTCTTTAAGTTACATCAACAATTGCTCTCTCTCTCTCATTCTCTACATGTCAAGTCTCTCTCTCTCTCATTATGGTCGTCTACCATGGAGCCTTAGAGAGAGTCGCCTTCGTTGCAAAATTGTTATTATGCTGTTGGATTGTTTGCTCGTGGATCTTCGTCTCCTTCGGTACACCTCGCTCGTGAAGAAGATATCGGATCTCGGGAAAAGAGATCAGGAGATTCGCTGCTTGGATTATCAACATAGATTGCAAGGAGCACATGTCTCACCAACACGTTCGCAAGTGTCTCCTCCATCGGATCAGACTTGAGAATCAGGTCTCTTCCTTTAGAGACTCGATCGCAACCACCCTTCAAGAGGTAAACCAAATACTTGTTTGTGGTTTAGATAAAATGATCCGAGAAGTGTTCTTGAATCATGTGCTTTCATCGTTGAAAAATTTTAAATTCCACTGCTTAGAGGTTTTGGATGTTATCCATAAATCTAAGATGACTTGGGCATTTTTTGGTTTTGTGATGTTTCATCGCATTTCATTCAGGCAACCCTATTTAGTGTATTTTTTCTCCCTATTTAAAAGTGTTTAAACAAGTTATTATCACTTTTATAATGTTCCCCAATAAATAAGGAAATCGTGGGATTTGCGTTTATGTGATTGGGAATCCAATTGCACAAGTTATGATCATTTTAATGAAGATGTATCCACTGTTTCGGGGATGGCAAATCTTGACGTAATTAAAGAGTTAATTAAGGTTTTAATATGCCCAAAAATGTGTGAATATCACTTGGGTTATGTTGTAAATCAACTTGCAAACTAGTAAACTTATTTCGCTTGATTTGGATTTAAATTTATTGAGATATGCTAATTTTAGTAAGTTGGGGTCACCAATCATAAACCTTGAGATTGCCATTCAATTAAATTAATGGAAATTAATGGTTAATTCCCTGAGATATTATTGATGAATAATTATGAAATAATTAAGATGATGAATATTTCCTTGAATGACATTGATCATAACCAACTTGATTAGATTTGATCTAGATCACAATTGGTTACAACAATTCCAACAAACAAGTTTGCTTGAATAGGATTGGGATCCTTATAATATTAATCGAAAATGTTTTGGTAAATATTATATGGTATAACTTCGGTTTGAAAGGCCGATTATCATCCCAAGTATAAAATGATCAATTGTCATTGTCTTGACCTGAGCGAAAATGGTGTCTAGTCGGGGAGAGTTGGTATAGAAGTTTGCTCTGTGAGCAGTCTGTCTCACTCCCGTCAGAACTGGCCATGATAGCGGGTAAGGAAGAGATAATGTTTGAACGGATCATGATATATTTTTCTAATTTTGTAAAAATTGAATAATATGTATTTGAGATAATACCATATTTCAAGTAGCAATAAAAATATTTGTTGGATATTAATTGAATAATTAATATAATATGATTACATTAATTAAATTAATTATAATTAAAACACTCTATTATGAATAGAGTTGTTATTTCTCTTGGAAGAATTAATTATGTGAATATGATTCATAATAATTAATTAGAATTTTAACATGATATGGATGAGCACATAAGTAACATACATGGTCACTCGTACGCAATGGGTTTCGTCGCTATGGATTGTACGTAGGAGACGCCTGTCCAAAGTGACAACTCCTGCATACAAGCACATCTGGATCGGGCTCTTTTCTTCTCGAAAGAGTAAGTTCGTATGTGTAGTGACCCTAATATCAGGTCCTCATATTGTTGGGGTGATACTGGATTGTGCATAGCGATTTCTAATCATGTTGATGGTTGGTTCAATTAATGACGGGTCAACATCACCTTAGGGGTGGTGGGCTCTAGTGTTAATGACCGAATTGGGAATGCATGTTGAACTTGCAAGGCAGAATGTGTTCCCGCTTCTTTTTATCCAAGTTGCAGGTTCTCATATTATTGGGATGTGACAAAGATAAGAAAGGAGATCCCAAATCTTGCTTGAGATATAATGGTAAGTGTTAGCCATGTGAGCCCGAGGCGAACCATTATTACAATAAATGTTATTGTAATAAATATGTTTTATCAATAAAAGTTATTGATTGTTCACTCCCTTTTTGAAATTAAGTGAGTGAATGCACTGTAAGGTCCCTCTGTACAATTAGGGTTATGTACCATGGACATCTTGATAATCATATAGCTGTTGATTCATTAGATGAATCATAGAGGCTGGTGCTTGGATGAATATCTAATAGGTTAGATAGAGGACTCATATAGCACCGTCAAATGATTATTAAGCGATGATCTCTAGCCTGAGTAGGAGATGGCAATCCTTTATCACATAGGCTGATATCTGATCGACCTCTTGATGCAGGTCCTTGATAACCGCCCCACAACCTATGTTAACTCGGTCAAGTTAATGTCCAAATTAATTATCAGTTTCGTTGCAGTCGGATACGAGATGGAATATCAAAAACCACTTAAATTAAATTTGAGTCAATTTTAAGCGGTGATATTTTTTTACTTGGTAGTGTCCAAGGTCGAACTTAGGGAGGCGTCTGTCTCCTTAGGTGAATTATGAGCAAATATCCAAGTGTGTCATTTTCGGGGAATTATTTTTTGGTCTTTTTCTATTTTCTATGCATGACACATGCAAAAATCAAGCCAGTTTGAAGTTAATTCAGTTAAGGTATCAAATGATGTTAAACAATTATGAAACTTGGCCAGATTATGAAATGTGATGAAATTAAGCTACCCTAATTTTTTTAGAATTTTCTAATGCACGGATAATAAAAAATGCAGACTTTAGTGAAAATGACTAAACCAATTTTAATAATTACCAAACGATGATATTTCTCAGAAATAAAATTAATCCAAATAGATCTAATTAAGAGCTATCCAAATCAACTTGAATTTCCTTAAAAAACTTCACGTTTGATTAATTAAAAATCGATTAAGGTTTTCATTAAATAAATTTTCTAGGAAAAACTATACGTGCAAATGTGATGCATTTTGGATATGTTGTAGCATAGATTTAAATCTACCAATGATGATTTTTTAAAGATTTTTCGATAAGCAGACAATGCGCAATAATAAACTCAATCAACATGGGCAAAATGTTGCAATTTTCACCAAGTTAATTTCCATAAATATTATGCAAATCAGAAAAATACAAATAAATGCTAAAATAGTAGAAAAAGAGTTATACTAAATAATGCAACTTTCGGAATTAAAAATGGATGACAGAATGATGACTAAATAAACGTGCAAATGCAGGGGTATGAATGTAAAGAAAATAAATGCCAAATGCTATGAATGCAATACAGGGACTTGAATGAAATTACCGGAAAGTTGAAATTTCTTTAAGAACTTGCAAGGGGGTGCAAGTGTCCCCTTTGCAAATACCCAATTTTTTATTCTCCGATAGAAGTTCTCTGGCTTGAAACAGAGGAGGTGGCCGATGAAGCTTCACAAGGGACTGCGCACCCACTGGAGGCTGGCGTTAGAGGCGCGCGAGGAGGGCGGTGGCGTGATGGGGGCCGCGCGGCGTTGTGAAGGGCCGGCGGCTGCAAGGAGGACGAGGGCGGGCGGTGCTCCTGGGGCTGGTCGGGCGCGGAGGTGGTTGGCGCACCTTGGAGACGCGAAGAGGAGCTGGGCGCCGTGGGAGCGGTTGCTGGGGCGCGCACGGCGAGGAGGCAGAGGGCGGCGTTGGCACTGCGCAGGGGCTGAAGCGCGGAGGCCGCACACAGGGCTGGGGCCTGATGGACGGGAGCTTCTTCGCATGTAGGTGAGGTGCTTGCGTCGAGGTCGGCCGCCGAGGCTGTTGTAAGGTGGAGGCCGGCGTCGTTGGCGGCGAGGGGGACGGCCGACACACGGCCAAGGGTCATCGGGGCAGAGGAGGAGTCAACTGCGAGATTGGTGGATGATGGTGTGTGTGTGTGAAGTTGTGAGGGGAGGAAGAAGAAGCAGGGGATTCACCCTCTCTCATGCATTTGTTTAAGTGGGCGTAAATAAAAGATTAATCGGTTCATGAAATTGCGTTGAAAAATTCAAGAAAAATCACCGTTGCATTCGCAACGTGTGATTTCTCTGTAAAAATACAATTTGTTTGACGATTTGATGATCAGAAGTAGATGAATCGAAGAGAGAGAAAGATATGAGGAAGAAGAAGGGAGGAAGAAAATGAAGATGAATTTTACCTGGAGATGGACGAGTGCCTGTGAAGGGAGAAGCAAAGCTTCTCAGGTCGTCGCTCGACGCGCGGCAAGCGGAGCTCGGGCAGCGGCGGTTTGCGGCTGCGACGGTGGACGGAGGGCCACCGGATCTCGCCTAGAAGAGATGGGTCTTCGCTCAACTATTGCAGTCCCTAGCTGTCACCTAAGGTTATAGGAGCTCTCCTCTCTCTCACAGTGGGAATGGCGGATGGAGATGAATGGAGGAGGGAGGGGGGATTATAAAGAGGAAGAGGAGGTTGGAGAAGAGATGGAGAAGGTGGAGAAGATGGGGTGGGATGGGAGGTGTCGAAGGGTGGCCTCTCCCTTAAGTTTGGGAAGAGTGGAGTGGAATGGGTAGAGGGGGAAGGAGAAGGTTCCACTTGGCATGCTAGGATGCTGCCATGTGGCTTTATTTAATTAAATTGCAAAATCTATGGAGTTGACTCGTGGCGGCTTCCGGAGTAGCCACATGTTGCTATGAGAAGAATTCACAACTAAATGTAAACAAAAATAAAAAAGAAATAATAGAAGTGGTTAGATCAAAAAGTGACCAACACGAATGTTGCTCGTCTCGACGAGATCTACAACTTTTGTGAAGGGCTGAAAATCAAACGAGATCATCTGTACAAAAACATATTTTTGGGTGGTATCTTATAGGTATAAAATACCGCATTTTTCCTTTTGTATATTTTTTTTATCATTTTCAATAAGAGAAAATTTAAAATAAAAATAGAGAAAATATGAGGAGAATATTTATAATTTAATCTATTTTTTTGGATTTTTAATAATTAAGAAAATGAAATGGTAAAATACAGGGGTAAAACGGTCATTATGTACAATGCACAAAAGGGGTCCAAAACCCAAGTTTTGCATACGAGCTCCGATTTGAATGAAATTGGTCTTGTTTCGAAGGTCTCTGAATGTATATTACTTTAAAAGTAAGTAGACCTTATTCGGAGGTTGTATGAGAGAGATATGTGCATTTTAATCTCTAAGGTCTTCAACTTGGATTCGGGTTTTATTGGTCAATTTTACAAGTTAGTATTTTTTTGATATTTTTTCTTTATTAGTGTTAGTAATATATACATAATGGAGTTAGTTTTATTGGATTCAGAGTTAGTATAAAATAAATACAAATAGGCTATTTTAACTAATATACAAGTGAATATTTACAAGTGAATTTGGCTTCTTATTTTATGCAAATATGAATGCTAAAATGCAGATGTTATCAATGCATGCGTGAATGCTACTTATGCAATATAAGTGGAAATATGCAGCTATTTACTCGGGAACAAAGCTCTATTTTCAACTTTTAGAGTGATGAATCACATATTCATCAACCCCCTATACTTAAACCTTGCTCGTCCCCGAGCAACTAAATGAAATGCAAGAGTGAAATGATTTTGGGTTCCATACCAAGGTCATGAAAAAAAGTTGAAAATGGAGATTGACTCGACCTTTGGAATACTTGTGTGACGGAACCTTATTGGGACCTGATCTTAAGACCTAACAGGCTTCAAGTTCCACAAGTCTTCTATTCAAGACGCCTCAACAATCAGGTCAGAACAAATCCTCAAACGCAAATTTTCGATGACTGTGATTCTTACTTGTACTGTGTAAGTGAAATGTAACTCTCCACATCAAAAATGGCTCAGAAACAGCCTCCTCTAACAAGGTAACTCAATAACCCGGTCCAGTGACTCTTTCCTCGAGGAGCGGGGTATTCCCTTCTAAGTTCAAGTGCGACCAGCTCAAGAAGAGGGGGTGGAGAAAAGAATGGACGGTAGCCAGTGTATCTACCTATCCCGGGATGCCTGACCAGTGTAGCCAAGTCATCCAGCTGCAGACTTCTTGCTAATATACATACTCCGACAGGTATTATTTTTTTTCTTGGACTTGTCTGATTTTTTTGGAGTTCTTGCATTTTTTTTCTTTTTTTGGGAACTATATACAAGGTGCAGCATGTACATCATGAGTTTTTCCTCTTGAGACAGTAGACTATCCCTCTTTTGAAGCATTATTGCAACCCACAGCATCCTGTCCTTAGATGTCAACACCACCAGACTAGGTTGAAATGCACTACCCTCCCTAGAGGAGGACCGATGTTTCCACCCGTGTGCTACTCCAAGCTAAAGGATTCTACCTCCTCACCACCTCATCAATGAAGAGCTACGTGCATTGTGCTTGTCCAAGTTAGGTCATTATCTAAAAGAATCCTGCGTATGCACGAGATATTCTACTTAGACTTATCAAGATGACATGTGAACATAGACTTGCGGACTCGAAGAATTAAGTCACTTGACCTGAGAAATCTTAACTCCAGTTCCTATAAGGTTCCTCTGAAATTAGGTGGATTAAGGTCAAATCAAGTCCATCCTCAATATCTAATCATAACTTGTTTCAGAACCCACTAGCTTTTCACTTTGCATATGCAAGATATGCAGATGAGAGGTGCAGATGACATGCTATGAATGAAATACAAGACCCCTTTTTTTAATGCAAAGATGATATGCGAGAGTAAATAAGAAGCCTAATTTTTTTTGTTGTTTTTTGTTTTTTATTTTTTTTGTTTTTTCAAAACTTTGGTATACCTCCTATGTTACAACAATTTACAAAAGTTTTATAAGTATTACAAATTATACAAGTGTTATACAATATACAAGTACACATTTTTTTTCAATTTTTACAAAAGGTTTACAAGTATTTATAAAAGTAAAAATTTCTTTTTTTCGATTTTTACCCACCCGTAATTATTGTAAAATATATACAAAAATACGCAAAAATACGCAAAAGTTCTAGCTATGGGTAAAGTATATATGTAATATATACACGCCCCCCTATACTTAGCGTGTGCTATGTCCTCAGAGCACGAAGAGCGAGGAAAAAGACATAGCTCGTGCTAAGCGTAAGAGAGCTAAGGAGAAAAGAAAATGTATAGAAATCGACCGGCCTCCCTATACTTAGGCTCTGGCAGCCTAAGTGTAGAAGAAAGTCAAAAAGTGGGGCGGACGAGGTCAAGAAGAGAAGTGGATGAATATACAATGCGGGCATCGGTCCCCCCTATACTTAGGCTCATGTCAACCTAAGTATAGGACAAAAGTGAGTATGAGGACCAATGTGAGCTGGAGAATGTACAGTGAATCGACTCAGGTGACCCCTCCCCCTTATACTTAGGATCTGGTTATCCTAAGTATAGTCCAAGATAATGATGTAATGAGGCGGGGAGGGTTTACTAGAGTCGCGGGAGAAAGGATAGGATGTACAAGAAGAATGATATATACAGATGAGTCGTCCTGAATCTTTCGAGATGCTGCGGATGGCTGGAGCTCACTGCTGCAAGGTCTCATACGTGGCTCGAGGTGTTTCTGCTGAATCTGTCTCGCACATGAATACAATCTCCTCAACATGGACTAACTGCTCATTGGATTCGACGAAGTGCTTCAACAGCTGTCCATTCACTAGGAATGCCGGTGCGTCATCTGCGAGATCTGAGATCTCGACACATCCACTATCATGCACCGTACGGACGACAAATGGGCCCGTCCACTTAGACTTCAACTTGCCTTGGAAAATCTTCAGCCTAGCATTGAATAACCATACCTTCTGTCCAGGAACAAAGGTCTTTCGTCTGATATATCTATCATGCCAACGCTTCACCTTGTCCTTGTACACCAAACTGTTGTCATATACGTGGTTTCTGACTTCCACAAGCTCATTCAGATCCATGTCTCTTTGCTTCTTCCCAAGGTGTGTGTTCCAGTTGACCTTCTTTATTGCCCATTCTAATTTGTGCACTAACTCTGTGGGCAAATGTCACGGCTTTCCGAATACCATTCGGAATGGGGAGGTTCCTAACGGTGTCTTATAAGCTGTCCGATACGCCCAGAGGACTTGATCCAAGATCTGAGACCAGTCCTTCCTGTCCGGTCGGACGAGCTTTTGCAATATGGTCTTTACCTCCCGATTCGACACCTCAGCCATACCATTGGTTTGTGGGTGGTAAGGACTCGCGACACGGTGTTCGATGCCGTAGTCCTTCAGGAGTTTCTTCACCTCCCGATTCACAAAGTGGCTACCCCCGTCTGATATCATCATTTTGGGGATCCCGAACCTAGAGATGATGTGCTCTCTGATGAATTTACAGACAGTTCTGCTATCTGCGGCTCGGGTCGGGATAGCCTCCACCCATCTGGATAGATAATCAACCGCAAGAAGGATATATTCGAACCCATGGCTAACACGGAATGGGCCCATGAAATCGATGCCCCAGGCGTCAAAGACATCACAAATGATGATAGGCTGCATCGGCATCTCATCCTTGGAACCAACGGTTCCTCCCATTCTCTGGCATACTGGGCACGACTTCGCGAAGGCGGTGGCATCGCGAAATAGAGTCGGCCAGTAGAAGCCATACTGAAGTACCTTCCATGCGGTCCTCTTCCCGGAGTGGTGTCCTCCTGCCTCTAAGCTGTGGCATAAAGAAAGGGCACTCTGGTATTCCTCCTTAGGAATACATCATCTCCAGACACAATCCAATCCTTCAAAGAAAAGGATCGGATCCTCCCAATGGTAGTGTCTAGCGTCCGACTTCAGTTGTTCAATTTGGCTCTTGGGCCAATCTTCGGGAACTTTCTTGGAGACAAGATAATTCACGATATTAGCGTACCATGGGAGTGAGTCGATAACAAAAATCGACTCGTCAGGGAAGGAGTCTCGAATTGGTGAATCCTCGGAAGTATTATGATTTTCGAGACGAGAGAGATGATCGGCCACTACGTTCTTATTTCCAGGTTTATCACAGATGTCCAAGTCAAACTCCTGGATAAGTAAAATCCATCGAAGAAGACGCGCCTTCGCGTCCTTCTTCTCCATCAAATATCGTAGTGCCGTATGGTCAGTGAACACAGTTACCTTGGATCCAATTAGGTGAGATCTGAATTTGTCCAAGGCAAACACTACCGCAAGCATTTCCTTTTCCGTAACTGTATAGTTACGTTGAGCGGTGTCAAGCACTTTGCTTGCGTAGTGAATTGCAAACGGGACGCCATCTCTTCTTTGTCCCAACACAGCCTCAACATCATAGTCTGAGGCGTCCGTCATGATCTCAAAAGGTAGAGACCAATCTGGGGCTTGTAGGATGGGTGCGTCCATAATCATTCCTTGCAAAAGCTTAAAGGCCTCAAGACATTTGTGATCAACAATAAACTCCATGTCTTTGCCTAAAAGCTCAGTTAGCGGTCGGGAAATCTTAGAAAAATCCTTAATGAATCTTCGATAAAATCCAACATGCCCGAGGAATGATCACAACTGCTTAACGTTGGTTGGTGGCTGGAGTCGTCTGATCACATCCACCTTGGCAGGGTCAACCTCCATTCCTCTCTTGGAGATGACGTGCCCCAACACTATGCCCTCCGTCACCATGAAGTGACTTTTCTCCCAGGAGAGCACCAGATTGACCTTACAACATCTTTTTAGGACTCGGTCCAGATTCCTAAGACAGGAATCGAAGGAATCGCCGTGGACCGAGAAGTCATCCATGAAGACTTCCAGGAATTCGCCGACCATTTCGGCAAATACAGCAATCATGCATCTTTGGAAAGTACCTGGAGCATTGCATAACCCAAAAGGCATGCGCCTGAAAGCATAGGTACCAAAGGGGCATGTGCCTGAAAGCATAGGTACCAAAGGGGCATGTGAATGTGGTCTTTTCCTGGTCCTCTGGAGCTATGGCTACTTGATTGTAGCCCGAGAACCCATCTAAGAAGCAGAAGAACTCTTTCCCTGCTAATCTCTCTAAGATCTGATCAATGAACGGCAGGGGGAAATGATCCTTCTTAGTCGCGGCATTCAAGCGTCTGTAATCCACACAGACACGCCACGACGTGGGCACTCTCGTCACGATCTCCTCTCCATCCTCGTTGGTGGTCATCTGAATTCTCGACTTTTTCGGGACAACATGGATTGGGGCCACCCACTTAGAGTCGGAAATTGGGTAAATGAAACCCGCGTTGCACCATTTTTCTATTTCCTTCTTCACGACCTCTCGTAAATTTGGATTTAACCGGCGTTAGAATTCACAAGAGGGATTGACTTCGTTCTCCAAGTAAATATGGTGCGAACACAGAGCGGGATTTATCCCATGGAGATCAGAAATGCTCCACCCTATTGGCTTGCGGTTTTTCTCCAGGATCTCTAGCAAGCGAGATTCCTGCTCCTCGGTCAATCGCGAACTGATGATGACCGGAAATTTCTTGTCCTGACCCGCAAGGAAGGCGTATTTTAAGGTTTTGGGTAAGTGTTTGAGCTCAGGAATAGTGTGATCGTCTAAGAAGTCTGGCTCAATCTGATCTAGCTCGGTGTTGGAAGTTGTTGGATCTTTCTCTGTGATAGCTGCCACCAAGTTCGGCTCTGGAGTCGGATCGTCAAAGGTCTCCATACAATCGGCAAACGCCTCTTCCGACTCGTCATCCTCATCTTCCGATTGTCCTAAAGATGTAAGGACTGACATGCCCAATTGGGCCTCTAAGTCATCGAAGATGTAGGGTGATGCAGGTTCAGAGCTGTACTCGTTCCTGAGGATCTCGCAGACTGACTCATTACTGGATCATCTTCGGAGGAGATGGACGCATCGGTGCTGGCTGGGTTCTGTCTCCATGGCCCAACTAAGTCTACATGCTCGCAGTCTGTTCCGGTAGAAGAGTACTCGGTGCTGGATTCTGAATCCGATTTCTACTATCTTGTCTGCTTCATTTTGAGTTCCTCATCTCCGCCTGAAGTTTGGAACTGAATCTTCCCGATCTTATAATCAAATAAGGCCCCTGTTGTTCTGAGGAAGGGCCTACCTAGAATGATCTGGGAGTCTCTCCAATTACGAGGGGTTTCCATATCTAGGACAGTGAAGTCCACCATGTATTCTTGTCCCTCGACTTTGATCACAATGTTCCTCAATTCTCCTTGGGACCTCTTGGTTGATTTATCAGCAAACTGTAGAAGGGCTCTAGATTTCCTAAGAGGTCTGAGATTAAGCCGCTCACAGAGGGCTGTAGGCATCAGATTGATGGAGGAACCATTGTCCAGGAGAGTGCGTGCAAACGCGATGTCATCAACATGACTCACTACATAATGTGCACCCATGTCTCTTCGTTTCCTTGGAAACGAGTTCTTTATTGCACAAGTCATGGCTACTGATAAAACATGTTTCTCAACACGGCTTTTGGTCTTCCTGCTAATCCTAGTAGGTGTGCATCTCACCTTAAGGTATTTTTGGAATGCAGGGGTCATCTCCACGTACTTGTCAAAGGGGATTGTGACCTTGATATGTTTGTTGCAGAACTCTTCCATCTCAGGGTCATCTTTTTGGATTTTTTTCATTTTCTTATTTCCGCCCTTGAGAGCTCGGGGGAAAGGGATTATTGACTCCAACTCATGTTCGGAAACTGAAAGATTTTCATTAACTTCGGGAACTGAGTTCTTTACACGACTCTGACTCTGAAACAAACTAGGACTCTGACTCTGACTGAAAAGAGAATGCTGTGGCCAAACCGGTGATGCTTCTTCCGCGACTGCTGGACGATCCTCCTCAGATAGAGGTGCGGGCTCTTCATCGGTTTCGTCGGACTCCATGCAGATGCGGGACTGCTGCTTCGAGGACTCAGATGTCCTCTTCTTCTGCCGGCGATGGTGGTGATGGTGCTGCTCCTCTTCCTCCAAGTTCTCCTCAGGTAGAGACTCAGAGGCTCCTTCCTTCTGTGCCCGTGCCCAATCAGGTATGGTCACGGTCCTTCCGCTCCTGAGGGACATATGATTTACATTATCGTACAAAAGGATCTCATGTTCAGATAAATAATTATCTGAATAATATACCTGATCTCGAGGTCGGTTCTGGCCATGATGTAAGCTGTTCGGGTTGGCCTGAACCTGTGCGGGAATTGGGATCTTTGGCGCCATCTGTTGGTCCTGGGTACGAGAGACCCGATTGATATCAGTTCTCATGTCCAGGTAGTCATTCTGCACCTGTTGGACCCTATCAGACAGGGTCTGGATCGCCAAGGTGAGAGACTCCAATTCGGTGGGCTGAGTTGGCTGATGTGTGGACGAGGTTCTGTATTGGCCCTACTGGCCATGCCGATACTGCTGCTGCTGGTGGGACGGTGCTGGGCCCTGCTGATATGTGCGCTGCTGTTGCTGGTGCTGCTGAGGCTAGTACAATTGTTCTGCCCTGGATTGAAAGCGCGGTGCGGGGACGGAGCTGGTTGCTTGGTAAGCTGGGGAAGGTCGGTGGGGCTGACCATTCCCCATCCCCGACTGTCTACTGACGGGGTCACGGCTGTACCACAGCCCGTTGATCTCGAACACCTGCGGAGGCTCCTCGTATCCGGTCTCTGCTGGTGGGGGTGCATGCTGGTCCTGCTGGGTGTAAGTCTGATCCTCCACCCAGCCACTGGGAGGCCCTGGTGCCTGCTCCTGCACAAGATGGACTCGATGCACAGGTGCAGGTGGTGCAGAAGGGGCATGTAGCTTCATCTTAGCTACCTTCTCAGTGAGTTCCTCCGCTTGCTTTGGTAGACGCGAGAGAGACTCAAGGTCAGTGACCCTCTTGTGGATCTGCTCGACCATGGTAAGCTTGTCAGCAATCATCCCCATGCTGGGGATGAGGTCCTCGGTTAGATCCTCTATAGTCCTTCGGGTTGTCTCGTTAGATAGGATTGAGGGAGACAACGTATAGGCCCTGGTGGCCTGTGACCTGCCGGTTTCCGCCATCTGCTCCAAGATCTTCCATACAGCGTGCTCGTTTTTGTTTAGATAGCTTCCTCCACAGGCGGCACTGACTAACCCCTGCATCTACGGGGTTAGACCATAGAACAAGGTCTGGACTAGGATCGCCTTAGAAATGTCGTGGCAAGGGCATTTCTGCACTAAGTCATTGAACCTATCCCATGCATCGTGGAAGGGTTCACTAGGTCCTTAGGAGAAGCTGGCGATCTTTGTTCTCATTTGATTAGTCCTACTGAGAGGGTAGAACTTTTTCAGGAAGAGGTCCTTGAACTGCATCCAGGTAGTACATATCACCCCTAAGTTCTTCAGCCAATGAGCAACCTTATCTCCTAAGGCAAAAGGGGTGGCCTTCAGTCGAATATAATCTTGGCCAACATTGAGATGGCTAAGATTGTTGAACACCAGCTCGAAGTCACGGAGGAAAGTGTACGGTTCTTCATTTATATTTCCGTTGAACTTCGGAAGCAGACTAAGGAATTGAGGCTTCAGCTCAAATGCCTAGGCGGGAACCGCTGGTGCTAACCAATTCTGAATCTCGTTCTCCGCCGGGTTGTAGGTATCGACCATTGGTCGGTCGATTCCTTCTGCTACTATGATCTGTCCCATCCGCGCCATGAGATCTACATTCTTCTGTTCGGCTTCAGCAAGGCGAGCAAGAATCTGTCGTATCTGGTCCTCATCCGTTGGCATTTTAGGCGGCATTTTGTCCTCTAGTCCTGTGTGGGAAATAAGATCGGTGTCAGAGGACAAATCAAGGAAGGGATTACCGAGGCAATGGTCTTCCTCGATAATCTCGGAGGAGAGGAAAGAGTTGGTTTGAGAGTAACCACCCTGGCTGATAGGGAACCAAGACTCAAGAGGGTCATGAGTCCTGGGTGGTCCAAGGTGCGCTTGGGCCGATGAAGATGAGTTACTTGGGGGACTCATAGAGAGATGGTGAATAAAGAGTCGAGATGTCCCTAGTTGCTCATCTTGATATGGCGAGAAGAAGATAGGATTTTACTCCTACCTGAAGCAAACAAATCAATCCAAGACCCTGTTTTCACACTCAACATAGTGAAGGACTCGAAATCGAGTCCAATTAATCTTGTGATTTTTAAGTGTGATTTTTCAAGCAAAAATAGCAAGGATTACGCGACCTATAGGGAAGTCGGCTCAGAGCCGGATGCGTCTTCCCTGTTTAACCTGTCGCCTAAGATACCGCCGGTCCTTCCTTTCTTCGCTCCTATCCCAAGTCGATGGATTCAATGACCACACCCCTATCTACCTGCAAGCAGGCGGAGGCTGAGAAGGCCAGAACTTCACCACGGGGGGTTACTGGCAACTTGTCGCAAAGTACCGCAATTTCGCCCCTATCTACCTGAGACAGGCGGAGGCTACTTGGTACTAGTCAATGAATCTGAAATTATTCGACTTGTGATATTTGCTAGGATCAGTCAGAACGTGATATGGAAGGCGGGGATTTGGGTTCTGCCTTAAGGTGTTCACACACACTCAAGTACCCTCACTCAGCCTGAAAACAAGGTCGGGGATTAATCTCCCGCAAACAATTTTCAAATTTTATTCCTTTTTTTTGGTCAATAATGTTTAGCAGTCCCGGTTTTAAGTTAGATTCTCACTGATTAAGTCCAACCACACAGCACGCCTATCAGACAGTCCCAATTTCCGTTGAATTAATTGTGAAAATCAGAGGGGGAAATCGAGAAAAAGCCGATGCAAGATAAAACAATGATGTGATGTTGAGTTCAGGAGACTTACAGTGATCCCTTCGCTTTTTTTATGCAGGTTGCAAAACAGAATTGAAAACTTTATCTAAATGCAAATACAGGCGATGAAAGCCGCTCCTAGACAAGCAGTTCTATTAGCGTGAAGAACAGGTTATTTTGGCTAAGTCCTGCGATCTAAGTACGTCTTTTAAGTGAGTTGTGTGGTCCTAATGATTACGAGCACAAGCAATTCCTAGATTGGCTCGGGGAGCCGCTAGTGCAAGCTAAGTTACATTCATCCACACAGCACACGGGGACACAGTTCCACTATACTTACATGCGCGAGATCCCAAACGGGAACCGCTGGAAAAAATGCGAAAAATAAAAAAAAAGAAAATTACAAAGCCTCTCTTTCACTCAATACATTTAAAATGCTAGATCCTCGAAGTGTCGTCGACTCCTCGCGTTCCTCTCACAAAAACAAATTGAGGTCATAGAGTGACACAAAAATAAAATAATGCAAAGAAATAAAGGAGAGAAAAAAATAATTACAAGAAACCGGGGGTCAGACTACCCGGGGAAAGAAAATCAAACACTCGGAATTTGACTAAAAATTAACCTAAGCTGTGTCTCCCCGGCAACGACGCCATTTTGATAACCGCCCCGCAACCTATGTTAACTCGGTCAAGTTAATGTCCAAATTAATTATCAGTTTCGTTGCAGTCAGATACGAGAGGGAATATCAAAAACCACTTAAATTAAATTTGAGTCAATTTTAAGCGGTGATATTTTTTACTTGGTAGTGTCCAAGGTCGAACTCATGGAGGCATCTGTCTCCTTAGGTGAATTATGAGCAAGTATCCAAGTGTGCGATTTTCGGGGAATTATTTTTTGGTCTTTTTCTATTTTTTATGCAGGACACATGCAAAAATCAAGCCAGTTTGAAGTTAATTCAGTTAAGGTATCAAATGATGTAAAATAATTATGAAACTTGGCCAGATTATGAAATGTGATGAAATTAAGCTACCCTAATTTTTTTAGAATTTTCTGATACACGAATAATAAAAAATACAAAGTTTAGTGAAAATGACCAAACCAATTTTTATAATTACCAACCGATGATATTTCTCAGAAATAAAATTAATCCAAATAGTCTAATTAAGAGCTATCCAAATCAACTTGGATTTCTTTAAAAAACTTCACGGTTGATTAATTAAAAATCGATTAAGGTTTTCACTAAATAATTTTTCTAGGACAAACTATACGTGCAAATGGGATGAATTTTGGATATCTTGTAGCATAGACTTAAATCTACCAATGATGATTTTTTAAAGATTTTTCGATAAGCAGACAGTGCGCAATAAATTACTCAATCAACATGGGCAAAATGTTGCAATTTTCACCAGGTTAATTTCCATAAATATTCTGCAAATCAGAAAAATACAAATAAATGCTAAAATGATAGAAAAAGAGTTATACTAAATAATGCAACTTTCGAAATTAAAAATGGATGATAGAATGATGACTAAATAAACGTGCAAATGCAGGAGTATGAATGTAAAGAAAATAAATGCCAAATGCTATGAATGCAATACAGAAACTTGAATGAAATTACCGGAAAGTTGAAATTTCTTTGAGAACTTGCAAGGGGGTGCAAGTGTCCCCTTTGCAAATACCCAATTTTTTATTCCCGATAGAAGTTCTCTGTTTTTGGCTTGAAATAGAGGAGGTGGCCGATGGAGCTTCACAAGGGACTGCGCACCCACTGGAGACCGGTGTTAGAGGCGCGCGAGGAGGGCGGCGGCGTGATGGGGGCCACGCGGCGTTGTGAAGGGCCGGCGGCTGCAAGGAGGACGAGGGTGGGCGGTGCTCCTGGGGCTGGCCGGACGCGGAGGTGGTTGGCGCACCTTGGAGACGCGAAGAGGAGCTGGGCGCCATGGGGGCGGTTGCTGGGGTGCACACGGTGAGGAGGCAGAGGGCGGCGTTGGCACTGCGCGGGGGCTGAAGCGCGGAGGCCACACACGGGGCTGGGGCCTGATGGACGGGAGCTTCTTCGCACGTAGGTGAGGTGCTTGCGTCGAGGTCGGCCGCCGAGGCTGCTGTAAGGTGGAGGCTGGCGTCGTTGGCGGCAAGGGAGACGGCCGACACTCGGCCAAGGGTCGTCGGGGCAGAGGAGGAGTCAACTGCGAGATTGGTGGCTGATGGTGTGTGTGTGCGAAGTTGTGAGGGGAGGAAGAAGAAGCAGGGGATTCACCCTCTCTCATGCATTTGTTTAAGTGGGCGTAAATAAACGATTAATGGGTTCATGAAATTACGTTGAAAAATTCAGGAAAAATCACCGTTGCGTTCGCAACGTGTGATTTATCCGTGAAAACACAATTTGTTTGACGATTTGATGGCCGGAAGTAGATGAATCGAAGAGAGAGAAAGATATGAGGTAGAAGAAGAGAGGAGGAAAATGAAGATGAATTTTACCTGGAGATGGACGAGTGCCTGTGAAGGGAGAAGCAAAGCTTCTCAGGTCGTCGCTCGACGCGCGGCAAGCAGAGCTCGGGCAGCGGCGGTTTGCGGCTGCGGCGGTGGACGGAGGGCCACCGGATCTCGCCTAGAAGAGATGGGTCTTCGCTCAACTATTGCAGTCCCTAGCTGTCACCTAAGGTTATAGGAGCTCTCCTCTCTCTCACAGTGGGAATGGCGGATGGAGATGAATGAAGGAGGGAGAGGGGATTATAAAGAGGAAGAGGAGGTTGGAGAAGAGATGGATAAGGTGGAGAAGATGGGGTGGGATGGGAGGTGTCGAAGGGTGGCCTCTCCCTTAAGTTTGGGAAGAGTGGAGTGGAATGGGTATAGGGGGAAGGAGAAGGTGCCACTTGGCACGCTAGGATGCTGCCATGTGGCTTTATTTAAAATATTGCAAAATCTATGGAGTTGACACGTGACGGCTTCCGGAGTAGCCACATGTCGCTCTGAGAAGAATTCACAACTAAATGTAAACAAAAACCATAAATAAATAATAGAAGTGGTTAGATCAAAAAGTGATCAACACAAATGTTGCTCGTCTCGACGAGATCTACAACTTTCGTGAAGGGCCGAAAATCAAACGAGATCATCTGTACAAAAACTTATTTTTGGGTGGTATCTTATAGGTATAAAATACCACATTTTTCCTTTGGTATATTTTTTTGTCATTTTCAATAAGAGAAAATTTAAAATAAAAATAGAGAAAATATGAGGAGAATATTTACAATTTAATCTATTTTTTTGGATTTTTAATAATTAAGAAAATGAAATGGTAAAATACAGGGGTAAACCGGTTATTATGTACAATGTACAAAAGGGGTCCAAAATCCAAGTTTTGCATACAAGCTCCGATTTGAATGAAATTGGTCTTGTTTCGAAGGTCTCTGAATTTATATTACTTTAAAAGTGAGTAGACCTCATTCGGAGGTTGTATGAGAGAGATATGTGCATTTTAATCTCTAAGGTCTTCAACTTGGATTCAGATTTTATTGGTCAATTTTACAAGTTAGTATTTTGTTGATATTTTTTATTTATTAGTGTTAGTAATATATACATAATAGAGTTGGTTTTATTGGATTCGGAGTTAGTATAAAATAAATACAAATAGGCTATTTTAACTAATATACAAGTGAATATTTAAGTGAATTTGGCTTCTTATTTTATGCAAATATGAATGCTAAAATGCAGATGTTATCAATGCATGCTTGAATGCTACTTATGCAATATAAGTGGAAATATGCAGCTATTTACTCGGGAACAAAGCTCTATTCTCAACTTTTAGAGTGATGAATTACTGATTCATCAGTCCTCTGCATGGGAATAGCGATTCAGAGGTGTCAGATTAGTTAAGTCAAAGGGTTGACCTAGCGAGATCGAGATAACCTAAGTCCTATGTTGAATGCTGCCATAGCATAGGCACACATCCTCTGATTAGAGACAGATGTGTTACTATATGTCTGAGTATATACATTTGGCAGACCATTAGGTTGATGACCTAACCAAGGTCTATACACTAGCGAGCTGGTGTGCATATAAGGGCATATGAGTAATACGATCTCTCAAAGGGATCATACATTTTCACTTATGAACCAGAAGACATGAGCTCACTAATGAGGTATTGGGACAGATAAAATTTCATGCATGGTCGTCGTGCTTTAGAAGCATGACAAGAATTTGAAGGTATGATATATGCTTTGGGAAAGCATGTGATCGATGCCAATTCCCGATGACCAAGATTGAGAAACTTGATGATCAAATCCTGAAGAAGACAGTGTGAAATTAATCTATATCTTCAGATTGATCATTGGTCTTCCAGTATGCATGATGTACAGGTATTGGGAATACTTGAGGGTGATGTGATCATAAACGATTGTATAATCATGACACTTCCATTCCGAGGGAGTGATGAAACAGGTTTGGATTTTATGACTCATCTCAGTAGAGAAGCGATCTGATCTTGGTCCAAGTGTTGGACATTGGTCAGAATAAGATTCAGATTCAATGAGAAGATTAGATTTGCGGTCTTGATTTAATCAAGCACTTGTGGGAGGTCCGTTAGATCTGGATATGAGATGAGATCTCAATATCCAAGTCACTATACATGGAACAATACAATCGCCCTGTTCTTACCTCCAAGTATCTGTGGAGAAAGCGCATTATTCTTGAAGGGGTTCGAAAATAATTCCTATGTTGAATTTTGTATCCATGCAAAAAGGTCTTGATGATTAAATAAGATTTATTTATCAAGTATAATATGAGTGAGATTCATATTATGAGAATGATTATCCAAGATAATTAAATAAGATTTAATTATCAAGGATATACAAATCGTGGATAGTACTATCCATAATATCTGTATGTATTATAAATGTGATTTATAATATAACAGAGAGTGAGAGAGAAACTTTGTAAATATCATTTGTTAATTATTAATGTGGATTGGATTCACATTAATTAATTGGAAATGTAGTTTACAAATTAGTCTGGGTTGTGAATATGATTCACATATTTTTCAATGGCATGGTTGAAATAATCACAAAATAATTTGGAATTAATTTGGTGGATATTATTGCAATAAAAGTTATTGCAATTTATTAAGAAATAAAGGATAAAATAAAAAGGAGACAATCACCACCAAAAAAAGGGGTGGCGTCACCAATGACTTAGTCATAGGTGACGCTTCCTAACTTTAGGGATGATTTGTTGTCTCTCTCTTTTTGTTATCTTGTTATCTCTTAATAATTAATTTATGTTAAATTAAATTGTGTTGATGATAATGCAACAAATATTTAATTTGATATAAATTAATGTTGTTGGTTTTTAACCAACAACAATCATGGCCGTTGATTGTCACGTGGATTAACCTAGCCGTTGGATCTATGCATGCCATGGATTGAGATCCATTGGATCCCAAACTAATATATAAGGAGGGCTACCCTAGCCCCTTCATGGAACCCCAAGAGTACACACCTACTCTCTCTCTCTCTCTCATTCTCGCTCTCCTCTCTCTCTCTAAGGTGGACGTCCATCTTGTATGCTGAGAGAGACCTTCTCGCCTTCGCCTTCGACTACTCGAGGATCTCCATATTCTTTGGGGCCGCTTTCTCTAGAGGAAGATGACGGATTTTGTTGAACAAAATTCGGGGATTCGAGGCTTGGATCTTCGTCGAAGATTGCAGGAGTCACGCGACTCATCATCGCGCCCGCAAGTGCAGTCTTCATGGTCGGACTTGAGCCAAGAGGATCTCTTGCTTTAGAGATCTCGTGATCGCAATCACGCTTTGAGAGGTGTTTTTAATACTTTGTGGTTTGATGAAACGATCCAAGAAACGTTCTTGTGATCATGTGGTTTCATCATATGTTTTAAAAATTTTAAATTCCGCTGCCTCTTACGACTAGTGCGACTAGTCGGCCCGATCGCATAAGATGCGATCGTCACGCTTCCATGATGAGCTTGAGGATTCTAAATATCCTTCAAGTGGTATCAGAGCCTTAGGTAGGAAAAGGTTTTGGATACGATCCGTGAACCTAGGACGACTTGGGTTTGAAAAGGTCGCGAAAGTTTTTATCGCATTTCAATTTTTGCACCTTTGTCTAATTGGATTTTTCGGTACTGTTTAAATTATTTGAAAACTAAATATTCAATTGGATTCTGTTCCCCATTAAATAAGGAAACTATAAGATCTTAATTTATGAAATTTGGATTTTATTTGCTCAAGATATGGCCTTTTGAATAAGTATGTATTCACTGTTGCGGGAGCAGAAAATCTGAACGTCATTAATGAGTTAATTACTGTTCTGATGTGCCTCAAAATGCGTGAAATATCACTTAGATTCTGTTGTAATCAAGTTGGCAATCTTAGGGAACTGATTTTGCGACTTTTGGATTTAAATTGATCAAGATAAGTTAATTTTAGTGATTAGGGGTCACTGCTGGAAATTGACAAACTTGATCATGAACCTTGTGATAGTCATTCAAATTAATTTGATGAAAATTAATTGTTAATTTTGTGAAATGATTATTGATAAGTATTTGTGAATTATTTAGAGATAATAATCGTTTCATTGAATGACATTCCACTAACCATAATGATAAGATAGTTGATCTTGATCATTAGTTAATATGAAATCATCAACAAACATTGTTTGCATACAAAACCCTAGGTCATTCTACAATAGTTGTAGGACAACTTTTACATGCAAAACTCTATTGACTGAATAAGATTGGAGATTTGTTTAGCAAATCTCCTTATAATATAATCAAAATTGTTTTGATGTATATTATATGGTATAATTTCGGTGGAAAGATCGATGAGCATCTCAAAGTACATAATGATCTATCTGGCATTATCCTTTCCTGAGGTGGATATGGTGTCTAGTCGGAGAGCATTGGGGTAGCGGGTTGCAACGTATGTGGTCCGTCCCACTCTCGTCGGTATTGTCCATGACAACGGGTAGGGACTCGATAATGCCGGAGAAATCAAAGTGTATTATTCTAATTATTAAAATTCGAAATAGTATGTACTTTGACATTATACCTACTATTCAAGTAAAATTCAAAGTTTATTGATTGAAAATTGGATTGATAATTTATTTAATGTGATTAAATTAATTATATCCTATTAAGACACTCTATTATGAATAGATGTGTATTTCCCTTGGAATAATTAATTATGAGAATATGATTTACGATAATTAATTATTTCAATTTGAATAAGAGGTGGAGGATCACATAAATGACATCCATGGTCTCCCGTCAAAGCAAAGAATTTCATCGCCAAAATTTGCATATAAGTGACGCCTGTCGGAAGTGACAGATCCTATATGTAATTATTTGGATCGGGTTCTTTGCTTCTCGAAAGAGTAAGGCCATATACGTAGTGACCCCAATATCGGATCTTCATATTATTGGGGCGATATTGGATTGTGTATAGTGAGTATTAAGCCTGTTGACGATTGGTCCAATTAGCAACGGGTCAACATCATCTTAGGGGTGGTGGGCCCAGGTGTTAAAGATCGGATTGGGAAATGTAAGTTGGACTTGCAAGGCGGAATGTATTCCTGCTTCTCTTTATTTGAGTCACATGTTCTCATATTATTGGGATGTGATAAAGATAGAGAGGAGATCCCAGATCTTGCTTGAAATATAGCGGTAAGTATATCTTTTACTTTGAAAGACAATTAGGGAATAATCTTTCATCGTGGACATAGAAAGATAAATTTGATTAAAAATGCCTTAATCAAATGTTTAGAAATGAATATATAACTAATTATATGTTCTAATATAGTGCATTCTTAATTTCAGAAAATGAAATCTGTGAACCCACTGAGCAGGCTTCTGGAGATCAATCAGTTGACCGGACCAAATTATTCGGATTGGATTCGAAATTTGGATCTTGTCCTATCTGCAGAGCGCATCTCATATGTACTAACCAAGGACAAGATTGCAGACCCTCAGACTCCGAAAGATAAAACTTTTAATGAGAAATATGATGAAGATCATAACTTGGCAAGGTGCTATATTCTTGGCTCATTATCCAATGTGCTTCAGAAGTAGCATGTGGAAATGAACCACTGCCAAGAAATCATGATGAATCTGAAGGAAATGTTCGATGATATAAACCGCACACAGCATTATAATGTGATGAAAGAGCTTATTCACTGCAAGATGTAGGAAGGGACCTCTGTTAGAGAAAACGTGCTCAAAGTGTTTGGGTACCTCTCTGAATCGGAAACCTTGGGAGCCTTCATGGATGCTGATATGCAGGCTGATTTTATTCTCCTGTCGCTCCCTAAGTCTTTCAACAACTTTGTCGTGTCATATCACATGAGCAAAGCTAAATTCACTAACGCTGGGTTGTTAGCTGCATTGAAGTCTGCAGAAGACATCATGAAGAAGGACGACCCCTCTGCTAGTGCAATGGTTGCACAAGTAAAAGGAAAGTGTGGACGGAAGCAAGGTTCTCGGAAGGGCCCAGCCCAGAAGAGAAAGAAGAAGAATCAAGGAGTTGGTTCATCTTCCAGTGCTTCCACATTACTGACATCGAAGAATACCGATGTCTGTCACCAATGCAAGAAGTCGGGGCACTGGCGGTGTAACTGCCATGAATACCTGAAGTCTGCCGACAAAGGTAAAGCCCCAGCAGGTATGAAATCTACTTTCATCATTAAAACTAGTTTTCTCGTTGCAGGAGAAGGAAGTTGGGTTGTAGATTCTGGTGCTTCTGTTCATGTATGCAAGTCATTGCATTTGTTTAAGGAAACTAAGAATCTGGAGAAAGGGGAGATAGTTATCCAGATGGGATCTGATGCAAGTGTTGCAGCAGTCGCTATTAGGACCTTCCGACTATCGTTATCTAGTGGTCGAGTCTTAGTACTTAATGAGTGTCTTTATCTACCTGAAGTCAGGAGGAATTTGATATCTGTATCTAAGCTTGTTAGACATGGATATTCCATCCTATTCTGTAATAAGTTAGTCATTAATCAATATGATAAATTTATTGCGGATGGTGTTATGACTTCTGGTGGACTCTATGAATTGTGCATTGATGAATGTGTCATGAATGTCACTACTACTAATAAAACCCCTAAAAGATCCAGGGAGAATGGAAATCATTCGAATATGATTTGGCATCAAAGGCTTGGTCATTTATCTGTTGATAGGATCAATAGATTGATAAAGGATGGACCCTTAGATTTTCTACAGGTCCAATCTGTACCTACCTGTGAACATTGCATTCGAGGTAAAATGACCAGGATGCCTTTTCGTAACAAGGTTACGAGATGCGAAGGTATTCTTGACCTAATACATACTGACGTATGTGGTCCCTTCAATACCCGACCCGAAATGGATATCGATATTATTTGACGTTTATCGATGACCATTCGCGATACGGATTTATCTTCCTACTACGTCATAAATTTGAAACCTTTGAAAAGTTCAAAGAGTTTAAGGCTTTGGTTGAGAACCATACCGATAGGAAGATCAAACGGATTCGATCTGACTGAGGTGGCGAGTACCTCTCATATGAATTCGAGGGATACCTTAAAGAGAATGGAATTGTCTCCAATCTCACTCCCCCTGGAACTCGTCAACTTAAAGGTGTTGTTGAAAGACGCAACAGGACCATCATGGACATGGTCCATTCAATGATGAGCAAAGCACGTTTATCTCTTAGTTTCTAGGGATATGAAGTAGAGATTGCAATATATATCCTGAATAAGATTCCTAGAAAATCTGTGCCTAAGACTCCTCATGAGCTCTGGTATGGAACCAAACCTAGTGTTAATCACTTGAGGGTTTGGGGTTGCTTGGTCCATGCGAAGAATGTGGACGCAAGTAAGCTAGAATCTCACACTTGTGAGTGCTACTTCATTGAGTATGTTAAAGATGGTATTGGATATCAACTTTATGCTGGGATCCAAAAGGCTTTTGTCTCTAGAGATGTGAAAATTCTGGAGGATAATTTCCTTAAAAGTCAAAATAGAAATGAAGTAGAGGAACTCATTGAATCCCCTAAGGATTTTGAGGTTCCTGAACCAGAAACTAAGGAGATAAATGAAGATGAAACACCCATACCTCTTTGAAGGAGTTCGAGGGTGGTTTCACCACCTGAAAGGTATGGATTCCATGTGTCAAGTGAGATTGACAATGATCCTACGTCATTTGATGAAGCACTCGCGGATCATGACATGGATAGATGGATGCTAGCAATGAAGTCAGAGATCGACTCCATGCATAAGAATGGTGTATGGACCCTAGAGGATCCACCTAAAGGGGTGAAACCCATTGGGTGTAAATGGATCTTCAAGAGAAAAAGGAGACCTGATGGGAAAGTAGAGACTTTCAAGGCACGGATCGTAGCCAAGGGCTACTCATAGAGAGAATGCATCGACTACGATGAGACGTTCTCTCCTATGGCTATGCTTAAGTCCATCAGGACACTGCTAGCTATAGCTGCATCTCTTGACTACGACATCTAGCAGATGGACGTCAAGACAACCTTCCTCCATGGATACCTCGAGGAGGATATCTATATGGAGCAGCCCCGGGGCTTCATAGTTGAGGATGGAAAAGTATGCAAGCTGAAAAAATCCATCTATGGGATCAAACAAGCTTCTCGTAGATGGAACATCCGATTTGACGAAACGACAAGGAGTTATGATTTTGTGCAGAATCCTGATGAACCTTGCGTGTACAAGAATCTTAGTGGGAGCACCATTGTTTTCATCGTGATTTACGTAGATGATATCCTTATCATTGGGAATGATACAGGAATGATGACCAGTGTAAAGATTTGGCTATCTCATACCTTCGAGATGAAAGATCTTGGAGAAGCCTCTTACATCTTAGGCTTGAAGTTGTTCAGAAACCGAGAAAAGAGGATGTTGGGACTATCACAACATGGATACATTAAGAAGATTCTTGAATGATTCCACATGGATAGTTCCAAGAAAGGATTCGTCCCCTTAAGACATGGTATCCATCTGTCTAAAGGGATGGCTCCTCAAAGTGTTGAGGAAAAGAAGGCCATGGATGGATGCCCTTATGCATCAGCTGTAGGAAGCTTAATGCATGCCATGATGTGTACTAGGCCAGACATCTGCCATGCAGTGGGAGTGGTAAGTCATTACCAATCCTGCTATGGAGAGCAACACTGGAATGCAGTGAAGAACATATTCAAATATCTAATACGGACGCAAGATTACATCTTGGTCTATAGAGATGGTGATCTCCAAGTCTTGGGATATACAGATTCAGACTTCCACTCAGATATTGATGATCGAAAGTCAACATCAGGGTTTGTATTCCTGTTGAACGGTGGTGCTGTGAGCTGGAAAAGCAAGAAGCAGGACACTACAATGGATTCAACAACAGAAGCTGAGTACATTGTCGCATCAGATGCTGCAAAGGAGGCAGTGTGGTTGCGAAAGTTTGTCTGGGAGCTTGGCGTAGTTTCCTCTGATACTCCCATCCCGTTACTCTACGACAACACGGGAGCCATTGCCCAAGCAAAGGAACCCATGTGGCATCAAAAGAGCAAGCACGTGGAAAGGAAATACCACATCATTCGGGAGATTCAAAAGCATGGTGATATCGTCATCACTAAGGTGGCCTCTACCGACAACGTTGCTGATCCTCTTACCAAACCTCTGACGCAGAAGGTTTTTGACCAGCATGTATTATGTATGGGTTTAAGGACTGTTCCTGAATGGTTCTGAGGGCTAGTGGGAGATTGTTAGCCATGTGAGCCTGAGGCGAACCATTCTTAAAATACATGTTCTTGTAATAAATATGTTTTATCAATAAAAGTTATTGATTGTTCACTCCCTTTCTGAAATTAAGTGAATGAATGCATTATAAGGTCCCTCTGTACAATTAGGGTTATGTACCATGGTCATCTTGATAATCATATAGTTGTTGGTTCATTAGATGAATCATAGAGGCTGGTGCTTGGATGAATATCTAATGGGTTAGATAGAGGACTCATCAAGCACCGTCAAATGATTATTAAGAGATGATCTCCAGCCTGAGTAGGAGATGGCAATCCTTTCTCACATAGGCTGATATCTGACCGACCTCTTGATGCATGTCCTCCGCATGGGAATAGTGATTCAGAGGTGTTAGATTAGTTAAGTCAAAGGGTTGACTTAGCGAGATCGAGATGACCTAAGTCCTATGTTGAATGCTGTCACAACATAGGCACCCATCCTCTGACCAGAGACATATGTGTTACTATATGTCTGAGTATGTACATTTGGCAGACAATTAGGTTGATGACCTGACCAAGGTCTATACACCAGCGAGCTGGTGTGCATATAAGGGCATATGAGTAATACGATCTCTCATAGGGATCATACAGGTTCACTTACGAACCGGAAGACATGAGCTCACTCATGAGGTATTGGGACCGATAAAATTCCATGCATGGTCGTCGTGCTTTGGAAGCATGACAAGAATTTGAAGGTATGATATATGCTTTGGGAAAGCATATGATCGATACCAATTCCCAATGACCAAGATTGAGAAACTTGATGATCAAATCTTGAAGAAGATAGCATAAAATTGATCTGTATCTTCAGATTGATCATTGGTCTTCCAGTATGCAGGATGTACATGTATTGGGAATACCTGAGGGTGATCATAAACGATTCTATAACCATGGCACTTCCATTCCGAGGGAGTGATGAAACAGGTTTGGATTTTAGTGACTCCTCTCAGTAGAGAAGTAATCTGATCTTAGTCCAAGTGTTGGACATTGGTCTGAATGAGATTCAGATTCAATGAGAAGATTAGATTTGCGGTATTGATTTAATCAAGCATCTGTGGGAGGTCCATTAGATCTGGATTTGAGATGAGATCTCAATATCCAAGTCACTATACATGGAATTATACAATCGCCCTGTCCTTATCTCCAAGTATCTGCAGAGAAAGCACATTATTCTTGAAGGGGTTCAGGAATAATTCCTATGATGAATTTTGTATCCAAGCAAAAAGGTCTAGATGATTAAATAAGATTTAGTTATCAAGTATAATATGAATGAGATTCATATTGTGAGAATGATTATCCAAGATAATTAAATAAGATTTAATTATCAAGGATATACAAATCGTGGATAGTACTATCCATAATATATGTGTATATTATAAATGTGATTTATAATATAACAGAGAGAGAGAGAGTAACTTTGTAAATAGCATTTGTTAATTATTAATGTGGATTGGATTCACATTAATTAATTAATTGGAAATGTAATTTACAAATTAGTTTGGGTTGTGAATATGATTCACATATTTTTAATGGCATGATTGAAATATTCACAAATTAATTTAGAATTAATTTGGTGGATATTATTACAATAAAAGTTATTGCAATTTATTAAGAAATAATAGGATAAAATAAAAAGGAGACAATCACCACCAAAAAATAAGGGGTGACGTCACCAATATCTTAGTCATAGGTGACGCCCCCTATTTTTTAGGGATGATTTGTTGTCTCTCTCTTTTTGTTATCTTGTTATCTCTTAATAATTAATTTATGTTAAATTAAATTGTGTTGATGATAGTGCAACATATATTTAATTTGATATAAATTAAAGTTGTTGGTTTTTAACCAACAACAATCATGACCGTTGATTGACACATGGATCAACCTAGCCGTTGGATCTATGTATGCCATGGATTGAGATCCAATGGATCCCAAACTAATATATAAGGAGGGCTACCCTAGCCCCTTCATGGTACCCAAGAGCACACACCTACTCTCTCTCTCTCTCTCATTCTCGCTGTCCTCTCTCTCTCTAAGGTGGCCGTCCATCTTGTATGCTGAGAGAGACATTCTTGTCTTCGACTTCGACTACTCGAGGATCTCCATCTTCTTTGGGATCGCTTGCTCTAAAGGAAGACGACGGATTTCGTTGAACAAAATCATGGGATTCGAGGCTTGGATCTTCGTCGAGGATTGCGGGAGTCACGCGACTCATCATCGCACCCTCAAGTGCAGTCTTTGTGGATCGGACTTGAGCCAGGAGGATCTCTTGCTTTAGAGATCTCGTGATCGCAACCACGCTTCGAGAGGTATTTCTAATACTTTGTGGTTTGATGAAACGATACAAGAAACATTCTTGTGATCATGTGGTTTCATCATATGTTTTAAAAATTTTGAATTCCGCTGCATCTTGCGACTAGTGCGACTAGTCGCCCCGATCGTATAAGATGCGATCATCACGCTTCCATGATGCGCTTGAGGATTCTCAATATCCTTCAGTAAGTATATCTCTTACGTTAAAAGTGACTATGGGAATGAACTTTCAGTGTTGACAGGGCAAGACAACTTTGATATAAAAATTCCTAAATCAAAGTAATATATATATATATGCAGATTTCTTATTTCAGATAATCCTCATTAAACCCACTCAATACTATACTCAATAATGACCAGTAAAATATCATGGATCGGGTCCATGGTCAAGATATTGTACTTGTAGTTGGACACATAATGTATGTGGTTGTAATGTGCAAGTTTCCTCATAAGAATGAGGAATAATAATTAAATATACAATAGGACAACAACCTAGGGTTTGTGTATCTCTATATTCTTGATCTCTCATCGAATGTACTTTGGAAGTGACATGTCGATTATGATCGTAATTGTCAAACAGTCCTTATAAAAATTGAAGAAGATGTTCTGGCATACATATGTGCTCTCGACATTTATTTATGAATGGCATGGTTCACTGCATCATGCAGAATGGTGGCTCTATAAGAGATGATGTATTCAAAATGTTTGAGTACCTACCTGAACCTAAGTCTTTTAGAGTTTAGATGGATGTAGATACGATGAGTGTCATCACTCTGCTATCTATACTCAAGTCATTCGTGAAGCTTTATAATATTCATATTGTTTGGCTTGAGTGAAGCATGTATAAATGTTGAAATACTCTTACGTTGAAATATTTTGAATTCAACATAAGAGATCCTTTATCTTAAGCAATGGTTGTTTATAGATGAAGGGAGCATAGTGGAAGCACGGATCGGACCCAAGTTAGAAGGAAAGTCAAAGAGTTAACTGTACTTATATGGTTTCCATACAAATGACATCTAAAGAGTTGGATGAATGCCAATACTGCAATAAGCCAATGTACTAATACTATGACTATCTAGACTACCTAGGCTCCTTAGAGAAGGACTCTTATAGTTCATCGGAATAATCTACATCATTGAAATTGACTTAATTATTAGATAAAATCAAAGTCTAATATTTGTATCTCATTCTTCTAATGACAATTGTAACTTGTTGCATATGTTTTAGAAGACTGGAAAATTTGATCTTAAGGTTTAATAGTCATCCACATGGTTTTTGATGCAATTGTTGCAACAATCTTTATTGATAGATAAACTTCATTATTTCAGTGGGAGAACCCTTAGTCTTGGAGAATGTCTCTATGACCTAGATATTAGAATACACTCATTGTTTATTTCTAAATGTTGGGAATAAACATGAATTATGGAATAGACCTATCATAAAGAGTTATGATGAATATATTTCAGATAGTAATCTGACATCCGGAGGACTCTACCAAATTAGAAAATTAATAAATGGTATATTAACATTTCTAATACTAGAATTTAAACCTTTTAAGATCAATAAGAGGATGATGATCATTTGACAATGATCTGACATCGAGAATGAGACATGTGTCTATTGATGAGATCAATAGACTAGTAAGATATCGAACTTTAGATTGTCTAAAGGTTCAAACCTTATATATTTATGAATATTGTATTCAAAAGTAAAAATGTCCAATACACCCTTCTTTGGGAATGGTCAAAGATGTCAAGGTATTCAACATCTCATACATATTGTTGTATGGGGATCATTTGTATCATAATAAACATTGATGATATGTAATATCATTGATAATTATTTGTGATAGTGAGTGGGTGCAGAATGTGAGTAGGAGTCTCGCGAGTGTGATGGTCGGTTCCGATGATGAAATGGGTGATCGGAGTGGACGGAATCGATGAGAGACGGCGGCAGAGCGAATTGGGCGTAATGAGAAATTAAGGAAAACTAGAAGGACTAGGGTCTACCTGGCGGATGCAATCGACTGGGGTCGAGCTTGGCGAGCTCTGGGTCGTAGCCTCGAAGGGAAGTCGATGCCCGAGGCTCGGGCGCACCTCGCGGCGGCGCACAGCGGTAGATGTCGCCGGATCGATAGCTGGAGGTCTCCTCTCCTCTCTTCGACACCTCTCTCACGAAGCTGTCACTCAGGGGAGCAAGGTGGAGGTCATGGGACGAATATGCATAGCCAAGGATAGCGTGAATTGTGCGACGGAGGTCGAGCTTTATACGGCTAGGGGTCCGCGAAGAAGAGGGTCGGGCGAGTGATTCGGAGCTCGGACCCCGAGGCAAATCTCCGGGCGTGGATCAGGGAAGGTGCAGGTGTAATCAGGACCCAGGGTTTGCACAAATGGTGCTCGGATCTAGCTTAGGAAATTAGTCGAAGTCAGGTCTGGAGCGAGATCCGCGGGGGAAAAGGTCCAGGGGGAGTTGATCGGGGGTCAACATCCCCCGTGGACCAATTAGAGCGCGTCATTGAATAATTATTCGGAAATTTATTTAAAAATAATAAATGACTTATTTTCGAAAAACTTAAAACATGAAAAATGTTTCTTTATTTTTAAACAATTTTTTAATGATTTCTATTTATTTTTTTTTGAAATACAAATTAGGTATTTACAAAATATTATTATTATATATAGGTATATACAATATGAATTTTTGATTTTTGATTTTTAGTTATTTATTTTTATAAATTTATTCCAATTTTATATTTATTTATTTATACAATAAAATTTGGAATAAAAGTGTATTTTTATTTTATTTTTATTACTTATTTACATAGAGTAAATAAATAGGTATATACATATATCTACGTGGTATATATACAAGGTGAATTTGGATTTTTATTTTGTTCCTTTTTATTTTATTTTTATTTTTCTAATTTTTATTTTATTTATTTACATCATGAAATATGGAATTTGAAAAAAAATTTGTTAGATTTTTATTAATTATTTACAAGGGAAAAATAAATAGATGTGTGGTTCTATGTACATGGTATATATATACAATGATGAAGGAATTTTATTTCTTTTTATTTTTCTTTTATTTTTCCCATTTTTATTTTAATTTTATATTTACAAATATATACAAATAAATACACACCCATTTTTATTTTATTAAGAGGAAAATAATTTTTTATTTATAATATAGGTATATGTACACATATGAGCTTCCCTATCTCTCTCTACTTGGGTTCTTTTGTGGTCAGGCCCATGCTGAGCCCTCCCTTAGGATTAGGTCACTCAATATTTATTCTAAATATTTCCCTCTTTTTCTTTTATTTCTTTATTCTTTTATTTATGCACAAAAACATGCTAATTATTATAATTTACACAATGCGTGCTAAATGGTATCTTATTCTATTTACATGAATATACATGTGTTTTGCATAGGTTTTGTAGCTAAAATAAAAGAATAAAGAGTGATGAATGAGTACTCATCAAGGACCTAACTCAAAGCGGTCGAGTAGGGCTGCCGGAAGTAGGTTGATCGAAGACCCGCTGTCTAATAAAGTACGATCGAACCTCTGCTCCCGAATAATGCATCTGGCATACGGGGCTCCTACATCTGGCCTCTTGGCTGGCAGACGGTTCTGGATCGCGAAACACGTGGTGCGAGTGAGCACATGGATCTCTGACTGGTGGTTCCTCCTCTTCCTCCAAACTATGGTCCTGTCTCTGAGTGATCTCTGGAAGAGAGGGATGTGCTCCAAGGCCTCCTGTAGAGTCAGCTGAATCTGAAAACAGTCCATCATATGCTGGCTAAACTCTAACCGGTGGTACTTTTTAGGATCTTTTTTGGTCCCCTTAGCCAAGCAGAGTGCTTGGGGAAAGGGGACTGTTGGGTCCTTCTCAGATGAAGGACTAGGAGAGGGTTTGGGATGCTCAAGCACGACAGAATCCACACATACATCATCAATCACCACAGGTGGATCAGAATAAATCAATCCCTTTCCTTTATTCACATAAACGTCCTGAGGTACATGAACAGAAGGAAAAACGACAGGACTAGCAGTAGAAGTAATGGTGGCCTTAGCACCACCCTCGGCATCTGGCTCTGCGGCATCAGCACCGCGCTCTGGCTCGGCAACACGCGTGGTAGTATCAGTACCACCTCCTCCATCTGGTGAAATGACGGCCTCAGTACCATTAGCTAGATCAACATCCGCGGTGGCATCAGTACCACCGTCATCATCTCTGGCGACATCAGCACCGCTCCTCTCTCGCCTGGCGCTCCTGAAGTGGCATCGAGTTGTCGCTCAGACGAGGCGCCGCCTGCTAGCATCCTACCGCTCCTAAGTGTAACAAAGTCAGCATCAAACAGATATGCAGAAATGTCACCAAGTGAATCACTAGGAGTGGTGGACTCTATGAACTCTACCTGCTTAGATTTCATCTTTAGGCTGTTGGGGTTCGGCTCAATCTGGACAGGGATGGCGGCCTTCCCTCTCATGATCTCCCTCATCTCCTGACGGAACTCGTCCATCTCCCGTCGAAATGTAGCCTGTTGCTCGGTCATGAGGTGGGTTGGATCATCCAAGGAGGGATTCTCATAGGTCGTCCCATGAGAACCTGACGGGTAGCCTCGCTGGTAGTGAGGCTGTTGCTGCAGCTGCTGGTGAGGGTGAGAGGGGTATTGGTGATGATACTGCTGCTGTTGAGGTTGCTCTTGCCTCCAAGGTTATCCCTGCTGATAGGGACGAGGACCATACTGCTGCTGAACTAGGGGGCTTCTTATGGTGTTGCTCACGCTGCTGGCCGTACTTGCCACCCTGGGCTGGAGGCTGCTGCTGGGAACTGCCGGACGACCAACGGAATCCGGGATGGTCTCATCGGATACCGGGCTGAGGTCGGTCGTACCAAATCCCGTTGACATCCATGAACGGCTCCTGCTCGTACGAGGGTGGGGGAAGTACTGCCAGTGGCTGATCCATCTAGTAAACCACCATCTGAGTGTACTGGGATGGTGGTGGCTGGTAAGACTGTGGCGGCTGCTGGTACGACTCCACCTGGACATGGTGAACCTATCTAGCTGACTGGAGTGTTGGGACGAGCTACTGTTGCTGCTCGGATCTCCTCGTGACCTGAGACATCACTAAGAAGTTGTCTGTGCCTCCTGGAGACACATGATATGTGCCATCAGGTCACTCAACGTCTGTGCCATCTACTCGATCTACGTCATGCCCTGACACTACTTCTTCTCGATCAGCTCAATCCGGTCCAGCTTCTCGCTGATGATGCCTATGTATGTGGCTGTAGACTCGGCATGTGCGGCTGCCGCGGACGAAGTGGAAGGACCGGCATCGACCCGTGCTATCCTATGAAACTGCATGGTCTGTGGTTGGGGGCGTCTCTGAGTGTAGAGTCGGGTCTGGGACATCACGGTGTAGTTTTCGGCCATCTCCTCATAGATGCCCCAGACCTGATCCTCATCCTTGGCGAAGTAGGAATTGCCGCAAGAAGCGTTCACCAGGCCCTGCAGCTCTGGTGTCAACCCGTAGAAGAAGCTCTGAACTAGGTTTGGCTTCGAGATATCGTGGTGCGGGCATCTGTCGGTGAGCTCTCTAAACCTCTCCCATGCCTCATGGAACTGCTCATTGGGGAGCATGGAGAAGTTGCTGATCAGGGCCCTCGCTGCATTGGTCCGCCCGAGTGGATAGTACTTGTTCAAGTACTCGGTGCGGAGCTGCTCCCAGGTATGGAAGAACCTTCCCAAGTGCTTCAACCAATTGGCTGCTCTGTCGACCAAGGAGAAGGGGAAGGAAATCATCCTAATGGTGTCCTCATCCACCTGTCGATCGTGGACGGTGCTGCAGATCATCTCGAATTCCTGAAGGTGGAGATGGGGCTCCTTGGTCGCGAGCCCATGGAAACAGGGTAGAAGATGAATGGTCTGCGAAGGGAACTTGAAGTCCCCCATGATCATCGGAAGAACAATCCACCGGTGGGTCAGCATCGATCCGGGGTTGTGCAACTCCCGCATCGGTCTGGCTCATGCTGCTGCTGCTGCTGCCGGCTGAGCTGTCTCATCGGGTTGATATGGTATCTCTGGCCCGTCTTCTATGGGCCTACGCTGCTCACGGTCGGCTCTCATCCGCTCCATCTCTCTCCTCATCTCAATCATGAAAGCTCCCTGATCCCTAATCTGCTGCTGCATCATATCGAGGGAAGCTATCAAGGTGTTGTTGATCGCACCCTGGTCCAAGACGTAAGTCTTCTCTACTCGTGGGCCTCCGGTGCAGTCGTCACTGCTACCGGACATGGTCTCTGCAAAGGCAAAAGACCCAAGCTCAGGTGCCGAAATATAATCCATCTGCTGCTCTATCTGATCGGGCACCTCTAGACTGTCAGAAGAAAGGCGGTCGAGGGGGGGGGGACAGGATGGAAGCGAACTCGGGTTCAGAGAGCGGGTCTCAGCTCTCGCGAACCGACCCAGATGAAGGGGCTGGAGTGCTCGTAAGCGGTGCAGCCAGAGGCTGCCTAAGGGACCTCCTACCCATCATCGTGATCTGGCGAGTCGGGCGGATTGGATCTGGAAAGCAAATAGGATCGGGCAAACAAACCCCAAGTTCACCAACGCGACGCGAGCTGATGACCGTAAGAGTTCGGTCTTTTATCTTGTCTTTTTTTTACTTTGGTGATAACACAGTCTAAAAGAGCGATTAAGCGAGCTGTTGGGAATCCAACGCCCCCAGGAGACTGTCCCGATCCCGAACTAGATCTTTCCCAGCCAGTACAAGCCGCGGACTGTTTACCGGCTACCCGATCGGCTCGCTCTGTTAAAGATATCGTGGCCCGCTTTACCAGAGACCGGAGCGATCCTCACTGGAGAACGACTAGCCCAGAAGCAGTAGCCTGAAAGGGGGTCGGATATGGCTCTACCTAGTGTGTGTGTCACTCTCTCGCCCAATCAAACCATACAAGGAGGGGGTTGCTGTCCCAATACAGATTTTTTTGTGAAGTGTTTTTTAGGTCCAATTTGCTTTAGCAGTCCCAAATTGTATGGTTTTCTCTTTTTTAGATATTTTCAAGCAAACAAATGCCTAACGAATTTTTCGGGTTCTCTTGATTATTTTAAGTCCATAAAATGGGGGAGAAGGCAAAAAAAGCTGATGTGCGATAAAATCAATGATGCATGCTGAGTAAGAAAGGCGTAATTGACTCCAATCTACATGCAGGGTAATCCGTGCATAAAATAAAGACTGAAAAAAAACTACCTATATGATGCACGAGGAAATCGGCCTTAACGAAGCAATTTCTACATGTGAAGAACCAATGACTAAGGGGTCAACAGGAGGGGTCGGAGTCTGGTCTCGGATGCCGATCGGTACCTGTCACAACGGGTCCTACCATCGTTGTATACGGCCTCTAGTGGCACATGACCCCTCAAGTGACCAGGTTAGCCTTTTCTTTATTAATTTTTAATTAGATCCAAATTACGATCTAATAGGAACATGCAGATAATTAGGTGTTTGGATCCTAATCAGTTACAGCATAATCAAAGAAAATCCTAAGCTAAGGCCAAAACCGCGTAAATCAGATAAGCAGTAAAATAAAAAACGAAAAATAAAACAAAACCGGCATAAATCAAGGTGAGGTCCCCCGAGCACACCGGTGCTCGGCGAAACAGACCCTGCAATCTACATGTCTGACTGAGAGTCCTGATACATGTATTATTACAATTATCCAAATAAAAATAAAATAAAAACTCTCCTCTCCCGCTCAACCTCTCGCTCTCTCCTACGGCTCCGTACAGAAGGGAGTCGCCTCCGACTTCCGCGGTTGCTTCGGCTTTCCGAAGAAAGCTGCCTCGGTCCTCGGGCCCTCACAAGAAGTCAAACAGAAGTGTCAGAAACAGTTATTATAAAAAACTAAGCAAGTCAAAATAAAATAATACAGAGTATATGCAAAAATAAAAATAAAATAAACACACAAAATAAAAACAAACAAAAACAAAATAAAACAAAATCAAAAGAAAATCAAAAGCCGCGGACGAAAGAAATGCCGTGGGAAAAACCGCAAAAATGAAAACCAGACAAAAATGAAAACAAAGCGACTACTAAGCTGTGCTCCCAGCAACGGCGCCATTCTGGTGACCGAGAAATCCTCTCACATATCCGGATAAGAATAAAATCACTCAAGGGTCGTTGCGACCCAGATCTCGAGACTCGGTCAATCAACAAAAATTCAGAGACCACCAAATAAAGCAAATAAATCAATAAAATCAAAAGCGGTCCTCGCTATTTATTTAACCTGGTATAGCAACCAGGGTCGGACTCGAGGAGCACGAATTGGCCGGATCGGCCTACGAAGTAGTCAAAAAATGGAATAAAATAAAAAGAAATGTTATTGGTGGATTTTAAATATTTTTAAATCTTTTTTTTTGTGTTTTTAAGAAAGAAAATATAAAAACAAAGGAAAAGCACTCAAACAACTATTTATAAAACACCACAAATAAAGTAGAAAAATCAAATAAAATTATTTTTGTGTTTTTTATATTTTTAAGTGTTTTTAGTGATTTTTTGAGAATTTTATAATTTTTAGTTGATTTTATAAAAATCGAAAAAGGGAAAAACAGTGAAGTAATGTGCAATCTGATTTGAAAGGCTAATTAAAAATAACTATTAGCCTATAAAAATCTGAGAGAAATTTTTATGAAAAGTAAAAATAAAAACTAAACTAAAGAAATAGAAATTGCATTTTTTTTAGTTTTTATATAATTTTTAATAATTTTTATGAGGTTTTTAGGGTTTTTTTAATTTTTATGATTTTATAAATCCAAATGACACAAAAAATGGTTAGAAACTCAAAGACAATAAAACAAACAAATCCTAATTTTTTTAGAATCTTTAAAGGTCGTTTTATATTTTTAGTTGATTTTCTATTTCAGACAGTAGCAAAAATAAAGGTTTTTTTCTTAAAAATAATAAAAAGCAACAAAAATGTCCCAAAAAAATAGTGAAATTTTTACACAGTGGTAGGAGCCACGTTTCCAAATTTCAGTGGATTTGGATTTGATTTGATATTTTATTCAATCACTACAAAGGCTACAGCACAGAGGGACCTATACACAATAAAAACTAAGTTACAGGGCTGAATAGACAACACATGTGAAAACTAGAAGGACATCAGCGCAAAATTCACATTAATTCAACACATGTCCGAATACAAAATGCACAGGAGTTTAAACGTAATTTTTAAAACATAAACTTCAATTCAGAACATCTACAAACCCCAGCTCAGATAATGCAAATAGCCCAAGATATCACGTGCCTAGCACGTGGTTCACATTCATAGGGACCAAAGTGTAATTCGAATTAATAAACATACAAACTGTAACACCTTGGAACTACAGGATCAAAGTTGTAAAAAGTCCAAAAAGCACGTGTCGAAGCACGTGTCTCACACAAATAGGGACTAAATAGCAAATATTCTAAACTAGAGGTCCAAATATGCAAATAACCTAAAAGTGCAAACTTATTTCATAGACTAAACAAAAACTAAATAAAACTGCAGGGGTATGGGCGCAAGTTACCCAGCCGAGGCGCGTGAGAGGCGCGTGAGCGCCAGGTGTCGATCGGTGCACGGCTGCGAGTGCACGGTCCTGATGAAGCCCTCTAGAGGATCCAACGGTGCTGGCTCGAGGGCTAACGTGGGGGAAACGTGGCCGTCAGATCATGGATCTGACGGTCTGACGGTGGTAGGATACGTGCGGCTGAGATAAGAACTAGCGCAGCAGGACATTCCGACGGCTGCGGGAGGATCAGGAAGAACTCCTCCTGGGAGAGCTTCTCCGGCTATCTGGAGGAGATCCTGACGGCCGATGGAAGATCGGAGAGGTGGGTTCTCCTCGCGATGGCGTTCCGCGTCGGGTGGTGGACTCCGATGAGGCCCCCAACGGTCGGATCCTCCGGCGAGGGAGGATGGACCTGGAGCAGCTTCGACAAAGAGTGGAAGCGCGACCAAGGGGGGTCTCATGTGCTTATTGTCCTGCAAAAAGAAGCTCTTGCTCAGAGGGATGCTCCAGCATAGGTTATTGGCAAAATGAGGAAGAGAAGCGGCTTGGTTGGGCTACGGGGGGTCCCGGCGAAGGTGGTAGATGGAACCCGGCTCGATCGAGGCTCAGATGGGCCAGCTCGAGGTGATCAGATCGTGGAGCGAAGGTGGCGATGAGTCGAAGAGTCGATCGATAAGGCTAAGATGGAGTGGCAGAGCTCCAGCCACTGGGGCAGAGCTAGCGGAGTTGGGATGCGAAAATCGAAGATGAACTATGCAAAAGAGGCTAAAGGGTCTACCTGATGATCGAAGTCGACTAGGGAGGAGACGCTGGTTCTCCGGTGGTCTTCGCCTCGATGGAGCGTCGCCTCCAGAGGCTCGGGCTTCGCCGGCGGCAGAGCACAATGACGATGGTCGCCGGACCTGGGCTACGCGCCTCCAAATCCTCACTCAAACACTTGCACTCACTCGCTGTCACTCAAGGAATACGGTGGAGGTCCTGGGAGTCAAAGATGAGAGACAAAGGTTCGGCTAACGGCGGAAGAAGATGACACTATATAGTGGTAGGGATCCGGCAAAGATGGAGTCGGGCATGGAATTTTGGTGCATGGATCCCTAGGAAGATCCCCGGGCATGGATCAGAGATGAATCAAGGCTAATCAGGGCTCGTGGTTTAGAGAAATGGTTGGCGGATCAGAGTGCGATAAATGGGAGAAATCGGGTCCTCAGTGCAGATCCACGCAAAGGCGTCCAGGGGGGAGAGTTGACCGGGGGTCAACAATCCCCCGTGGACTAATGAGAAAAAATCATTGGAAAATGTTTTGGAAAATCAAAATAAAATAGAAAATGACCTTATTTCAAAATATTTACAAAATGAAAAATATTTATTTATTTTCAAAGAATTTTTCAGTGATTTTTATTTAATTTTTTAGGAAAATAAAATACGTATTTACATTATATTATTATATACATGTGTCTATGCCTATGTATTTTTTATTTTTATTTTTTTATTTTATTTTTCCACATTTCAATTTTATATTTTATTTATTTACATTATAAAATATGGAATATAAAAAGATTTTTATTGGATTTTTATTAATTATTACAAGGGGAAAATAAATAGGTCTTTTATTGTATGTACATGGTATATATATGCTGATGAGAGAGAATTTATTAGTTTTTATTTTTCTTTTATTTTTCCCATTTTTATTTTAGTTTTCTTTTTATAAATATGTACAAAATAAATGGAACACATAAATATTTTTATTTTTAAAAACTAATACGTACATATAGAGGGATATGTACACCACGTTGAGTCACCCTATCTCTCTCTACTTATTTTATTTTGCGGTCAGGCCCTTGTAGAGCCTTTCCTTGGGTTCAGGTCACTCAATATTTATTCTAAATATTTCCCTCATTTTCAATATTTATTTGTTCTTTTATTTTTGCACAAAAACATGCTAATTATTAGTATTTACATAATGCATGCTCTTTGTCAATTTATTTTATTTACACAAATATACATGGTGTTTTGCACAGGTTTTTAGCTAAAATAAAAGAATAAAGAGTGATGAATGAGGATTCATCAATAAGTCATTGGAAAAAATGGAATAATTACAAGGTGGTTCGAGGGTCAGACTACCCGAGTGAATGGAAACCTAAATCTAATTTTCTAAAATGATCCTAAGTTGTTTTCCTCCCCGGCAATGCTGCCATCTGATAATCCCGAGGATTACCCTTTTAATTTAATCAAATTAATGATTAAAATATGTTCTTTCATTGCAGTCGGGAAAAATCAGATTAATCAAAGATTAACCACAGAAATCGATGAATCAATGAATTATTTAATGAGTGGTTTATGTATATTTAACCTGGGCAAGCCCCAGGGTCAACTCAAGGAGGCAAAGGAACAATATCGAATCAAATTAGACGAATTAGCTCACGATTTTCCAAGTGGAATTTTTTTGTTAATTTTTTTATGCGATAAAAATGCAAATGCACATGCGATTGAACTAGGTTATAAAGAAATCAAGCAACTTAGCTAAATTATTTTTAATGCAAAATTAGTCCAATTTAGCCCAATTGTATTTATCCTAGAAACCTAATCCAATAATGAATGCAAAATGTATTTTTTTGGAATTTTTAGATTTAAAATGCAACAATGAAAAATGTAAACTTTTTAGGGGTTTTTATGCAAATTTTCGTGCAAACAAAATGCAAAAATTTTGAAAATTTTACTAGAAGTGAAATTTGATGAAATGAAGCTACCTAATTTTTTAGATTTTTTGAGAATATATGAATTTTTTATGATTTTTTTACTATAAACAGTGTGACTGTGAGTTTTTAATTTATAATAAATCTACAAAATCAAATTATCCAGAATCAATTTATCTCAAAAATATATTTTAATGAGCAATCTAGGAGACTTGAAATTTCACAAAATTGATAATCGTGGATTTAATTAAAAATCAATTATCGAAATCACTCAACTATTTATTTTATGCACAAGACATCTCCATTTGCAATGAAATTTGGAAAATAATTAAAGCACATTCATATGCATCATCTCTAATGTTTTCACAATTTTTAGAGTAAGTGTTAATTAAAAATGAATTTCAGATCATGAAATGGGTAAAAAATTCAATTTTTCTCCAAAATAAATTTCAGTAATTACTGAATTCTCATAAAATTCTAATTAAATAAACAATTTATAGAGAATTAAATGATCTACAACATGTAATTTTTATATAAAAAATGATGCAAAATAAATATCCAAATTAGAGCATAAATGCATGGGTGTTCTTGCAATACAGGAAATAGAAACTCAATAAACAAACTATGCCTAAGAGCATTTTTGCAATTTCAAAAACATGAAAGAATAAACATGCAATTTTTCCAAAAAAAATAAAAAAAAATAAAAGGGACCTTGCAGAACATGGGTTCCATGTTTAGGGCAGGCTTGGAGGGCGGCAGAGGTGCAGGGCGACTCTAGCATGCGGAGGCCGTAGTTGGTGGGCAGCGCGCCCACACGACGAGGGAGCGGGCGGTTAGGCATGGGCTGAGGGGCTGGCATGCAGCGAGAAGATGCGCCTACGGTAGAGGCAGTGTGGCTGGAAAAAGCGACCGTTGGAGGGGCACACGTGCAACTGTGGCTGAAGACGGGACCCGCGTGAGGAGCGGCTGGCGGCCGCTGGAGGGGTGAGAGGTGGCATGACCGCAGAGAAGCAACAGGGGCGGGGCATGATCTGGAAGCGGTACAGCTGACCCGTGTAGAATGGATACGTCCACACAAGAAGGCACGGAGGAAGTTGCGGCTGGTGGCCACAGGCAGAGGGTGACCGCGCATTGGCAGAAGCAGCGCGGTCAGTGGCCAGGGGGGCCAGGGGGTGCTTGGCCATGGCTGGAGGTTGGCGAAGGAAGGGTGGGATGGCCTGCTGGAGAGGGGGTGGCGGGCGTGCTGCGGTGATGGCGGTCGTGTTGTGGTGGCGACGATCGGTGCTGTGGTGGCGGCGGTTGTTACTGTGGTGGCGTGGACGGAAGGGACCTTGCGATCGTTTTTTTATTTTTTTTATTTTTTGTATTTTTTTCTATTTTTGTTTAACAACAAATGAAAATGAAAAAAATGGAATGAAAAGGAGGTGTTGGTGATATATGATGATGATAATGATGTAAGAATAAAAATAAAAAATATAATAATGAGGTGGTGTGCATTTGATGATGAAAATGATGGTGGTGAGGTGATTATGGATCAAACAAACAACAACAAAAATGTGAGATAAAAAAAGTGAGAAAGTGGAGATGGATAACTTACATGTGATTCGCCGGATTTTGGAGGAGCCGTGCTGCAACTCTGATCGTGGCCTCTATCTGATTGAACGAAAAATAAGAGAAGCTTGGTTGTGACCTGAAGAGATGCACAATGACACGAGTAGGAGCCCTCGGGGATCTCGTTTTGCGACCGTCGTTGCTCGACCGAAGGGAGCTGACGCTGTCACCGACAACACTTGAGGGCTGGTGGTCTCTCCCTCTCAATTGAACAAATGGGGGATGGAGATAAATGAAGTGGATGAGGGGAATAAAAAGAGGAGGGAGATGAGGAGGAGTTGAAACAGAAGTGGGGCGGAAGTTGGAGGAGTGGTGGAAAATGAGGGAAGAATGGAGAGTTAGTGGCTTGGGTGGAAAGTTAGAGTAAAGAAGTAAAAGAAAAAAATATAAAATAAAATAATAAAGTAAAATAAGTAGGATACTAAAAATAATGAAGATAAAAGAAAATAAAATTTAAAATATATAAAAATTAAATTAGAAAATGAAAGTAATTAATTAAATAATTAAATAATTCTGTAATAAATAAATAAAATAAAAAAAATTACGAAAATAATAAAAATGGGGTGACACGTGGATGCTCCAGGAGCTGCCACGTGTCGCTCCTAGAAAATTTAAAATTTTAAATGGCAAAAACATCAAAAAGAAATAACAAAAGGGGTCAAATCAAAAAGTGGTCAACACGAAAGTTGCTCGTGTCGACGAGATCTAAAACTTTCATGAAAGATTATAAACCAAAATAAGCTATATGTACAAAGTGTATTTTTGGGTGGCATCTTATAAGAATATAATACCGAATTTTTATCTTTTACGGATTTTTTTGTCATTTTAAATAAGACAAAATCTAAATAAATGTTGAAAAAATATGAAATAAATATATACAACTTAATCTATTTTTTATATAAATAAAAAGATAAATAAAGGGTATTTTGGTACATATGTACAATGTACAAAGGGGCCTAAAACTGAAGTTTCACATACGAACTCCGATTTTTAAGAAATTGGTCTTGTTTTGAAGGTCTTTGAATGTATATTACTTTCAAAGAAAGTAGATCTAAATCGGACGTTGTATTAGAGGATATGTACATTGTAAGGTTCTTAATCTCAAACTAGGGCTCGGGTTTAGTGGACAATTTTACAAGTTAGTATTTTTTGATCTTTTCCTATATTAGTGATAGTAATATATACACTATAGAGTTGATTTTATTGAATTTGGAGTTAGTATAAAATATATATAAATAGAAGAATTTGGCTAATATACAAGTGAATATTTACAAGTGAACTTGGCTTCTTATTTAATGTAAATATGAATGCTAAAATGCACATATTATTTCTAAATGCATGAATGATACAAATGCAAGATAAACAATAAAATGCAGCTAATTACTCAGGAATAAAGCTCTATTTTCAACTTTTAGAGTGATGAATCACAAATTCATCAACCCCCTATACTTCAATCTTGCTAGTCCTCGAGCAACTAAAATGGAATGCAAAAGTAAAATGCTTTTGGATTCCATACCAAGGTCATGAACAAAAGGTGAAAATGGAGCATGACTCGACCTTTGGATTAGTAATGTGGCGGAACCTTATTGGGAATTGAATTTAAGACCAAACAACCTTTTTAAGTTCCACAAGTCTTCTATTCAAGATGCATCAACAGTCAGGTCAGAACAAATCCTCATAGGTAAATTCTATTGACTATGAATCTTAATTGTACTGTGTAAGTGAAATATAACTCTCCACATCAAAAATGACAAATAAATAGCCTCCTCTAACAAGGTAACTCTAATTCCCAGATAGAGCAACTCTTTCCTCAAGGAGCGGGGTATTCCCTTCTAAGTTCAAGTGTGACCAGCTCAAGAATTGGGGGTAGAGAAGCGAATGGATTACGACCGGTGTAGTCACATATCCATGAAGCTTGACCAGTGTGGCCAAGTTCAAACTGCAGGCTTCCTTGGTATGAGACTTTGAAGTATATGTCTTGCTTATTTGAATATACATACTCCGGTAGGCATTTATTTTCAATCAGGCATGTCCCCATTTTTGGAGTTCTTTTTTTCTTCTTTTTTTTGAACTATATACAAGGTGCAACATGTACATAAGGAGTTTTTTCTTCTTGAGCCAGTAGACTATCCCTCTTTGGAAACATTATTTCAACCCACAGCATCCTGTCATTAGATGTCGAGGCCACTAGACTAGGTTGAGATGCACTACCCTCCTTAAAGGAGGACGGATGTTTCCACCCATGTGCTACTCCAAGCCAAAGGATTTTACCTCCTCAACATCTCATCACTGAAGAGCTACGTACACGCTGCTTCTTCAAGTTAGGTCACTGTCTAAGGGAATTGTACGTGTGTATGAAATATTCTACTTAGACCAATCAAGATGAGATGTGAACATAGACTTGCGGACTCAAAGAATTAAGTCACTTGACCTGAAAAATCTTAACTCCAATTCCTATAAGGTTCCTCTGAAATTAGGTCAATTAAGGTCAAATCAAATCCATCCTCGACATCTATTCATAACTTGGTTCAGAACCCGCTAACTATTCACTTTGCATATGCTAGATATGCAGATGAGTTGCAGATGACATGCTATATAGAAGAGTAAAGTGCGAGACACATTTTTGTTTGAATGCAAGGATGACATGCAAGAGTAAATAAGAAGCCCTTTTTTGTTTTTTTATTGTTGTTTTTTGTTGTTGTTTTTTTTCGTATACCACCTCCTTTACAACAAATTTTACAAAAGTATATATTCTTTTACAAGAATTTTATAAGTTCTTACACAAGTATTATACAAATTATACAATATACTATACAATGCAAGTATACATTATTTTACAAAAAGTTTTTTTTTCAATTTTTACCTACCCCATAATTATTGCATAATATATACAAAAATATGTGAAAGTATGAGCTATGGGTAAAGTATATATGTAGTATATACATGCCCCCTATACTTAGCGTGTGCTATGTCCTCAGAGCACGAGAAGCGATGAAAAGACATAGCATGTGCTAAGCGTAGGAGAGCTAAAATAATAAAACGTATAGAAGTCGATCCCCCCATACCTAGGATCTGGCAACCTAAGTGTAGAAGAAGATAAAAATGGGGTGGTAGAGGTCAGGAGTAGAAGTGGATGAATATATACATGACGGGCATCGATTCCCCCTATACTTAAGCTCTAATCAGTCTAAGTCTAGGACATAAATGAGTGTGAGAACTGATGAGATTTGGAGAATATACAGAGAATGGTGAAGAGACTCCGGTCACTCTCCCCCCTATACTTAGGATCTGGTCATCCTAAGTATAGCCATAAAATGAAACAATGTGGAATCGGGGCGAGTGATACGAATCACTGAGGAGGGAGGGAAATAAAAGAAAGAAAATATAAACAAGGAGGAGTGAGAATATACAAGGATCAAGAAGGTTTGTGAAGAACCTTCTTGTGAGAGCGAGGAGGTAGGAAATATACATATGTGTCACTGTCAGAATCATCCTTAAATGAATAATAGTGAGGTGTAGGGATCGTCCAATGAGGGTCGACACACGGCTACTTGCTCAGATATGGCTTAAGAGCAACCGAACTGAGCTCACTCATATAAACCACCTCATCCAAACCCGATGAGGATTCCTCCAAAAATTCCTTCTCCAGTGTGTTGAAGGAAACTTTCTTAGTCGATTTTCTATAACCTAGATCATTTAGAGGGAGTGGAGAGCGACGTGCCTTGATGGGTTCAGGGAAACACCGCGAGCAATCAATTCTCGACTTCCTCTCACTAGATAACTGACTAGAGGAGGGAGCAGTCGTATTTTTGGGTGGGGTCAATTTAGTCTTGGTTCTCTTCTTTGAAGGTTCAGGATGTGGTACGGTGCAGACCATGGGTTCCTCATCAGACGAGTCACCATATAGATTGTAATATTCCTGAAGGGTCAATACGCATCTCGGAGAGGTGCTAGTGATCTCAGTTGGCTTGGCATTACTAGTCACGAATGTTGGATCATCGAAACGGTCAAGTAAATCAGCAACAATCGTGTCCGACTCAATAACAGCTTCGAGTCGTGAGTCTTTTATTGTAGCTGACACAGTGGTGGTGATGTAAGCAGCGAGAGTCATGGATGTGTGGGGAGTCTCTAAAACAACGGTCGGCTCGATAGTTGGTATCTCAGGAGTATCAGAGAGGTGGGACTCATCTACTTCTCGATTCTCACGACTGTCAGCATCTTTGTGGGTCACCTTAGAGTAGAGTGTGTCAAAGAATGGGTGAGGTCGAAGTGCTCCCAATGTTGTAAAATTGATTTCCTGAGTCTCACAATCTATAGTCGCCTTAGCTGAGGCTAATAACGGCTTCCCGAGAATAATAAGAGATTGGGTAAACTCTCCTTGGTGTTCAATGTCAATGACTGTGAAGTCTACCTGGAATAGAGAACCTTGGAAAGTAATGATGACTGAAATGGTTCCTCTCAGTCATTTTATAGATCGATCAACGAGCTGAACGTTCTCTCTCAACTTTCTGATTGGCCTGAGTTTGAGCTTGTTAAACACAGAGACCGGGAGGATATTTATCGGTGAGATCATCAATTCTAGCATGGGTGAAGGTAGTGTCTTTGATCTCACATTCAACCCTAGGCAACCGCTTCACACTGCGGCTCTTGGCCTTTCTCCCCATCACCAAGGAGGTGGCCATAGACAGAAGATGTTTCTTAATCCTTGTCCTCTTATTACGTGACCTCTTGGGCATCAATTTACTTTCACAAATCTTTTGAGGTCAGGGAAGTAATATATGGCCTTTGTAAGGGAAGCTTAAAAATCAGTTCTTCATCGAGTGCTTCCCTTAGGGCAGGATCCAATTTTTTAGATCTTTTTTATTTTCTATTTTTATGAATTTTTCTGATTTTTCAATGTTTTTGTTCTTTTTGGGATTTTCGTTTTTTTTGTTATTTTCAATAGGTGAAGGAGGGGAAGGTAAGTGGTTAGCAGAAGAGGGAGGTAGAATGGACTCCAACTATACAGAGTGTGTGTATGTTTCCTTGTATCCTCTAAGTTTTCAACATTGAATCCACATATTCCGTTCTCCACTTCCATACCTGAGCTGGATTGAATTGAAAGGATATGTTCGATGACATTTCTAAGTGTATCCTCAATAAATTCATATATCTTCCCAACCCTAGAAATGTTATCCTCCAAAGAGTCCTCATAGCAAATCATTGAAGTAGTTTTTCTACTCGGAGGATATTGTTGAGATCTTGAAGTCTCATACTCAACATGCCTAGACTCTGGATTGTAATACTGGGTCGAGTGTGGACCATCCGATTGGCAGATATTGTTTGGAGCCTCGAATAAGGGAGTCAATGAACGGGGGGCTGATACGTCTAGCTCATGATCCTAAGTGTCACGACCCCGTTTCCCGGGCCGTCAGATCCTCCCATATCCGGATCTGGTTACTCAGCAATAATTTATTCAGCAATCACAACTAACATTCAGAAATATACTGCAAATAAAAATACTTGGAAGAAAGTATTTCAACACTTTTCCATTCACAAAATAAAGTTCAGATGATACACTGTCCCGCTATAACCATTACATGTACATCAGCTTGAAAGGAAAATATACAAAAGATTACTAACTACCTTAAAGAGTAAAGCTACTGTGGTTGGCTGGATGTCTAGTATGTAAGTCGGATGAATTTTTAAAGTCCTTGCGATGGCTCACCGATACCTGTTGGGTTTTTCATAAATCACAGGATAAAAATTAACGAATGCCAAGTAATGAAGAAGATAAAAGCAAACAAATTGTGTAATTTTTCAAAACTTGAAATCACAAAAAGTTCATTCCTTTCATTAATTTAAGTCCTATTCCTTTCTATTCCACATCAGGAATTAGTCCAGGGGAACCCCACCATTCTTGGACTCCGAAGCTGTGGATGCTTCGGGATTGGAGATTGTGTTGATCTTGGTAAGCTTATGCCACCGCACGTCGCCTCAACCAATCCTCCAATGGTACCCTGATAATTTCCTTTTCTTTTATTAAAAAGGGTCTCAACCCTCAGCCTGGAAAATCAAATGAGCACACCGTCCTCGAGGACTCGGTTGCTTAAAACCTCAGGCTAACATTTAATCATATAAGCTAGCGGCTTTAAATACATATTATCGTGACCCAGCCACTATTGAACCATCCGTGCCTCCACATGGCACGACCACATCTTCCATCGTTCCAACCCGAATATATTGGCTCCCGGTACCACGCGTTGCAAAACATTCAATTTGTGTGCACTTATCATAACAGGGCAACCGTGTACCACCCAGGTAGGGAAACGCCAATACGGGTTCCTTCCGACAAACCTACAGGTTGCATGCCCGACCTGTAGTACTACTCCCTGTCATACTTAACGTGACACACGATCCTTTTCAGGATCCAACTCAAACCACATCAATTCACATGATGTAATTCTTTCATTAAGTCTTCGATTTGCATAATAAGCAATACTTAGTATAGACTCACGTATATATTATTCATATGCATATATACTCGTATTTATGTCTGTTTTAACTCCCCGACCCAAACTTTCAAAGCCAACGCATTAATTTGATGTGTAAATCTTATTTTAGTAGGAATCACAAAGCAATTCTTCAGACTTATTCAAAAATAGCCAAAATTAGGGTTCTTCGTAGCAAAGAACACAAAATCAAGAATTTCAATAATTTCTTATGAAAACCCAACAGCAAAAGGAAGGATTTCGTTACCTAATCGAGCTCTCTCTCGTGTATGCAAGGCTTTATCGTGTTTCATTTTAGAAAGACTACTTTAAGGCTCTTGAAAAGATCGAATTTCATGTTCGTATCAAAACGCTAAGAACATGTCAAGAACGTGAAGAACGAACGAAGAACACGAAGAACGCAAAGAACACGAAGAACGTCAAGAACATATTTTCTCTTAAAATTTCGGTAGAGTTTCCCCTTATATCGGGATATATTTCTCGGAAAATTTCGGCAGAGTTTCCTCTTATATCGGGACATATTTCTCGGAAAATTTTGGCAGAGTTTCCCCTTATATCGGGACATATTTCAAAATAAAAACGAAAAGAGTTTCCTCTATAAAATCAATCGAGAGGAAAATAACAACGAAACTAAAAGAATATACTCAACAACAAGAGATGAAGAACCGGTAGACACCACACATCTTAGGTGAGTGAACGTGTGACGAATCACAAGGTCACTGACGTGCATAGCCGCCCGCACCTAAGTAGGGTATTACACAGATTTCTCCATCAAAATAACTATAAAAGCATAATGCGAAGAATGCAAACATAAACGATGGAGAATCGGTAGACACCACGCGTCTTAGATGAGTGAACGTGTGACGAATCACAGGGTCACTGACGTGCATAGCCGCCCGCATCTAAGTAGGGTGTTACACAGATTTCTCCTCGAACCACAACAGGAAAACGAATCGGAAAGAAAAATGAAGCAAGAACAAAACTTGGAAGAACAAGAGTATGAATTGAAAGCCTAGCTTACGAAGCAACTAAGAGAGGATCATACCTTTCTCCTCCTCGTTCTCCCGGCAGCGCTTCGCTAGCGCTCCTCCCTCGCCTCCCACTCCTCCTCCCAACCTCTCTACCCTAGCCTTTGGGGTGGTGGTGGTAGTGGAAGTTGTAGAGAATGAATGGGTAGGAGGGTCTATTTATAGGCCCCAGAAAACCACTAACCATGGTTAGAAAACCATGGTTTAGACCTTAACCATGGTTTAGCGGTCCATGGTTTCGGCCTATGGTTTTAGCCAAAACTTATCCCAAACTTGAAACTTAAGTTAGAACATTCTAGAGGATTCTAGATTCACTAATGACGCTTAATTAATACTAATCGTGATTAAATTTCACTAATCGCGATTTAACTTTCGCGGCTTACGCTTATCTTTTGTTAACTATTGATTAGTGTTTACTAATGATCATTAGCGGCTTTCAATCATCATTAATTTCTTTAATCATGTTTAATTAGTCTTAATGACAGTCATTATGGATTAATGACTTCTCTTTCTTCGGAAAATCATAACAATTCGAAATGAAGTCCGATTCACACGAAACAAATTGCGTTGGTTTCCTCTTGACGAGCCGGATCTTTTTATATAGGATCCAAGATATGCCAAGTTCAAGGCTTTACAATTATAACAACCTTAAAGGAAGTTTCGTCCTCGAGACTAGAAATGCAGGCATAACAACCTTAAAGAGAATGAACGTCATGTCATTTAAAATGAACATATACATAATACATAATGTTATCATTCAAACAAGTACGGGTATTTCTCTCTCATTTCTACCTCAGGTTCCCATGTGGCTTCTTCAAACTCTTGGTTTCGCCACAATACTTTAACTAGAGGCACCTCTTTGTTTCTCAACTTCTTGATATCCCTTTCAAGTATTTGCACAAGTATCTCTTGGTATGTCAAGTCTGGCTCAACATGTAAATCATCATAACTTATCTTATGCTCTGGATCCGTAATGTACTTTCTTAGATTTGATACATGAAATACATCATGTACTGCTGAAAGATGTGGAGGAAGTGAAAGTCTATAGGCAACCTTTCCAATCCATTGAATAATTTCAAAGGGAACCACAAACCTGGGTGCTAACTTCCCACACAAGCCAAACCTCTGAACACCCTTCATAGGTGATACTTTGAGAAATACATAGTCACCTACCTCAAATTCAAGGTCTCGTCGCCTGGTATCACTATAACTTTTCTGGCGACTCTGAGCAGTTAATAGTTTTTTTCTAGCAAGTTCTACAGCTTACCGTGTCTCCTGAAGTCTATCTGAATCATAAAGGTTCTTTATTTCGACCTCTTGCCAACACAAAGGAGTAGTACACTTTCGTCCATATAGTGCTTCAAATGGTGCCATGCCAATACTTGTATGGTAACTATTATTGTAGGTGAATTCTACAAGAGGCAAATGTTTAATCCACGATCCCTTCCATTCTAAGGCACATGCTCGTAGCATATCCTCTAGTGTTTGAATCGTACGTTCTGACTGACCATCTGTTTGTGGATGATATGTTGTACTCAAGCATAGTTGTGTACCTAAAGCTTTCATGAAGTTCTCCCAATAGTGTGAGGTGAATCATGAATCTTGATCAGAAACTACTTCCTTCGGGATACCATGGAGGCGAATCACATGTGTAATATATAACTCAGCAAGCTGGTCTGGAGTGAAAGATAAACTTATCGGAATGAAGTGTGCTACCTTTGTCAGACGATCTATTATAACCCAGATACTATCTTTACTACCAGTCGTCTAAGGTTAGCCAGTAATGAAATCCATGGAAATGCTTTCCCATTTCCATTCAGGTATATGGAGGGGTTGCAATAATCCCGGTAGCTTTTGGTGTGAAGCCTTTACCTGCTGGCAAGTGAAACATGAATTCACAAACTCAGCAACATCTTTCTTCATTCCTGGCCACCAAAGTATGAATGAAGATCCTTATACATCTTTGTAATTCCTGGATGAGTAGATAATCTTGAGCAGTGCGCTTCTCGTAAGATGTCTTTCCTTAGTTCAGGTGTGTTTGGTACACAAAATCTGTGATGGTTATACAGTAAACCATCTTGTATCTGGAATATCTCTATCTCATTCTTCTAAAGTTGTTGTTTCAAGTCTTTAAGGACTGGATCATCCTCCTGTCCTTTCTTTATTTTATCCCATATTTTTGGTTTGTATTGATGAGGAATAGTTATAGTATCAGTACTACTATCAAATGGTTTCCATTCACTTAACGTTGATAGTAAACCCCAGAAGTGGATAGCACTCACTAACCCGGGTGAATAAGTTCTTCTTCTATGTGCATCTGCTACGACATTCCCCTTACCAGGGTGGTAGGAGATAGTGCAATCATAGTCTTTCAGCAACTCTAGCCATCGTCTCTGTCTCATATTGAGTTCCTTCTGATCAAATAGATATTTCAAGCTTTTATGATTAGTGAAGACTTCACAAGTAATACCATAGAGGTAATGTCTCCATATCTTTAAAGCAAAAACTACGACAGCTAATTCAAGGTCATGTGTTGGGTAGTTCTTCTCATGTGTCCTGAGCTGTCGTGATGCATACGCAACTACCTTACCATGTTGGATAAGAACCGCCCCAAGTCCTTCTTAGGTGCGTCAATGTACACTGTAAACCCTTCACTCCCGGAGGGTAGAGTAAGGATGGGTGCAGATGTTAGGCATTCTTTCAGTGTCTGAAAACTAGCTTCACATGTATCAGACCATAAGAATGGGACCTCCTTTTGAGTTAGTCTAGTCATTGGCAATGCTATCCGTGAAAAGTCCTTCACCAATCTTCTATAATATCCAGCTAAACCAAGAAAAGATCGTATTTCTGTGACAGTCTTCGGGAGTTCCCAATTCATCAACGCACTAACCTTTGTAGGATCAACTGATATACCTTCCCCAGAAATAACATGGCCTAAGAAAGATACTTCAGATAGCCAGAAGTCACATTTGCTATATTTAGCATACAGTTTGTTCTTCCTTAGATTTTCAAGTGCCTTCCTGAGATGGTGTTCATGCAAATACTTATCCTTTGAGTAAATAAGCACATCATCAATAAAGACTACTACAAAGTGATCTAAGAACTCCTTGAATACTCTATTCATGAGATCCATGAAGGCTGCTGGGGCATTTGTTAGTCCAAAAGGCATAAGTAAGAATTCATAATGCCCGTATCTAGTTTGAAAAGCTGTCTTGGGAATATCTGTATCTTTAATTTTCAACTGATGGTACCAGATCTTAAATCAATCTTGGAATACACAGTTGAACCCTGTAACTGATCAAAGAGATCATCTATTCTTGGCAGTGGATACTTATTCTTTATTGTCCTCTTGTTTAGTTGTCTATAGTCAATGCACAACCGCATTGACCCATCCTTTTTCCTGACAAATAAGACAGGTGCACCCCATGGTGAAGTACTAGGATGAATGAATCCTTTATCTAACAGTTCTTGCAATTGTACTTTTAGCTCTCGTAACTCAGCCGGTGCCATCCTATACGGAGGGATAGAGATAGGCTGAGTATCAGGTATGAGAGATATTTCAAATTCAATCTAACGCTCAGGTGGTAATCCAGGTAGTTCCTCTGCAAATACATCAGGAAACTCGCACACTATAGGCACATCTTCTATCATTCTTTCTGACCCTGATGTAGTGGGTACATAAGCTAAATAACCTTGTCACCCTTGCTCTAATAACTGTTATGCCTTCAATGTAGAGATATATTTGATATTATCATTGGATGTCTTTTCAATGAACTGGAACTCTATCGAGTTAGGAAGGTCAAATGTTACTGTCTTCTGGAAATAGTCAAGACATGCATGATGCCTTTCTAACCAATCCATTCCTAGTATAAGATCAAAGTCCTCCATTTCTATTAGTAGTAGTGAAACAGGTAATGTCTCGCTATCAGTATTATACAATTATCCAAGATTTCTCAGACTATAAATACTTGTCCTCCTGGTCCCTTGATCAGATAGGACTGTTGTACTTCTACTGGTATCTTACCCAAAGTGGGTACTAACCGTCGAGCAATAAATGAATGTGAAGCACCAGAATCAAATAATGCATGTACTGAAAAGCCATGAATAGTAACGGTACCTCGTACGACTGTGACTGAATTGTAGGCTTGTTCTTCAGTGATTGCATTGAGCTGGCCATTAGGAATAGGCAAGCTAGAACTCGCAACACTTTGTGGTGGTTGTTGTGTAGGATATGCTCCTTGTGAGCCCCGACCTCTACCATGTCTTCCTCCGTGTGTTGCTCTATTGCTCGAGGTGGATGTTATACTGTTAATTGGGGTTGATTTAAACCCTGAACCTCTCAACTTTGAACAATCTTTCTTAATGTGGCCTTCCTGATGACAGTAAAAACACACACGTGCTCCTGTTTGAGCTGAAGATCCAGCCACAAAGATGCTAGCTCCTGCTGCTGAGTCGAGAGGATATAGTGGAGGTCTAGAGAAACCCCTTCTTCCTGATAATTCCTGACCCAAGGTCTGTGGTGAGCTTATATTAGAACCGGCTGGATGATAGCAACGATCTCTACGATTATAATGTGCCTTGCTTTTGGATGGTCAACCATTAAAGTGGAAACTTCTTCTTTGGCGATTTTCATCCCTCTCCATCTCAATACGAGAGGCGATGTCCATTGCTTCATCTACGGTTGTGGCTCTAAAACCAGCAAGCTTTTCTCGTAGATCTCCTTGAAGACCGCTAACAAATTTGGTAAGACACTCTTGTGGTGAAGTTTCTAGAGCTGGTGAGTACCGTAGTAGCTCAGTAAAGTGGATATGATAATCTCTTACGGTCTTAGATTCCTGATTCAGAGAAGACAACTCTCTTCTCTTTAATTCTTCCCAATGAGAGGGACAGAAGTGAGCTCGGAACCTCTCTTCAAAGATATCCCATGGAACAGGATCTGCTAATTTCTTTGAAATTGCTCTCCACCATCGTCTTGCATAGTCTGCTAAGGAGTAATCAACAAAGTGCACCCAAGTATCTGTTGGTGCGTGTATTATTCTAAACATCCTACTGACGTCATCAAGCCATAATTCAGCCTCGGCAGGTGTCTCTACACCTTTGAATCGAGGAATTTTTCCCTTTCGGTAATTATCTAGTAATGTTTGGTGTCTAAGAAGGGCCTTCTCCATTGCTCCTTCAGTTGGGGCAGGAGCAGACTCAGTTGAAGGATTGTAACTAGATTCTTCCTCAAAAAGATGGGCAGAACCTTCAATCCTGGCATCCGCAGGCTTAAATGCCTCGGGTCTCTCAGCCTGTGCATTGAGCCTCTCCAACAATGCTTGTTGCCTTTGCCCCATGTCTTGGAGCATTGCCATCATAGCCGCTAATTGTCTAGACATGTCTTGGTCTGCCATGATCCTGGGATGAGTCAAGGTCAAAGGTCAGATCCTATATGTCTTAGCATGATGTACACAAGGGACAATGACTTGTGAATGGTACTGCAGTCATTTATTAAGATCAAAGGATCTTAATACAACCTTAGTTTCTGAATACCACTCATAGTTATTAATTACTAAATAAATTACTGGAGTAACCAAGCTCTGATACCAATCTGTCACGACCCCAATTCCCGGACCGTCAGATCCTCCCATATCCGGAGCTGGTTACTCAGCAATAATTTATTCAGTAATCACAACTAACATTCAGAAATATACTGCAAATAAAAATACTCGGAAGAAAGTATTTCAACACTTTTCCATTCACAAAATAAAGTTCAGATGATACACTGTCCCACTATAACCATTACATGTACATCAGCTTGAAAGGAAAATATACAAAAAATTACTAACTACCTTAAAGAGTAAAGCTACTGTGGCTAGCTGGATGTCTAGTAAATAAGTCGGATGAATTTTTAAAGTCCTTGCGATGGCTCACCGATACCTGTTGGGTTTTTCATAAATCATAGGATAAAAATTAGCGAATGCTAAGTAATGAAGAAGAGAAAAGCAAACAAATTGTGTAATTTTTCAAAACTTGAAATCACAAAAATTTCATTCCTTTTCAATAATATAAGTCCTATTCCTTTCTATTCCACATCAGGGATTGGTCCAGGGGAACCCCACCATTCTTGGACTCCGAAGCTGCGGATGCTTCGGGATTGGAGATTGTGTTGATCTTTGTAAGCTTATGCCGCCACACGTCGCCTCAACCAATCCTCCAATACTACCCTGACAATTTCCTTTTCTTTTATTAAACAAGGTCTCAACCCTCAGCCTGGAAAATCAAATGAGCACACCGTCCTCGAGGACTCCGTTGCTTAAAACCTCAGGCTAACATTTAATCATATAATCGAGCGTCTTTAAATACATATTATTGTGACCCAGCCGCTATTGAACCATCCGTGCCTCCACATGGCACGACCACATCTTCCGTCATTCCAACCCGAATATATTGGCTCCCGGTACCACGTGTTGCAAAACATTCAATTTGTGCGCACTTATCATAACAGGGCAACCGTGTACCACCTAGGTAGGGAAACGCCAATACGAGTTCCTTCCGACAAACCTACAGGTTGCATGCCCGACCTGTAGTACTACTCCCAGTCATCCTTAACGTGACACACGATCCTTTTCAGGATCCAACTCAAACCACATCAATTCACATGATGTAATTCTTTCATTAAGTATTCGATTTGCATAATCAACAATACTTAGTATAGACTGACGTATATATTATTCATATGCATATATACTCGTATTTATGCCTGTTTTAACTCCCAGACCCAAACTTTCAAAGCCAACGCATAAATTTGATGTGTAAATCCTATTTTAGTGGGAATCACAAAGCAATTCTTTAGACTTTTTTAAAAATAGCCAAAATTAGGGTTCTTCGTAGCAAAGAACACAAAATCAATAATTTCAGTAATTTCTTATGAAAACCCAACAGCAAAAGGAAGGATTTCGTTACCTAATCGAGCTCTCTCTCGTGTATGCAAGGCTTTATCGTGTTTCATTTTTAGAAAGGCTATTTTAAGACTCCTAAAAAGATTGAATTTCATTTTCGTATCAAAATGCTAAGAACATGTCAAGAACGTGAAGAACGAACGAAGAACACGAAGAACGCGAAGAACACGAAGAACGTCAAGAACATATTTTCTCTTAAAATTTCGGCAGAGTTTCCCCTTATATCGGGATATATTTCTCAGAAAATTTCGGCAGAATTTCCCCTTATATCGGGATATATTTCTCGGAAAATTTCGGCAGAGTTTCCCCTTATATCGGGACATATTTCTCGGAAAATTTTGGCAGAGTTTCCCCTTATATCCGGACATATTTCAAAATAAAAATGAAAAGAGTTTCCTCAATAAAATCAATCGAGAGGAAAATAACAACGAAACTGAAAGAATATACTCAACAACAAGAGATGAAGAACCGGTAGACACCACACATCTTAGGTGAGTGAACGTGTGATGAATCACAGGGTCACTGACGTGCATTGCCGCCCGCACCTAAGTAGGGCATTACACAGATTTCTCCATCAAAATAACTATAAAAGCATAATGCGAAGAATAGAAACATAAACGATGGAGAATCGGTAGACACCACGTGTCTTAGATGAGTGAACGTGTGACGAATCACAAGGTCACTGACGTGCATAGCCGCCCGCACCTAAGTAGGGTGTTACACAGATTTCTCCTCGAACCACAACAGGAAAACAAATCGGAAAGAAAGATGAATCGAGAACAAAACTTGGAAGAACAAGAGTATAAATTGAAAGCCTAGCTTACGATGCAACTAAGAGAGGATCATACCTTTCTCCTCCTTGTTCTCCCGGCAGCGCTTCGCTAGCGCTCCTCCCTCGCCTCCCACTCCTCCTCCCAACCTCTCGACCCTAGCCCTTGGGGTGGTGGTGGTAGTGGATGTTGTAGAGAATGAATGGGTAGGGGGTCTATTTATAGGCCCTAGAAAACCACTAACCATGGTTAGAAAACCATGGTTTAGAGCTTAACCATGGTTTAGCGGTCCATGGTTTTGGCCTATGGTTTTAGCCAAAACTTATCCCAAACTTGGAGCTTAAGTTAGAACATTCTAGAGGATTCTAGATTCGCTAATGACGCTTAATTAACACTAATCATGATTAACTTTCACTAATCACGATTTAACTTTCGCGGCTTACGCTTATCTTTTGTTAACTATTGATTAGTGTTTACTAATGATCATTAGCGGCTTTCAATCGTCATTAATTTCTTTAATCATGTTTAATTAGTCTTATTGACAGTCATTATGGATTAATGACTTCTCTTTCTTTGAAAAATCATAACAATTCGAAACGAAGTCCGATTCACACGAAACAAATTCCGTTGGTTTCCTCTTGACGAGCCGGATCTTTTTATATAGGATCCGAGATATGCCAAGTTCAAGGCTTTACACTAAGCCCATGCATGTGGAGGCTCTTCGAATGTGTGGTATGAAGGTTGGTCAATGTGAGCTTGATCACTAGGGTCAATCAAGTCAGGAAGATTATATGATGCGTGACTCTCCATTCGATTTTTTCGATCGATCATGTTATGCCTTAAGGTCAAGTCTGGATGTGTATATGGGAATAGTTATTCGGTCCTAACTTGAGGTGGGGGTAAATAATTCTGACAATCATTTGTCTCAGCACTGGCTTGCTCTTCGAATCGTTCATTGATTCCAGCAAGTGGCCGTCTATAAGGTGAGTTAGCCCAGGTTGGAAAAGGGTCGAGGATGTAAGAAGGTGGGGTAGGTGAGAAGTACAAAGAAGTGGGGAAGTCAGTCGAAGTTTTAACTTCACGATCTAGATAGGGGTATGAGGAGGAATAAGAAGTTAAAGCTGATCATATAATGGTCGAAGAGGAGTGACCTGGATATGACAACCAATATCCCGACATCTTGAAGAGGAATCGATGAATGTAAGCGGATCGAAAATGTGCAAGTACAAAGGATAATTCACACAGACAGACACAAAACAAATGCAAGAGCAAACCCCAAATTCACCAACTCTACACGTGAGGGCCATAAAGTTTTGGCCGAATTATCTTGTCAATTTTAGTTGGTGATAAATGCAAGTCTTGAAAGATTACCAAGCCGTTAGGTTCCTGTACTTCCCTACAGACTGTCCTGATTCTTACGAAACCCACTTTCAGCCAGTATAGGAGTAAGTGCGGACCGTATAAATAGCTACTCGTTTCTTGAGGACAAAGCCTTACAAGGCGTCCTATAAACCTCCCACTCTGCTATGGAAATCCGAACCGTTTATCGGCTACCTGTAGATCCTCATTGAAAAGTGGCTAATCATTTCGAACCAGTAGTCTATATGAAAATCCTAGCTTTGGCTCTATCCTAGTGTCGTCTTTCTCTCACTTGTAAGTACAGATAATGACGGGGTTACTCTCCCGTAAACAAGGGTTAATTTTAGTCAAAATTTTTGGTCCAATTCAATTAGCAGTCCCAATTTTAGAGATTAGTAGTCATTGTAGTTAATCCACACAAGCAGTCACGTCTACCATTGAGTCCCAATTCATTTATCCTAAGTTAGAAAAACCGAGAGAGGGAGTCGGAAAAAGCCGATGCGATCGAGAAAACAATGATGAATGCTTGAGTAAGAAGACTTATAGTGCCTCCATCTCTCTACAATGTGGGATGCAATACTGAATTGAAATTTTACACTTTATGAAATGCAAACGAGAAAACCGTTCCTAGACAGACAGTTCTATTAGCGAGTGATGAACAAATTAATTTTGACTAATAGCTCTGCGATCTAAGTATGTCTCGTTATGAGTGATGTGTAGTCCTATAGAGTACGAGCACAAGCGAAAAATTTGCTCTGAGAGTCACGAGTGCAGGTCCTAATCAACGCCAATAAAACAACACAACCACGAAGGGCCGACCACCAGTCCTGATACACGCGCGAGATTCTGAACTGGAAATCAAGCAATTATTATACTTAAAAAAAACTAAAATCTCTCTTCGAAAATATTCTTGGTGTCTCGACAGCCGACTCAATCCACGAATCGTCGACCTCTGATGCACTTCGAGATGCGTTGACTTCAAGAAAGTCGCTCCAAGTCCACCAATCCCTCGCACAAAAAGATAAAATTTTTGTCAGAGACAGAAATCAATATATATACAAAAATAAACAAATAAATAATTGGAAAAATAAAACAATTACAAGGTCGTTCGAGGGTCAGACTACATGAGTGAATGGAACCTAAATCTATTTTCTAAAATGATCCTAAGTCGTTTGCCTCCCCGACAACGGTGCCATCTGATAATCCCGAAGATTACCCTTTTAATTTAATCAAATTAATGATTAATAGATGTTCTTTCGCTGTAGTCTGGCAAAATCAGATTAATCAAATATTAACCATACAAATCAATGAATCAATGAATTAATTAATGTGTGGTTTTATGTATTTTTAAGCTGGGCAAGCCCCAGGGTCGACTCAAGGAGGCAAAGGAACAATGCCGGATCAAATTAGATGAATTAGCTCACAGTTTCCCAAGCGGATTTTTTGGTACTTTTATTTATGAGATAAAAATGCAAATGCACAAGTGCAATTGAACTAGATTATAAAGAAATCAAGCAACTTAGCTAAATTAATTTTATTGTAAAATTAGTCCAATTTAGCCTAATTGTATTTTTCACAGAAACCTAATCCAATGACGAATGAAAAATGATTATTTTGGAATTTTTGGATTTAAGACGCAACAATTAAAAATGTGAACTTTTTAGGGGTTTTTATGCAATTTTTCATGCAAAAAAAATGCAAAAATTATGAAAATTTTATTGGAAGTGAAATAAGAGGAAATATTATGAATTTTTTTTACTAAAAATAGAGTGATTGTGAGTTATTAATTTCTAGTAAAACCACAAAATCAAATTATCCAGAAACCAAATTATCTCAAAAATATATTTTAATGAGAAATCCAGGAGACTTGAAATTTAAAAAAAAATAATCGTGGATTTAACTAAAAAATCAATTATAGAAATCACTCAACTATTTATTTATGCACAAGACATCTCCATTTTCAATGAAAGCGCATTCATACGCATCATTTCTAATGTTTTCACAATTTTTAAAGCAAGTGTTAATTAAAAATGAATTTCAGACCATCAAATGGGTAAAATATCCAATTTTGCTCCAAAATAAATTTAATTAATTACCCATTGCTCATTAATTTCTTATTAAATAGACAAGTGATAAAGAATTAAATGAACTATAAATGTAATTTTTACATAAAAAAATGATGCAAAATAAATATCCAAATTAGAGCATAAATGTAGGGGTATTCTTGCAATACATGAAATAGAAACTCAATAAACAAATTGTCCCTAAGTGCACTTTTGCAATTAAAGAAAAGAAAGGATAAACATGCAATTTTTCTGAAAAAAATATAAAAGGGACCTTGCAGAACAAGGGTTCCATGTCTAGGGCAGGCTTGATTGGCAGCGGAGGTGCGGGGCAGCTCTAGCGTGTGGAGGCCACGGCTGGTGGGTGACGGCGCCCACGGGAGGTGGGAGAGGGCGGCTGGGTGTGGGATAAGGGGCTGGCGTGCAACGAGATTATGTGCCTGCGACGGAGGCGGTGTGGCTAGTGGCCGCTGGAGGGGTGTGCGTGCAGCCATGGCTAAAGGCGGTACCCGTGCGAGGAGCGGTTGGAGACCGCTGGAGGGGCGCACGGGTACACGACCACGAAGGAGCAGCATGGGCGGGGCACGATCTGGAAGCGGTGCTGCTAGCCCATGCAGGAGGGACACACCCACGCAGGAAGGCACAGAGTAGGTCGCAGCTGGTGACCACCGACGGAGGGCGACCGCACGCGTGGGGGAGCAGCGGGTCAGTGGCCAGGGGATCGGGGGTGCTTGGCCATGGCTGGAGGTTGGTGGAGGAAGGGTGGGATGGCCTGCTGGAGAGGGGGCGACTCTCGTGCTATGGTGGCGATGGTTGTGCTGCGATGGCATAGACAGAAGGGATGACCTAATATGCGGAGGGGTGCTTTTTGTAATTTTTTTGAATTTTTTGTTTAACAGCAAATGAAAATGTAAAAAATGGAATGAAAAGGTGGTGTTGGTGATGTATGATGATGATACTGATGTAATAATAAATACAAAAATATGATCATGAGGTGGTGTGCGTTTGATGATGAAAATGATGGCGGTGAGGTGATTATAGATCAACCAAACAACAATAAAAATGTGAGATAAAAAATGAGAAACTGGAGATGGATAACTAACCTGTGATTTGTTGGATTTTGGAGGAGCTATGCTGCAACTTTGATCGTGGCCTCGATCTATTTCGATGAAAAATCATAGAAGCTTGGTAGTGACCTGAAGAAATGCACAATGACCCGAGGAGGAGCCCTCGTAGATCTCACTTTGCAACCGTCGTTGCTCGATCGGAGGGTGTTGAAGCTGTCACCGACAACACTATGGGCTAGTGGTCTCTCCCTCTCAATTGAAGAAATGGCGGACAGAGATGAATGAAGGGGAATAAAAAGAGGAGGGAGATGAGGAGGAGTTGGAAAAGAAGTGGGGTGGAAGTTGGAGGAGTGGTGGAAGATGAGGGGAGTTGGTGGCTTGGGTGGAAAGTTAGAGTAAAGAAGAAGTAAAAGGAAAAAATATAAAATAAAATGAAAAAGTAAAATAAGTAGGCTACTATAAATAATGAAGAGAAAAGAAAATAAAATTTAAAAACTATATATAAATTCAATTAAAAAATGAAAATAATTAACTAAATAATTACATAATTATTTAATTAATTAAATAAGTTAAATTACGAAATAATAAAAAAATGGGGTGACACGTGGCAACTCCAGGAGCGGCCATGTGTCGCTCCCAAAAAATTCAAAAATTAAATGTAAATAAAAATAAAAAAGAAATAACAAAAGAGGTCAAATCAAAAAGTGGTCAACACGAACGTTGCTCGTCTCGAGGAGATCTGAACTTTCATGAAGGACCAAAAACCAAAATAAATCATATATACAAAATATATTTTTTGGGTGGTATCTTGTAGATATAAAATACTGAATTTTTATCTTTTACAAAATTTTTTAGTCATTTATAACTAAGATAAAAATCAAAATAATAGTAGAAAAATATAAAAGAAATATTTACAGCTTAATCTATTTTTTAGATTTTTAATAATAACGAAAATAAAAAGATAAAATAAAGGGTATTTTGGTCAATATGTGTAATATACAAAGGGGCCCAAAACCCAAGTTTCACATACGAACTCCGATTTTTATGAAAGTGGTCTTGTTTGAAGGTCTTTGAATGCATATTACTTTAAAAAGTAGACCTAAATCGGACAGTGTTTGAGAGAGATATTCAATTTTAAGGTTCTTAGTCTCAAACTAGAGCTCGGGTTTTATTGGACAATTTTACAAGTTAGTATTTTTTTGATATTTTTCCTTGATTAGTGTTAGTGATATATACACCATAGAGTTAATTTTATTGGATTTGAAGTTAGTAAGAATAAATATAAATAGGTGAATATGGCTAATATACAAGTGAATACTTACAAGTGAACTTGGCTTCTTATTTAATGCAAATATGAATGCTAAAATGCACATATTATTTCTAAATTCATGAATGATAAAAATACAAGATAAACAATAAAATGCAGATAATTACTCGGGAACGAAGCTCCATTTTCAACTTTTAGAGTGATGAATCACAGATTCATCAAGGGCTCAGTGACAGTTCGTCTCACAATGAAGCTTAGAACATTGCGGAAAAGGCTAATGGCCTTCTGAAGATAGTCTCGTGATGAGCGTGCATTGAGGAAAAATCAAGCACAGGAGGAAGTGGCGAGATTGGGCCTACTGGAGGACATAGGAAGCTGGATGAGGAGGAGCTATAAACAGAGGGATGATTGATGAATTCGTGATTCATCATCTCAATATATTGATCTTAGCAAAATCCCTGATTAAAATCTCAAATAAATATCCATAAAATTAATAAAGTAACTCTTGTAAAATAAATACACTAATTATTACATATTATATTGTACAAAAGAAATTAACAATAAAAGGGTCGTACAACAAAGGAGTTTCTCACCTGATAGCCCAAAACTTCATATATTTTTAATTATTTCATTTCAACTCCTTTTCGACTAATTCTTTTCACTTATTTAGAAAATTTATAGAAAAATACAAAATATAAAATAAATTTCACCTTAAATAAATACTCCAAGATCTCAAAGAGAAAGCCGTTAAGTCCAACTTCATGGTCAAATTCCTGCTCCTTATGAACTCCAAATTCACCAAACTCACTTTTAAAGTTTATGCTAAAAAATTGTCTATCCAATGAAAGTGGTTTCATTAAAATTAGAGCTCGTTCAAAATATGAGTTTTGGGACCTAGTGTACGTTATATATATTATAAATATTCTTTCTTTCTTCATTTTTTATTTTCTTTTTATTATTTTTAAAAATCCAAAAAATCATTTTTGTGTTTTATTTTATTTTGTAGTAATTTATTTTATTTTTATATTGTAAATATCTTTTATTAAAAATACAAAAAAATAAAATTAGAAAAGTAAAAAAAACATGTACATATTGTTTGTCTTATTTTGTAAATTCTCCACTCTTTTTCTTCTCTTTATTTTATTGTATTTTAGTATCCTACTTTATTTTATTTTCCCTTATTTATTTTCCATTCTCTACACTAACTTCCATTTCTTCCATTAACCATCAAGTCGCCATCTAACCTCCCATTCAACTCCACCATTCCATCTAACCTCCCATTCAACTCCACCAAGACCGTGCTTTTCGTGAGCACACCACAGGCCCACTTCCATCGTAGGTAAGTCTCCTTTTTATTTTGTCAACAATTTTATTTTGTTTGTATTTTTTTCTCGCATCACATCACCGTATCATCTTCATTATTCATATCATCACCACCACCACTGCACCATCATGTTTGCATTTTTTATTCTTTGTTTAAGAAATCTAAAAAATAAAAAATTTAAATTTAAAATTTCAATCAAAACACATCAAAAAAATAAAAAAAGAATGCAGCACGTGGCCACCTCCCCCCCAGCTGTCGTCGGCGACCGTCGCAGTGCTGGCCGACCCCCACCTTCCAGGCATCGCTGCCAGCTACCACCTCCAGCCACGCTCCACTCCGTCGTCGACCTCCTCCATCCTCCAAGTTGCCCTCCCCCCTCCCCCGCCTATAGTCGCCAGTTGCAGTGCCCAACTTCCAGCCTCTAGCCGCACCGCTGCGCGCTGGCCGGCAACTGCCTCCTACATGGCAGCCTCCTAGCACCTCCGCGGTGCGCCTCGCCGCCTCGCACCCAGCACTACTCCCTTTGCCTGTCGACCTCCTTCACGCGGGGTGCGCCGCCTCACCGTCACGAACATGCCCTACCTTTAATGCAACAAGAAGAAGGTCTACTTTTTTATTTTCTAAAAATTGTGTTTTTATTTTATTATTTTTCTATTATTGCAAATTAATCCATGTACATGTTTTGTTTGTGAGTTTTGAGTCTGAAATTGCACAGATACCCCTATATTTGCATATCCATTTGGACATCTTTTTAGCATTATTTTATTAATGAAAAATTTCATGATGTTGAGTAACTAATCATGTATCATTTGACTATTTATTTGGATTTTTATGAGTTTTGGGTAATTAATTAAAATTGTTTAAGTGAAAAAGTTTATATTTTACCCAATGGAGCTCTTATATTCATATTTAATTCAAGCTTGCTCCAAATATTTCTCAAAAATCAGAAATGATGTCATGAAATGTGCTTTAATTACTGTCCAAATTTTATCTAATCAGAGTTTTCATGTGCATAAAATAAATTATAGAGTGATTTTAGTAGATGATTTTTATTTAAATTCACACATTATTTTTGCGATATTCCAACTCTCCTAGGTTGTATATTGAAATACCTTTTTGAGATAGTTTGTTCTCTAGATAAATTTACATTGTGAATTTATTATGAATTAAATACTTATTGTCACTCTGTTTTCATTAAAAAGTCCATAAAAAATTCATATATTATCTAAAAATTCCAAAAAAATTACTGTAGCCTCACTGCATCATGAAGTTCCACTAAAATTTTCATAATTTTTTCTTTTGTTTGACCAAACAATTGTATAAAAATCCCTCAAAATTTTGCATTTTTCATTATTGTATTTTAAACTTTAAATTCGAAAAAAATATGTTTTACATTCATCACTGGATTAGGTATTTAGGAAAAATATAATTTTGCTAAATCAGATTAATTTCACATTAAAATTAATTTGGTTAAGGTGTGTGTTTTCTTATTAACTTAATTCACCCGTATTTTGCATTTGCATTCATTTTGCATTAAAAAATACAAAAATTAGCATGGAAACCAAGATCTAATTAATCTGAATTAACCCAAAGTTCTTCCTTTACCTCCCTGTGTTCGACCCCGGACTTGCCCGGGATATAAATTTAAGCTGAGTGCTCTTTACATAGACATTTGATTTTGTTCTGCATGATTCGGTAAGTACTTGTATTACAACGAGTACAAATTATATCATGTATTTAGCGATTCAATCAATGATACAGAACATCATTGAGGATAAGGATAGGAAACATGAGATCGAATGGAGACAAAGATCCTGACAGAAATTTTTCCATGTGGTGACGAGCGTGCATTAAGGTGAAATCAGGAACTTGATCCATTTGATCGAAGTTGGTGGCGAGGAGTTCCATGGGGAGGAGGCACTTGCAAGAGAGGTTACATGTTACTTAAAAAGTAACATCTAACCTCTCCTTGACCATGGGATTTCCATATTGTGGCTCGAGGTGGTTAGGACTGGGGGTAGAGAGCATTTCAGATCTTGAGGCGGACTTATTGATGAGGCTATTTGGGTTGCAAGAGATCCATGAGGCAATATTCGATTTGAACCAAGACGGATGCCCTGGATTAGATGGGTTCCCGGTGTTTTTCATCAGAGAGTTTTGGAAGCTGGTGGCAGAAGAGGTGCTAGCAATGGTGTTGGAGTTTGCGGAGGGAAACTATAGATTTGATCGGCTCAATAGATCACTCATTTTTTGCTTCCTAAGAAGGATGTGGCCACAAACATTGAGAACTTTCGACCAATCACATTATCCAATGCAATATACTTGATTGTGGCAAAGGTCTTAGCCAACCTCTTGCGAGGAAGTCTTGACAGGATCATCTTGTCAGCACAAAGCGCCTTTTTACCTGATAGACAACTCATGGACAATGTGGTATTGGTTTCAGAGATTATTGCAGATCGGTGCAGATAAAATACAAAGGGAGATTTATGGAAGGTCAACTTCTCAAAGGCTTATGACTGTTTAGGTTGACATTTCATTGGGTTATCTCTGTTTAGATATGGATTACCAGATAGGTGGATCTCATGGATGAAGAGGTACATCACGACGTCTTCGTGCGATGTTTTTGTGAATGACCAACTGAGGCGTGGTTACTTCAATCCACAACATGGGGTTTGTTAAGGGTGTCCCCTGGCTCCGCTACTTTTTATCCTTGCGATGGATGTACTATCCATTATGTTTACCCGATAGTGACAGGAGGATTTTGTAAGGGTTTCACTAAGGAGGAGTTTTCAATCCCACTACTTCAATATGTGGACACGATCCTATTTGCGGAAGGAGGTGCAGAGAGCTGTAGAGGCATGTCGGTGGTCCTCGATATTTTCGACGATGTTTCGAGGTAGAGACTTAATAGAGTCAAATTAAAGTTTGTCTCTTTTGGCTTGGAGGATGTAGAGATTGAACTTTGCATTGGCTGGTTGCGTACCCTTCGCAAGGGCTTGCCATTATGCTATCTTGCGGTGTCATTGGTGAGTGGGAAGATGCATTTGACAGATTGTCTACTAGTGGGAGAAGATGGAGTGGAAGTTGGCGGGATGGAAGTCTGTATGCATGTCTAGAGGGGGAAGGTTGTTGTTGTTGCGCTCAATTCTGTTTGCAATCCCAATCTTTTTCTTGTCCTCCATAATCATGCCCATGGGAGTGAGGAACAAACTTGAAAGTATCATGAGATGCTTTTTTCTGATCGTCATCAGGACGATCGAGTCGGATATCTTTAGTGGATTGGAAATCGATTTCTGGTTCAAAGGACGATGACGCCTTGTGAGCGCATAGCATGAAGGATATGAACAAGGCTCTGATCAGTAAGTGGATTACTCAGATTTTGGGTGAATGTAGCAGCTTGGGTTGCACCTTGTTAAGAAAGATCTATGGTATCGGCTTGTTACTGCATGAGCACAGGATCTTTGGATGCATGCCTTCGTATTTTTGGCGAGGGGACTGTCGGGAGACACAGGAGATTCGTTCTTTTTGAGACCTATCTTTGGGAACGACACTGGATTTAAGTTCTGGATTGACAATTGGAGCGAGATTGGGCTGCTGAGCGTCAGAAATCTGAGGTTGATGGCGTTGGCGGTGGAGCCAAGTTTCTCTGTGGTGAATATTTGGGATGGACACTCCTTCCCTATATTTCGCTTTGAGCTATCAGACCAACACCTTAAGGAACTGACGATATTGCTAACGGAGTTGGATAATTTGGATGGGCCCACTGAGAGGCGAGACTGCTGGAGCTCGTATGATGGGGTGTTTTCGATCGACAACACATATAAGGTTTTGAAGAGGTCGATGGTTTTGGACCCGGGAGGATGTACGCCGGATTGTAGATGGATCTAGAAATGGAAGGTTCCAACGCATGTGATTGTCTTTCTATGGCTGTCCAGGAGGGGCAGAATCTTGACTGGAGACCGACTGCTTGATTTGTTTAGTTAACTGATCTGGCTTGTGTGCGATGTATGTGTGAGGTGGAAGATGCGGATCATCTTTTCGTTGAGTGTGGGAGCTCACAAAAGGCATGTGAGCTTTTCGGGAATAGTGTGGTTTGTTTAAATGGCGTGGCTAGGTTCTAGGAGTCCTTTGGTGTGGACTGGAATGGCACGGAGATGGGTCGATCGAGATGTCTGGCAATGATTTGGACAATTTGATTGGCCAGGAATGGTGTCATTTTCTGTGAGGAGTTATGCCATGGAGAGAATATTATTGAGCATGCTAGAGCGATGGTGCCTGACATGTTTACAAGTGTGTATTATTTTGGTGATTAATGATGACGTTCTCGGACAGGTGGGGCCTTTTTTTTGTTCACAAAAACAATCACGATCACCGCCTTTTGCACTGTCATCCCCAAACCTTTTACTACATCCGGAAAGGAACCCAACAAAACTAATAATATATACACAGATCCATCTCTAAGAACAAAGTCACAGACCCAGAAAAAATAAAAAAAATAAAAGAAACCTGAAAGAAGAGCTTTCCAATAAAAAGCCCACTAGAAGATTTCCGGAAAAAAAACCCACCAACGTTCTTCCCAAAACGAAAACACCCGAAGATCAATATGGTCAAAGCAGAGGGAGGAAGATCCAAATAGGACCTTCTTCTCCTTTATAATACCGGTCTACGTGACGAGGTAGATGGGCATCGGCGAGATGGGTCTCCTCTCCACATCCATGGCGTTGAGCTCCCTAAGATTAATGTATGTACCAATCCCGAGGAGTGTCTCCTCCTGCAAGACGGAGCTCGAGCCCTCTCCGTCATGTAGAGCGGTCCCAGACCACGACCGTTGATCTCCTGGTCGTTGCAATGTGGCCTCTGGTCGTCCTTGCCCCGCCTCCATCTCAGTAACTGAAGAGCTTTCTTCCACCATTTGGAACTCTTCTTTGTCTTCCCCTCTTTGGAGATGGGTTTCTGAAGCTTGAACCTCACCGAGTCCAGGGACTTCGGCTTGCTACTCTGCCTGCTGTTGCTGCTCGCCTCCCCCCATATCCTCTGTTCAATTTTTTTTCATAAGTAGAAGATATATTAAATATGGGTGCAATTGATGTTACGAAGACAACCAGGGAAAAGGGGATGAGGTGTGTGACCTGGAGGTAATCGATATGAGAGTCGAAACCGTAGTCGTTGAAGTGCTGCTGCTGCTGTTGACCGGGGATGGGGAAGATTGGATCCTCGATTGACATGCTGCTTTGGTTGTTCTGATGGAGTTCAGATTGTGTTGTGTTGGGGTCTGGGCCTCTCTCAGATTGTGTTGAGCTCAGATTGTATTGTTGTGGGTGTGAAAAGGGGTGGATTCGTGAGTTCGGCTTCCGAAGCAGAGAGTAGAGCCGTGTGATCCTCGTGGGATGGAATAGGACTCCTACATTATAGGATTTTTATCGGTTGTATTCTTATGAGATATTAGAATATCAGGTACGTCTCTCCTTTTTTTTTTTAAATATCAGTTGCTGATTTATTCTCGTTCTATCATTTATGTCTTTTAAGTTATTTGTCGTTTATCTTCACGATGTTAATTTAGGGACACAAGGAAAATAAAATTTAAGAAAAGATTGAATGATTTTTGACCAACTCCTCATCCTTCCTCGTCCTCACCCTCCTCCTCCTCTGCCCAACCTCATCCTCCTCCTCGCCAGCCTCCTCCTGCTCCCCAACCTCCTCCGTCCCCAAACACCTCCCTTCCTCCCCCTCCTCTCCTCCGCCTTGGCATCATCATCCTCCTCCTTCTCTCCTCCGCCCTGACCTCCTCCTCCTTCGCCCTCATCGTCCTTCTCCTCTTCTTTAAATACCCAACCTTCCGCTAATCACCTTGTGTTCTCCTTCTCCTCTTCACCACCATGGGCGTTGGTGGCAGCATGTCTGCAAAGGAGCAGCAAGCGCAACACGAGAGAGCCGAGTACCACCATCGCAACAGCATGCCCTTCTAGTGTGTATCCATCGACAAGCCCCCATTCACTATTAGTGACTTCAAGAAGGGTATGCATGTCCACTACTTCAAGTGCTCCATCCCCCATTCCTTCTCCTATGTCGCCTTCGACCTCACCATCGTCTCCCTCCTCATCTACGCCGCCCTCACCTACATCCTCCACCCCCTCCAGCACCTCGCATGGACCCTCTACTAGGTTGTCCAGGGTTGCGTTATGACTTGCGTCTGGATCTTCGCCCACGTGTGCAGCTACCATATTTTCTCTGATTACTCCCTCCTCAATGACCTCGTCGGCCTCGTCCTCCACTCCACCCTCATTGTCCCCTCCAATCTCCTCTTCTACACCCCAGCCTCTTCCTCCTCCTCCTTCACCCGCATCCTCCTCCTCCTTCCTCTCCTTTCCTCCGCAGGGCCTCATCCTCCTCAGCTCCCTCCTCCAGCTTCACCTCCTCTACCACCCCCTCCTCCTGCTGCTGCGCAGAAGAAGCAATCGAATCACTGCCTCCCTCATGGATGTTTTGTGCATCGATGAGGACAATGAAGGAGGAGGCAACATGTAGCGAAGGGGAATGGATCGGAGGAGGAGGATGGGTTGAGGGAGTGTTTGGACAGTTATGCCCTGCACAATCTAACCATGGTTTGAAAGAGACATGGTTAAGTTCAACTTATTGACAGCTAAAGCAACGAAGGAGCATAAGTTATTGAACAGTACAAGTCGAGGACACAACTGATATTCCAAAAACCTGATGGGCATAACTGATATTGCAATATTTCAGATGGACACATCTAATAAAAAAATCCTACATTTTATTAAGGGACCTTTTATATTAATACCTTTATATTATAAAAGTAGGGTTTTTTATTACGTGTGCTCTTATTAACTTCCACAATATCAATTTATGCATCTCTTTTTTAGAATATCAGTCACACCCCTAAGTTCTTACAAAATTAACAATTCTCCCATTTTGTTAACGTAAAGTAAAGACATAACTGATATTACAAAAGATTATAACTATAAATATTATAAGAAGATAGATGTACAACTAATATTTCAAAAAAAAAGGAACATAGAAGTTAGGAATGACACAGTTGATAAAAATCCTAAAAGTAAGATTTATACCGATTTGACCCTACAAAATTACATCACAACTCCTAAAAATAACACCAAGACCTACGGCATTCTACAACACAACCCTTGAACAAAGTATATGTGTTAAATAGAGTATGATTATAGGGATGGTAGTGCAATTACAAAGATCATGGCCACGTTTGTTTAAGCCCTCGAATAGCGGGTCAATTCTTCGTCCGGCCAAGAGTACGGGTATTCCCATCCACATCCTATTATTTCACTTTATTCTACTCTTATTCATATCTTTATTCCACCTTACTTACATTTATTCTATTTTATTCTCCTTATTCCTATATTTTCAACCGAACAGAGAATAGACCTTATCCTCCTTATTCCTCATCATTATTCATGCTTATTCCCGAACTGAATGTCCCCATAGGATTTTGTTGGGATTAGAAAATATTTCGTTGGACCATTGGTAGGGATGAAAAAATTGGATACATACAAGAATATGTGTTCCCATATCTTTATATTTTTAAAATTCGGATACGGATACGAGTACAAATATCACACGAATGTGCAAATGTAAAATTATATCTTCAAAATACGAATATGAATGCAAAATGAATATTGATAATTCATATACAAATATTTGATAAACGAATATGAATTAATATACAAATATTATACATGCCCAAATTTACTTAAAAGCTATAAGCATTTTCGATTAATAATAATTTCCAATATATAAAAAGTATACAAAATATTTTAATATTGAATGTGCATAAAAAATAACTAAATAATAAAAAGAAATGTAATGATATAATTAAATAATAAAATAAAGCTTACTAAACTTACTTCTTTGTATACCGCATAAGTATTGGTATCATCTAGAATTTGAACATTTGTATTCATATTCGTATTCATATTTGTATCTATATCTGTATGCTTCAAAAAATGAATATGTGTACCTGTATCCTCAAAAATTTAAACATTTATATTCAAATTCATCGTCAAAATTGAGAATATTATATTTGTATTCATATTCGATGATTGTTGAATATTTATATTCATATTCATTATATACGAGAAAATGACATTTATATTCTCTATTTGACGAATACGTATATGATAGGATAGAGATACATTTGTATTCATTTTCTTCCGATGCTTGTGGCTCCGCCAAACATGATCCATGAGTCCTAGGGATGCAAACGAACGAATACGAATGCGAATTTGGGTCATACCATAACCATATTCATTTTATATTACGAATACGAATACGAATACGAATGTTATACGAATGTAAAAAATCAAGATCCATATCCTCAAAATACGAATACGAATACGAATACGAATCTTTTACGAACGAATACGAATATCAAACGAATATTGCAATAAAAAATTATATATAAAAGCGTACCTGATTATTTGGCAATCACTTCCGCATTACTTTCATATTATGACTTGAATCTGAAATTTAACTCAGTATGATAGAATAATGTAATAACGAATAATGCAGTAAAACTGTAAAAGGGTTTGATGGAAATAAATAAATATCAAAAGGGTTTGATGTAAAAGGGTTTGGCAATAACACATTACAAGAATATGAAATTTACCAATAATCGATCGCAAACGGAGGCACAGGAGCAGGGCCGCAGGGGCGGCGTTGGGCTGGGCGGAGGAGAAGGAGGGAGGTTGCGGGCCGCAGGGACGACGTCAGGCGGGCCGCAGGGGCTGGTCTGGCCGAAGGGGATGGAGGGGGGCCGTAGGGGCTGGTCTGGCTGGAGGGGATGGAGGAGGCCGCAGGGGGGCAGAGGGGAAGGAGGGGGGCCACAGGGGTGGGTCGGGCTAGCTGGGAGAAGGGGAAGGAGGGGGCCACAGGGGCTGGTCGGAGGGGATGGAGGGGGGTCGCAGGGGCAGGAGCGCTGGAGGGGATGGAGGGGGGCCGCAGGGGGGCGGAGGGGAAGGAGGGGGGCCGCAGGGGTGGGTCGGGCTGGCTGGGCGAAGGGGAAGGAGGGGGGCGCAGGGGCTGGTCGGAGGGGATGGAGGGGGGTCGCAGGGGCAGGAGCGCTGGAGGGGATGGAGGGGGGCCGCAGGGGGGCGGCAGGGGGCGTGCGGGCTCAAGGGGCGGAGGGGAAGGAGGGCGATGGTAGGTGGGCGGTGGGGGCGGGTGGTGGTCCTGGTGGAGGAGGAAGGAGGGGGGCCGCAGGGGGCCGGCGCGGGCTGGAGGAGGAAGGAGGGGTGCCGCAGAGGGTCGGCGACTCTTGGGCGGATGGTGGAGGTCCGGAGGAGGGCGGCAGGAGCGCTGGAGGAGGACGGTTGGGGGCTTGCGGGCTCAAGGAAGAAGAGGTCGGGTGTCTCGGGTGGGAGTGGAGTGGGAAAATGCAAGAACCGAAAACCCTAAGTCAGCCATATGTTTTAAACAATTTAAATAAAATAATTTATTTATTAACGAATATTCGTATTCGTAATCGTATTCGTTTTAACGTTCGTATTCGTATTCGTATTCGTATTTGTTAAGTTAGGATTCGTATTCGTATTCGCAAAAAATTCGTTTCCAATATTCATATTCGTATTCGCCTGTCTTAGGAAAACAAGATCCATAACCTCTTTAAAACGAATACGGATACGAACGAATACGAATATAACCGCATCTGTTTGCGTCCCTATCCACGACTCTCCATGGACTATTTCCGGATGTCCATATTCCAATCGACCTATCGGATGGTTCGGCCGATGGGACTGCACGGTGGGCTCTATTTAGTGCAGGGAAGTAGCCGTTGAGACATTGGCCGACTTTTCTATGCCTCTTTTTTTCACACCCTTTGATTCAATGAAGATGTATACGTATTTATCTTATTTTACCCTCCTAAGTATGCACATGTCATTTCAGCATAGGGGTATAAAAATAAGGGATTTTCACATATACGTCAATAAATAAATATATATATATATACACATACATTCATGATTACATTCTAACCCTTCTATAATTTGTAATTGTGCTCAATCTAACCAGGTATAAATTCAACCATAGAAATCATTTTAGTTATTTTTACTCTCCTCCCCAACACATTGTTCCGAACACGATGGCTTGCGATAGACTTTGTAGAGGATGGAGGTGCATCACTTGAATCCGTATCGAGTTTAGAGTTGGGGGGAGGGGAGCTTCATCAGAGGGAGTTGGGAGGATGAGGAGGGAGGAATGACATCGTTGACAAATAAGGTGCATTCAATGGGTAAATCTGTCAACATTTAGTGGATCATGTTTGTTGAGTTTTATTGACTATGTGGGTAAATGGGTCTTTGGATGAGGGACTGTTTACCCGTCTCTTACGTGATCAACTTAGTGAAGAGAGATACCCTAATCTTTTATGAGACAGATTAGGTCTATGTGTGTCCATGTGATTTTTCCCTCTCCATAAGATTTTCCAGGTACATCATCGTGCCTATCTTCTTGTTGCTTGATCTTTGTCTTCAACGTGGTATCGGGGCCTACTTGAGGCTTGTTGTGGCATTATTGCATCTTCCACTGTGTTGCAAATTCTCTGGTGAAGGTTCTCTCAAAAGGATGCCACACTCCTCCTTGTGCGACGACCCCCTTGTTGCCTGCAAGCCCTGGCACCTCCAGCCCCTTGTGTGCGCCCCCCCTCCTTGTGCAGCACCTCCTGCCCCTTGCGTGCCTCCAGCCCCAGCACCTCCAGGACCTTGCCTGTCTCCAACCCTAGCTCATCCAGCCTCTTGCGTGTGGCCCCCTTGCATGGTGCCTCCAGCCCGCGTGCGACCCCCTTGCGCGACGACATGAGCCCTAGTACCTCCTTGTGCAATGATACGTGCCCTAGTGCCCCCTTCACGCGGCCTCCTTACATGATGCATCCAACCCCTTTCTGGAGCCCTTGCTGTGAGTCATTCTGAAATTGTTGGAGCCTTGGTCATCTGCGATTGCGGAACCCCTTGCTCTGTTCATCTGGTGAGGATACGACTACAATGGTTGGAGCCCTTGTTGCAGCCCAATCTAGTGAGGACAGATGCTTGTTGCATAACCCTTGGTCATGTCTCCTACCATAGTGTGTGCCCTCCTCCTATGAGCGCACTTGCTCATCTTGGTCCATATTCACAGTGCTATAGGACCGTGAGTTGATTTCTCTCCCTTGTTTTTTGCTTTTTGGTCGTGGTGAATGAACCATGTTGTTTTGTCATGATTATCCTTCCTGTGATTGTGCTGCTAGTGGGTGTTCCGTCCAGTACATTTATGTTGTGATTGTTGTCGCAAGAAGCTTTGTTATGTGGATCCATGGCTTCAGAAGAAACTGCGAATAACTATTAAGATGGATAATGTTTTGGCTCATGTCACCATCGTGAAGTTGACAAAGACAAAGTACTTAATGTGGTCTGCAACAATGGAGGCTGCCTTAGCCTCTCATGGTAGGGGAGGATACATTGATGACTGAAAAGGGTTCTTGTGATCACTGATAAGTTATATGAATAGTTGTACATTGAGTATATCCAATGCCTAAATAGAATCATCAATGTTGTATCTCCTGACATTCAATCGCTTATTCTTGGGAAGAAGTTTGCCAGAGAATAATAGCTCACCCACGAGAGCATGTATGGGCAGAAGAAGCAAGATATATGTATGTACCAATTGAGCAGGGATGTTTATATTATGAGACAAGGATGGCTGATTATTACTGGATACTATGCTTTTTTAAAGATCAAATGGGAGGAGATTGATTACTACTGTATTGATACCTAGACTAGCCCTGCTGATCATAAAAAAATTGGGACGATGTATGGAAGCATATGATCTTCATTTTCTTTGGAGGACTAAATGTTGAGTTTGAGGCAATCAGAAGCCAATTTTTGAAAGTTGGGATTAGGTCTGAATTGAATAGATCTATCATGATATTGAGTCTAAGGAACAACAAAGTGCAGTTAAGAAAGATGATCAACTATACAATTTTGAAAGATCTGCTTTGTAAACAAAAGGAGCAATAGTGGGTATTGGAAGGATAAGAAATGTGGACATTGCAAGAAAATAGGGCATGGGGTTGATTATTACTAGGAACTTCATCCCGAAAGGAAGATGAACAAAAGAAAAATACCATTTGCAAGTGATGCTAAAGGTAAGAGGCTGACAAGTGATCAGATCAAGGATTTGCATGCATATGTTCAGAAAAATCAGTCTCTGATAATAGCAAAGGTAATGCTTATGTCATCAATGCTGCCATGGCAGCTGCAACCTACAAAGGTAAAAACTTTTTTAATGACTAATGGATTATTGATAGTGGGGCATCTGATTATATGACTAGAAATGTTAAGAAGTTTTACGAGTATACACTTGTTTTGGGACAAGAACGAGTTACTTCGTCGGTGGATCCTCTGTCATTGTGGCTGGCATAGGAAGCATATCTATCATCGACAAAATTATCCTAAAGAGTGCTCTTCATGTTTTCGATTTTTTCAAATAGTTTATTATATATTTTTCGCATTGATAAAGACGCACACTATTAATTTTTGATGCAAATACATGTGTGATGCAAGACTTGGGGACGGGGATGTAGATTGAGATTAGTTGGTAGTTGATGGAGTTTATCACCTTCCTGCTCGTATCGTCTCAGCTTAGATTGCCGCCACTAGTGATAACATACATGAATATGTTAGTTAACTGAAAAAGTAACATGATCGTCTAGTCCATCATGGTTTTTCTACTCTTTTTATTTTATTCCAGGCCTATGCAATAAAGTATATCATATTTTTTCCTCTTGTGTAGTGTGTAAGTTGTCAAAACATACCAGAACAATTTATCATATTTCTAATAGTAAAAGTACCGTTTCTTTTCAATTGCTTCATTATGATGTTTGGGAACCATCAGGTGTGATGATTTTAGGTCACAAATATTTTTTACGTTTATAGATGATTTCTCTTGTTATATCTATGTGTACTTGATGAAAAACCGGAGTAAAGTTCTGAAGAGCTGAGAGATCGATGAGGTTAAGATGGAATAAATATGCAATGTCGTTGTTCTCAACCAATCGATTCGGTCAACTCAACGAGAAAAATATGTATAAACTACTTAAGATAAAATCAATCAATCAAAGCATTTTAAGCAGTCTTCGCTATTTAATTTACCTGGTATAGCGACCAGAGTCGAACACAAGGAGAACGATTAAAAAACTCAATAGTCAAATTTCAAAAATAAAAGATTTTTTAGTGATTTTTGATTTTTTTATTTTTCTCGAAATAAACACACACTCTTTTTTTATTTTTTAATTATATCAAAAATATTCAGAAAAATCCAGAGAAAATAATTTTGTGTTTTATAGGTTTTAAAATATTTTTGGTAATTTTTGTAGAATTTTTAGATGTTTTTGTATTTTTTCTAAAATTCAAACAGTGGCAAAAATAACAAACAATGCACAACCTGGAGTAATTTACAACTTAAAAATAATTTAAGTGCCCAAAACTCCTGAAAATTATTTTTTAAATTAATTATAAACAAATATCTGCACACAGAAACTGAAATCATAATTTTTTATTTTTCTACAATTTTCTACAATTTTTCGTAGATTTTTAGTGTTTTGCATTTTTTGGATTTTATAAACAATTAATGCGTGAAATTTGGATAAAAAATGAAGGACAATAAAATACAACTACTCTATTTTTTTGGAATTTTTCAGATAATATTTGAATTTTTATGATTTTTCAAATTTCAGGCAGAGAAAAATGCATTGTTTTTTATTTTTTTAAAATATTAAATAAACACAAAATGGGATGAAATTTATATGCAATGAAGAGGAATATAGTAGGAATATTCACAAATTTTTACAGAATTTTTAGAGAGATGAAAACATTTATTTCCATAAAAATATCAGGCATAACAAATAAAAATATGAATAACAAGGACTAGAATGTAAATACTTAATGTTTTTACATCAAAAATTAAAAAGAAATAAACATACGAGTGGAAAGTGAAAATTACCCACTAAGGGCATGTGTGGTGCATGATGAAACTGAGGCAGGTCTTCTTTGTAATATTTAGAATTTCAAGCAGCTTAATTGTAATTTTTCTAATTTATTTTTTAAATTTTTTTATTACCCTCCCCCAGGGTTCTTCTGTTCGTTCTCTCAAAAGGGGAAGGGGCCAAGGGAAGCTGACGCCCCTTCTGTTTCTTCCAAATCAAAGAGGGGGGAGGGCAGGCGGCGATTGGGGATGATGATGGACAACAGGAGAGGGCTCCTGCGATAGCAACATGAGGAACGGGAGCCGCAGGCGGTGGAGGTTCTGCGCGGTGGTCGCGGGCGGGTTGCGTAGGTGGAGGCAAAGGGAGCACAAGATCTGCAGGCAAAGGGGACGTGCAGACAGTGCTGGGTGTCGGTGGGGCTGACGAGCTTCCCACGTCGCGTCGAGGGCTGAAGGTGATGAGAAGGAGTAGCCCCTGCAGGAGGGGTGTGGAACTACGGTGGTGGCACCGTCGTGCGAGCAACGGCCGAGGGCCGACCGGCTGCGTGAGCGGCGGCCGATGGGGCTTCTAGGCAGTGGACTCACACGACGGAGGGTGGCTACAGGCTCCGAGACCAGGGTAGCGTGACTGGTGCGGCTGGAGGCTCGGGAGACACAGGCGGTGGAGGTGGCGACCCTAGCGGAGGTTTTGTGCAGTGGTCGTGGGCGGGTTGTGCGGCTAGAGATGAAGCGAGCGTCGCACGGCTGATGGTGGCAGGAGGATTGGCGGGGTCATTGGCCGTAGGTAGACTGTAGGCTTCCATGCGATGGACTCGCTCGGCCAGAGGCAGGAGGCCCTGGCGGCGGAGAAGGCCGGAGGGGGAGCCAAAGTAGCCTGGCAGTGGTGGCGAGCCAGGCAGGCTGGGCGAGCGTGATTGGGAGCTGGCGCCTGATTTTTTATTTTTTTGTAAAACTGCAGGAGATATATGTAAAAATAAAAAATGTTTTATTTTTTTTATTTATATTGAATTTTCCTGCAAAATAAATGTTAAAAAATATATTTTAATTTTTTTTATTCTTGCAACAAAAATGTTAGAGATAAAAACAACTGCGGATTTTTTTATTTTTTTATTTTTTTATTTTTTTATTTATAAATAAAACACAGTGCGTGAATGAGTGTGAATCTGGCGAAGTGAGAGGTAGATCCGGATCTCCGAGCACCGTACATGGTCAGAGGTGTGTGGTTGCGTGAGGTAGAATGTGAAGCGGTTAGATCGAGAAAATGAGATGGAAAATCAGTGTCGGATCGGAAATCAAATATGAGGTCGAAAATGATGTCAACTACGACTAGAAATTATACAACTAAATGAATGTGAATTGAAATCTAAAATTAATCTAGAAGAACAACGGAAAATAAAATGGGTCTCACCTTGGGATTGGATACGCCGTGATGGCCTCAACGAGGATCGACTCGCTGTCACCAAACGACTCGGAGGTTGGGCACCCTTCTACGATAAGAAGTTCTTGGAGATCGGGCTCCTCTCCACCAAAGATTGATCAAATTGTGAAGGAGGGAGGATGAGCTCAATAAAAAGAAGCAGAAAATTCAAAAAGGAAATTATGTACAAAAAAAGAATGTAATTAGTGGTTATTTAAATTAATTAATTAATTAATTAAAAATGAAATTCAGAATTAAATAAATTTATTTAAATAATTAATTGACGAAAATTAATTAGCCACCTTAATGATGGCTATTTAAGGTAAAAAAATCAAATCTTATATACATGGTAGGTTTTCAAATCAAATAAATTAATAAATAATAAAAGGAATTCGTAATTATATCAATTTAATTAATTAATGTTAGATATTAATTTTTTGTGATCTTTTATATAAGGAAATTAGTTATATACAAGTATTATATACATATAGTACAATATACACATGTACAAATAAAGAAATTATTTTTAAATGATTTTTTATTTTTATTATTATTTTTTATTTTTATTATCAATAATGAAGAGAATATTTACATTTATTTATATTATATATAAAAAATAAATATAATAAATATACACAATAAGTGGTAGAATTACACAAACCACCCAAGAAAATTAACTTTTCAACCGTAACTTCAACAATTATGAAACTATAGCTATTTGAAAGATAATTTAATTTAGAATACAATGGAAGTGAGTTTGATGCAATTTGAATTCATATAAAGAAGGAATTAGTTTTTCAATTATAATTTTACGGCTTTTCCTGAGTGTGATTATTTGTAATCTATATATTATTTTATTTTGCAACTATTTTTAGTATTTACAAAATATTTTATTTACGACTTTTGTTTAGAAAAATATTTAATTTGAGGTTAATTTATATACAAATAAAATAGTGTAAGTTTTGTACAAATATATAGGGAAAGATTTGCAAATTATTTTTGGATTTTTGAAGTAAAGACCATATCTACCCTACTTTATTCCAGGTCGATCAGATCAAGTCTTGACATTCTCTCGAGGTTCGGGTCAGTCTAGATTTATTTCATAAATTCATCCTTTATTTTTCTTTTATTCTTTATTCTTTTATTTGAGTATAGAAAGTATTAAAAATACATATTTAACAAATGCATGCAAAATGCTAAGTTCATGAAATTAGTGGATATTTATAGCTATTTGACTAAGGAAATAAAGCTAAAATAAAAGAATAAAGGCGATGAATCATGGATTCATCATTTCCATATTTTTTACCTTTGCTAGTCCCTTACCAAATACTTACTTGAAAAATAAGTGAAAACAAAAATAAAGAGAAGAAAAAGGAAAGAAATTAGAACAATGTTGACTTTTAAACTTATCTTCATAAAATTGTAGTATGGAGCTCTGTCGGACCTTTGTATTATTAATGTAGCAGAACCTTAATAGGAAATGGATTTAAAACCTAATAGCCTCTAGGTTCCACAAGACTCCTATTCAGGTCTCCTCAACAGTCAGGTCAGAACAAGTCTACATACACAAATTCTTATGACTATGAATTACTTGTACGGTGTAAGTGAAATATAGCTCCTCATCTCAAAAGTAGCAAAGAAACAACCTCTCTCAACAAGGTAACTCTAGTCCCTCGATCTAGCAACTCTTTCCTCGAGGAGCGGGGATATTCACTTCTAATTTCAAGTACAACCAGCTCAAGAAGAGGAGATGGGGAAGAGAATGGACGGTAACCAGTGTAGCTACCTATCCTTGGATGCATGACCGGTGTAGCCAAGTCATCCGTTGCAAGCTTACAAACATTTGACGTTGAAGCTCTTATTTTTATTTTTTTTCACTTGTATATACACTCTGGCATGCATACTTTTCAATCAGGCCTGTCCACTTTTGGGAATTCTGCATTTTTTTAAATATATACAAGGTGCAGCATGTACATTAGGAGTTTTTCCTCTTGAGCCAGTAGACTATCCCTCTTTTGAAGCATTATTGCAACCCCACAACATCATGTCTTAGACCTCAACATCGCCAGACCAGGTTGATACACACTTCCCTCCCTAGAGGAGGACGAGAGGTTCCGCCTAGATGTACTACCCTCGTATGCTACCCCAAGCTAAAAGATCATGCCCCCTCACTACCTCCTCCATGAAGAGCTACGTGTAGAGTGCTTGTCCAAGGTAAGCCACGGTCTAAAAGAATCATGCGTGTATTATTAAATATTCTACTTAGACTAGTCAAGATAACATGTAAATATAGTCTTATGGACTCGAAGAATTAAGTCATTAGGACTGAAAAATCTTAACTCCAGTCTTATAAGGTTCCTCTGAAATTAAGTGGATTAAGGTCCAACTAAGATCCATTCTTCACTTTTATTCCAGACTTAGTTTAAATGTCAAAATTATCCAGAAAAATGCATATACAAATGCAAGAAAATATGTACAATGTAAAGAAAGCAAAATCTTTTTGTGAAACAATTTTCTAATTTTGATTTTTTTTACGGATTTTTGAAAAATGATGCACATGCAAAAATAGTTTTTATGCAAATTTTTATAGACATTTGGGTTTTTAATTTTTTTATAAACAAAAGGTTAGTAATATATATAAGCATATGCACTTTTTTAATAAGGGTTAGGGATGAGATACACATATTTACACAGGGGTGAGTCAATTATTTACAAGAATCATGTGAAAAGATTTACAACTTGAGTAATTTATACAATTATATACATACAGTTTGGTGATGCATATATTCCTCAAACTTATTTGAAAATAATTTTACAAATAATTTTAAAAACTATAATTCAAAAAAAATTCCAACAATTTTACAAACATTTACAAGCATTTGAAAATAATTTTGCAAATATTTTTCCAATAGTATATATAGATTTTCAAAATAATTTTTCAACTATTTTTAAAACATTTGCAAATAGTTTTACAAAAAAAATTTATTTCACATAAAGAAAAGAAAATTTTATACAAGCCAAAATATTTTTACGAAGGTTGAAAATATTTTTCAACCATTTTTCAAATAGTTTTCAAAATATTTTTCAAATAAGTTTTCAAACTACTTTCAAAATATTTTTCAAAATATTGAACCTGACTTATTAATCAGTATATACAAAAAGAATTCTGAGGAAATATATGCATCTCCTTTTTTTGAGTTTTATAAGTATTTATACATTATTTTAGCCATATTAAAAATATAAAAGTACAAGTTATGGCTAAAGTTTATATACAATATGTACGACACCCCCCTATACTTAGCTCGAACTATGTTCTCATAGTGATCAAAGAGCTGCAAAGGAAGACATAACTCGTGCTAAGTATTGGGAAGTGAAAATAATACTATACTACAACAATGAATAAAAGAATAAAATTAATAGAAGTCGGAGATCCCCCCATACTTAGGATCAAGTAATCCCAAGTATAGAAGACTGTACACAAGGGGAAAATCAAGGGTTAGAATGTACAGTGTCTACCTCCCCTATACTTAGGGTAAACTATCCCTAAGTATAGGCAACAAAACAGAGGTAAAAAGAATCAAGAAAATAATAAAAAAATCTGACACCCCCCCTATACTTAGGGTAAAGTAAACCCTAAGTATAGCATAATCACAAGATGGAGGCGGGTGTTAGACAAAAGAATGTGCGATATGGACAACTGGATCTATATAGCTGCGGGAGAAAGTGATAATCAGTCATGAGATGCAAATGATGTAAGTCAAAGACCACATCTCATGCAAAGTAGATAGAGGTGACTGAAGGATATGGGAAAAATCCTCAAGCGCATCACGGAAACGTGATGATCGCATCGAATGCAATCGGCAGCGACTAGTCACACTAGTTGCTCGATGAATCGGAAATTAAAATTTTCTATGTGACGAAACCACATGACCTAAGAACACTTCTCGAATTTTCGACTAAACCACAAACAAGTAATAGGATTACCTATTGAAGCGTGGTTGTGATCGAGTCTCTAAACAAAGAGACCTCCTGTCTCAAGTCTGATCAGATGGAGGAGACGCTTGCGAGCGCGTGGATGAGACACGTGCTTCTCGCAATCCATGTTGATGATCCAAGCCACGGATCTCCTGATCTCAACAAACGAGATAAGACGTCTTCTTCACGAGCAAGGCACGCCGAAGTAGACGGAGATCCACGAGCAAACTATCGGGCAGCATAACGACGACGCGGCGGCGATGGAGGATCTCTCTAGGGCATCCATGATGGATGGCCACATGAGAGATAGAGAGAGTAGGCGTGTAGAGAGAAAGGAGAAAGAGAGAGCATTCATTGATGTGTATGTTGAAGAGCAAGGGGTGTCTCTTCTTATATTGGGTTTTGCGATTCCATGGATCACAATCCATGGGATACACATAATCAATGGATGAGATTGATTTGTGTTTCTTTCAATGGCTAAGATGTTGTTGTAAAAACACAAAAACTAATGATTTAATTTAAATTAATTTTCATTGATAAATCAACAGAATTAATTTCAAATCAAATCATCATTAATAAGAGAAAAGATAATGAAGAGAATAAACCAATCTCCTCTTAAGAGGGGATGGCTACTCTACTCCTCATGGAGAGTTGTAACCGTCCACTCCTCTTTGGTAGACTTGGTCTATCTTTTCAAATTATCATGAGATCTCATTATCTCATGATATATATCATCATCTCTTGTTGACAATATTTTCATCAAAAAATAATTCCAAATTATCTTATGGAAAAATATCAATCATGCCATTGAAATTATGTGAATCTTATTCACAACCCAAAACTAAATGTAAATTATATTTTTAATTAATCATCAAATGTGAATCCAATTCACATGAATAATCAATTAACAAATATAAATTATAATATGTTCTATCTAATATATTATAAATTACATTTATAATATATATGATTAATATGATTGTGTTATCCACATTATTTATATCCATGATAATTAAATCACATTTAATCATCTTGGATCTCCTTTTCTCATGTGCCCAAATAACATGAATCACATTCACATTATTCACATCTTTTGATAATTAAATCACATTTAATTATCTTAGATATCTCTCCTTATAATATGAATCAAATTCATATTATTCATGATAATTAAATCACATTCAATTATCAATTTTTCTCGATGCTTGGATACATATATCAATAATGAAATTATCCATGAACTCTTTCAAGGATAATGCACTTTCTCTGCGGATACTTGGAGATAAGGACATGGCGATTGTATTGTTCCACGTATAGAGACTTGGATATTGAGATCATATCTCAAATCCAGATCTCGGGCCTCCCATAGATGCTTGATTAAATCAAGACCACAAATCTAATCTTCTCATTGCATCTGAATCACATTCAGATCAATGTCCAACATTTGGATCAAGATCAAATTACTTCTCTACTGAGAGGAGTCACTAAAATCTAGACCCGTTTCATCACTCCCTATGAATGGAAGCATCATGGTTATACAATCGTTTATGATCACATCACCCTCAGGTATTCCCAATACCTGTACATCCTGCATACTGGAAGACCCAGAATAAACCCGAAGTATTAGATCAACTTTATATTTTCTACTTCAGGGTTTTATCAGTACGTTTCTCATTTGATCATTGGGAGTTGGTATCGATCATATACTTTCCAAAAGCATATATCATACCTAGGTCTTGATCATATACTTTCCAAAAGTATATATCAAACCTACAAATTCAGTCAACCTTCCAATGTGAGACGACCGTGCGCACGGAATTTAATTCTTCCCAATATCTCATGAGTGAGCTCATCTTCCAGTTCAGTAGTAAACATGTATGATCCCTTTGAGAGATCGTATTACTCGTATGCCCTTATATGCACACCAGCACGTCGGTGTATAGACCTTGGTTTGGTCATCATCCTATTGGTCTACCAAATGTACATACTCAGATATATAGTAACACATATATCTCCGGTCAGAGGATGTGTGCCTATATCATGACAGCATACGATATAGGACTTTGGTTATCTCGATCTCGTTAAGTCAACTCTTTGACCTAACTAATCTGACACCTCCGAATCTCTGTTCCTATGCAGAGGACCTGCATCAAGAGGTCGGTCAGATATCAGCCTATGTGAGAAAGGATTTCCATTTCCTACTCAGGCTGGAGATCATCTCTTAACAATCATTTGACGGTGCTTGATGAGTCCTCAATCTAACCCTTTAGATATTCATCTAAGCACCATCCTCTATGATTCAATAGTTGAATCAATAGTTGTATGATTATTAAGATGGCCATGGTACATAACTCTAATTGTACTAAGGGACCTATTATGCAAATTAGTTATTCTTCATTTCAGATCAGGGAATGATATCTACAATAACATTTATTGCATAATGGCTCGCTGTGGGCTCGCATGTCCAACAATCTCCCACTAGCCCAAAGAGCCACTAATGGGCTAATCATTTAAACCCACACTCATGTGACAATCATAGGCTATTTACAAAATAGCTAGGTAAGCTGATCAGTCAATCTGTTCCCGTGAGACTACGCCAAGTCCTTTTACGACACTTGCATATCCTCAGTAACAGTGCTCGCAACTAATGTGAATATTGCATCTTATGCAACCAATACTCAATCTTGATAAAGCAGTTATAATGTCCTTGACACTACAGCTTAATAATTATCATAACCAGTATTTCCATAATCCTTATCAGAATACCCTTATTCCTGGAGATCTCTATCTCCAAAGGTATCCAAAGTTAAGACATTTTAGATCACTATCTATAAAGTCTTAATTTCTTGAAGATAAGACTTGGAGATCACTATCTCTAAAGTCTTGTCATCAATGAAGAATTTGTTATTACTGCAATGAAGTGTTTTCTCTCCATAGTAGGATTAGCAACACTTTACTACTCCCATTGCATGGCAGATGTCTGGCTTTTGTACACATCTAGCATACACTTAGCATCTCGTAACTGATGCACAAGTGCAAGCAGTTCTAGCATTCACTTCCTCAACTCTTTGAGATGTTATTCCTTTAGATAGGTCATTACCATATCTTAAGGGATGGAAGCCATTCTTGGAATTTCTAAGAATGGAATTTGTCCAAGGGGTACTACAAATGTGACAGTCCCAATATCCTCTTCTCTTTGGTTCTGAACAACTTCAGAACTAAGATCTAAGAGATATCCTTGAAATCATATTTCAAGATATAGAATAGTCAGTCTATAAAACACTTATTATCATCCTTATACCGTTCCAAATGATTAGGATATTATCTACGTTTAGCATGATGAACACAATGACACTCCCACTAAGCTTCACATGGTTCATCAAGATTCTGTCTGAAATCATAACATTTATAATTTCATCAAATCATATGTTCCAACTACAAGAAGCTTATTTGAGTCCATAGATGGATTTCTTTATCTTGCACATCTTGCTTTCCTCAACCATGAAGCCCTGGGGCTACTTCATGTGAATGTACTTAAAGAGGTATTCATAGAGGAATGCAATATTGACTTTCATCTCGCAGATGTCAAAGTCAAGTTGTGTAACTATAGTCAGCAATATTCTGATGGGTTTAAGCATGGTCACTGAAGAGAAAGTCTCATTAAAAAGCAATATCTTCTCTTCTGGTGTGTAGCTCATGGCTATGAACAGTGCTTTGAAGGTCTCTACCTTCTCATCAGATCCCCTTTCTCTTGAAGATCCATTTGCACCTTCATGGGTCTAACCCTTATAGGTGGATCTTCGAGGGTCCATATACAACACATGTATATGAAGTCTACTTTAGACCTTTATTTCTAACATCCATATTTCCATGTCATGATCCTCAGGAGCTTCATTACATGAAGTCCGATCATTGTCAGACTTAAATAACACATGGAATACATCCTCAAACTCATTTGAAGAGGTATTAGTGCTTCATCTTTAATTATCCTTTTAGTTTTCAATTTCAGGAGCCTCATTATTATCTCAAGATTAAATGAGTTCCTTTACTTCATTTTCATCTTGATTCTCAAGAGAGCCATCCTCTAAGAATCACATTTTCAAAGATGAGATCTTTTAAGAATCTCAGGGTTATAAAGTAGGTATCCAATACCATCCTTTATTTTCTTAATGAAGTAGCACTCTCTAGTGCTCAATTCCATCTTACTTGCAGGGAATCTTATTAAGGATATATAATACTAGGAAACTAAGAGGAAATTATGCTAAAATTCATCACTGATCAAATCATGTCACACATGATCCAATTGTATCTCCCTACAACTCTATTGAGTTTAGGTGTGTTAGGAGGATTGAGATAGAAATGATATTCATATCTTCATAAGGTATTCTTTGAAGTTATCTAACATGTACGAGCTACCTAGGTTAGACCAAATTCATTTCATCTTTCTTCAGACTTTGGTTCCAAACCAAAATTATGAAATCTTTGAATATTTCAAAGGTTTCTTAGGTGAAGAGAAGAAATTTCATATCATACATACTCATCAATAGATATCACATATCCATAATGTTTATTATGATATAGATGATCCACACACATCAATATGTATGAGATCTTGAATACCTCGACATCTAACACCATTCCCAGAGAAGGGTATATTGGACATTTTACTTTGAATACTATATTCACAAGTATGTAAGATTTGAAATTTTTAGACATTCCAAAGTTTCATATCTTACTAGTCCATTGATCTCATCAACAAACATATGTCCAAAACTTGATGCCAGATCATTGTCAAATGTTCTTCATCCTCCTATTGATCTTTTAAGGTTCAACTTTCAGTATTAGAAATCTTAATGAACCATTCATTAATTTTCTAATTTTGTGGAGTCCATTAGATGTTAGACTACTATATGAAATATATCCATCATAACTCTTTATGATAGGTTTATTCCAGAATTCATGTTTATTTCCAACATTTAGAAATAAACAATGAGTGTATTTTAATATCTAGGTCATAGAGACATTCTCTAAGACTAAGGGCTCTCCCACTGAGAATATGAAGTCTATCTATCCAACAGAGATTGCTGCAACAATTACATCAATATCCATGTAGAGGACTATCAAACCTTAAAATCAAATTTCTAATCTTCTAATATATATATGCAACTAATTGCAAGTGTCATTAGAAGATTGGTATACAATTATCAGACTTTATCTTATGAAATAAGTAAGTCAAAGTCTATGATTATATGTAGATTATTCTGATGCTCTATCTGAGTCCTTCACTAAGAATTTTAGACAGACTAGATAGTCATACTATCAACACATCAACTTATTGCAGTATTGGCATTCATCCAACTATCTGGATGCTATATGAAAATCACAGAAGTATGTGATGAATCATCTATTCATCGCATTAACTTTGTTTGAAGTACACAAAAAACATGTCATTTCTGCATACATTTCACTAGCATTTGCACATAAAATGCATGGCATCCACCCCACACCTATTGCATGGATAACAAGTTATGAACCATAAAAAAGAGACATATCTTCTATGATAAATTATCATGTCTTTTACAATATTAAAAAGACAGTTAAACTCCGATAAATTACTTGGAAAAAAAAGAAAAGATTAATATTATGCAACAACCTCACACAGTTTAAATTAAATAGCATTCACATAACAACCCATTTTAATCCATACTCTGAAGTAGAGTACTAGGTATAATCATTGAGATTCAAGAAACATGATGTGCAAATGAGTAGTAATCTCAAGTATGATATACGTACTTATACACACAATTAAGCTACACAACTTATAATACATATCATGACTTTTATGTAAGACCAAAGTTAAGTATTCAATCTTTACTATTTGCAAATTGGGCCATGGATTTGTACGTGCTTGTCCCTCATTATATCTCAAGTCACGTGTACAAATTATATCCAAGGCCATTTCATTTCCATGCATATTTCAACTCCATTTAAAATCATGTGGACCCCATTATAATTCTCGTGACCCATGTGCATGGAACAACCAAGTTAGATGAATTCAGATTTTTTTGACAACATCTGTACTGCAGGTCCTTTACGTGTAATTGATCCCACATGCCTTCTATGTGGGGAGAACATCACCGACCAGTGCTTCTGCTACTCCATCTCAGGACAACGCACCATCTGCACTTCTTCCCTCCATACGCAATGCCAGTTGACGATGCCTCGCAGCTCACGCGGATCTCCATTGCTCCTCACCACGCCACCTCTGTGCACCGGCCAACATCCGAGACGTCCCCTCGTCTCCTCCCCAACAGTACGCCTCCTTCATCTACAAAAGTAGAACAACACAGCAAGAAGGGGGACGGTTCTAAAGAGGAGAACCCAACATTCTTCGCTCACGCACAACCTTCTCTAGCTGCGCGCATGTATGTGAGCCTCCTGCTCACGAGCACTCTAGCTACGCCGCCATCATAGACGCATCCTCTGCCCTTGTTCAGCCCTGCAACCGACGTCGCCCTCTTGCCGATTCCACACATGCGGACATCCTCTCCAGCCACACTACCGACGTCCGTGCCATCTCCTCCAGCAGCAAGCGTTGCCAGCGCAACCTACTCCTCCCACAGTGCCTCTATCCGCGCGGCCTCTCTCTTCCTTCTGTTGTGCCGCCCATGTGCCGTTCACCCTTCACCCACGCATAGAGCATCCCAGTCGGACCGGTACTGTCCTCTAGCTGACCAGTATCTCTAGTCGTTCGTTGCCGCTGCTCCAATTCTGGGGCCCTAAGCCTACGGAGAAGAGAATCTCACTCCCCTTTCTTTTTACTTTCTGCTTTATGTTTGATTCTATCTTCAATATTTAAAGTTATATTTGCAGTATTCTAATTTTGAATCTGAATATGAAGTTTTTGAATCTCATTTGTCATTATTCACATTTCTTCATTGATTTGTCGAAATTCCATCTCTGTCCTGTAGCTTTTCTTATTAGTTAATGAAATGTTGCTTTATTTCTTTTATAAATATGCCCCTAATTTCTAAAGTATAGGTATTTATGCTCCTAAAAGCCTATTTTGAGCATTAAAAATACAAGGAAATCCAAAAATATATATATATAAGGAAATTTCTAAAAAGAGTAGAATGATTTTTGACAGTCAAAGAGAAGTCAAGAAAATTTGTCATGTCCCTGTGGATTCGAACCTCTACTTGTCGCATACATTTAGCATGTCTTCGTGACGCTTGTAGTTGTAATTTATTTGATTGACTTGATTATTCGTTGTAAACAACGACTTGATAAAATCACCTTCATAAACCGTGAAAAATCCTGTCAACAGTATGTCAACTCTTTGGCTTTCCTTCTTACTCGGGTCTGACCCATGCTTCCACTGCGCTCCCTTTATCTATAAGTAACCATTGCTTAAGACTAAGGATCTCTTATGTTAAATTCAAAAGAATTCAATGTAAGAGCATTTCAACATTTATACATGCTTCATTAAATTCATACAATATGAATATTATGAAGCTTCATGAATGACTACAGTATAGATAGTAGAATGATGACACTCATCATGTCTACATCCATCTAGATGCTCAAAACATTGGTTCAAGTAGGTATTCAAATATTTTTGAATACATCATCTCTTATAGAGCTACCATTCTGCATGATGCAGTGAACCATGTCATTCATGATTAAATATCTAGAGCACATATGTATGCCAAAACATCTTCTTTGACTTTATAAGGATTATTCGACAATTATGATCACCATTGACATGTCACTTCCAAAGTACATTTGATGATATCAAGACTATAGAGACATACAAACCCTAGGGTTGTAGATCTATTGTCTATTTAATTGTCATTTCTCACTCTCATGAGGAAACTTGCACATTGGAACCACATACATTATGTGTCCAACTGCAAGTACAATATCTGGATCATGAGTCCAATCCATGATATTTTGCTGGTTATTGTTGAGTATAACATTGATTGGGTTTTATAAAGGATTATCTGAAATAAGAAATTTGCATAAGTGCATATATATTATATATAAATATTTTACTTTGATTTAGGAGTTTTTATATCAAAGTTGTCTTGTCTTGTCAACACTGAAAGTTCATTTCCTTAATCACTTTCAATGTAAGAGATATACTTACCATTATATCTCAAGCAATATCTGGGATCTCCTTCCTTATCTTTGTTACATCCCAATAATATGAGAACTTACAACTCGGATAAAAAGAAGCGGGAACACATTCCGCCTTGCAAGTCCAACTTACATCTCCCAATTCGGTCTTTAACACCCGGGCCCACCACCCTAAGGTGATGTTGACCCGTCATTAATTGAACCAACCGTCAATAGGCTTAATACTCGCTATACGCAATCCAATATCGTCCCAATAATATTAAGACTCGATACTGGGGTCCCTACGTATACGGCATTACTCTTTCAAAAAGCGAAGAGCCCGATCCAAATGGATTGTATGCAGGAACTGTCACTTCGGACAGGCGTCTCCTACATACAATATCTGGCGATGGAACCCTTCGCCTTGACGGGAGACCATGGATATCACTTATGTGATCCTCCACATCATATTCAAATTCTAATTAATCATTATGAATCATATTCATTATGATTAATTCTTTCGAGGAAAATAACAACTCTATTCACAATAGAGTGTTTTAATTTTAATTGGATTCCAGTTAATCTAATCATATTAAATTAATGATCCAATTAATATCCAACAAACATTTTAATTGTTACTTGAAATATGGTATTATCTCAAATACGTATTATTTCGAATTTTAATAATTAGAAAAATACATCATGATCTCTCATGCATCATTCGTTCCTTACCCGCTGTCATGGCCAGTACCGGCGGGAGTGAGATAGATCGCACGCGGTGCAACCTGCTACCCGAACGCTCTCCGACTAGACACCATATCCACGTTGGGAAAAAAACAATGCCGAGTCAATCACTTTGTACTTGAGATGATCATCGGTTTTTCAACCGAAATTATACCATATGATATTCATCAAAACCATTTTGATAATATCATAAGGAGATTTGCTAAACAAATCCCCAATCCTATTAAGGCAATAAGGTTTGCATGTAAAGGTTGTCCTACAACTATTGTAGGATAAACTAGAGTTTTCATGAAAACAATGTTTGTTGGAAATTTCATATTAACCAATTGTGATCAAGATCAACTATCTTATCATTTTGGTTAATGCAATGTCATTCAAGGAAACAATTATCATCTTTAAATATTTCACAAATATTTACCAATAATCATTTCAGAAAATTAACAATTAATTTTCATTAATTTATTTGAATGATAATCACAAGGTTCATGATTATGATGCAATTTCCAGCAGTGACCCTCACTAACTAAAAATAACATATCTCATTCATTTTAAATCCAAATTAAGTAAAATCAGTTTCCACAGATTGATAACTTGTTTAAAAACGAAACCATGTGATAAACACGCATTTCGAGGTGTTTTAAAATCGTAATTAACATCTTAATTAAATCTCTAATCGCCATCCCCGAAACAGTGGACATATGGGCAATAAAACGATCATATCTTGAGCAAACGGAATCCAAATTACACAAACTCAAATCCTACTGTTTCCTTAATTAATGGATCCTTCAAGTGGCGATGGAGGATCTCTCTAGGGCATCCATGGTGGACGGCCACATGAGAGATAGAGAGAGTAGGCATGTAGAGAGAAAGTAGAGAGAGAGAGCATTCATTGATGTGTACTTTGAAGATCAAGGGGTGCCTCTTCTTATATAGGGTTTGGGAGTCCATGGATCACAATCCATGGGATACACATACTCAATGGATGAGATTGATTTGTATTTCTTTCAATGGCTAAGATGATGTTGTAAAAACACAACAACTAGTGATTTAATTTAAATTAATTTTTACTGATAAATCAATAAAATTAATTTCAAATCAAATCATCTTTAATAAGAGAAAAGATAATGAAGAGAATAAACCAATCTCCTCTTAAGAGGGGACGGCTTCTCTTCTCCTCATGGAGAGTTGTAGCCGTCCACTCCTCTTTGTTGACTTGGTCTATCTATTCAAATTATCATGTGATCTCATTATCTCATGATATATATCATCATCTCTTGTTGACAATATTATCACCAAAAAATAATTCCAAATTATCTTATGGAAAAATATCAATCATGCCATTGAAATTATGTGAATCTTATTCACAACCCAAAACTAAATGTAAATTATATTTTTAATTAATCATCAAATGTGAATCCAATTCACATGAATAATCGATTAACAAATATAAATTATAATATGCTCTCTCTAATATATTATAAAATCACATTTATAATATATATGATTAATATGGATAGTGCTATCTACATTATTCATATACATGATAATTAAATCACATTTAATCATCTTGGATCTACTTTTCTCATGTGCCCAAATAACATGAATCACATTCACATTATTCACATCTTTTGATAATTAAATCACATTTAGTTATCTTAGATATCTCTCCTTATAATATGAATCAAATTCATATTATTCATGATAATTAAATCACATTCAATTATCAATTTTTCTCGATGCTTGGATACATATATCAACAATGAAATTATCCATGAAATCTTTCAAGGATAATGCGCTTTCTCCGCGGATACTTGGAGATAAGGACACGGCGATTGTATTGTTCCACGTATAGTGACTTGGATATTGAGATCATATCTCAAATCCAGATCTCGGGCCTCCCATAGATGCTTGATTAAATCAAGACCACAAATCTAATCTTCTCATTGCATCTGAATCATATTCAGATCAAAGTCCAACATTTGGATCAAGATCAGATTACTTCTCTACTGAGAGGAGTCACTAAAATCCAGACCCGTTTCATCACTCCCTAGGAATGGAAGCGTCATGGTTATACAATCATTTATGATCACATCACCCTCACGTATTCCCAATATCTGCACATCCTGCATATTGGAAGACCCAGAATAAACCTGAAGTATTAGGTCAACTTTATACTGTCTACTTCAGGGTTTTATCATTAAGTTTCTCATTTGATCATTGGGAGTTGGTATCGATCATATACTTTCTAAAAGCATATATCATACCTAGGTCTTCATCATATACTTTCCAAAAGTATATATCAAACCTACAAATTCAGTCAAGCTTCCAAAGCGAGACGACTGTGCGTATGGAATTTGATTCTTTCCAATATCTCATGACTGAGCTCATGTCTTCTGGTTCCGTAGTGAACCTGTATGATCCCTTTGAGAGATCGTTTTACTCATATGCCCTTGTATGCACACCAGCGCACCGGTGTATAGACCTTGGTTAGGTCATCAACCTATAGGTCTGCCAAATGTACACACTCAAACACATAGTAACACATATGTCTCCGGTCAGAGGATGCATGCCTATATCGTGACAGCATACGATATAGGACTTTGGTTATCTCAATCTCGTTAAGTCAACTCTTTGACCTAACTAATCTGACACCTCTGAATCTCAATTCCTATGCAGAGGACCTGCATCAAGAGGTCGGTCAGATATCAACCTATGTGAGAAAGGATTGCCATCTCCTACTCAGGTTGGAGATCGTCTATTAACAATCATTTGACGGTGCTTGATGAGTCCTCAATCTAACCCTTTAGATATTCATCCAAGCACCAGCCTCTATGATTAAATAGTTGAATCAACAGTTGTATGATTATTAAGATGGCCATGGTACATAACCCTAATTGCACTAAGGGACCTATTATGCAAATTAGTTATTCTTCATTTCAGATCAGGGAATGATATCTGCAATAACATTTATTGCATAATGGCTCGCCATGGGCTCGCATGTCCAACAGTGACGTCAACGATCAGTGGGTCATGATCTACATATGGCTTCAGGCGCTAACCATTGACTCGAAAGGTGGATTCAGATGACAATTCAGATATATCTATAATACTGTTGTCGTGCACCTTTCTGACCAAGTATGGTCCCTTCCATTTACTCTGTAACTTCCCTGGAAATAATTTCAATCTGGCATCGAATAACCATACTCTCTGGTTTGGCTCAAACTGCTTATGTCTGATGTGAGAATCATGCCATATCTTCACTCGCTCCTTATACTACAGGCTACTCGAAAAGGTTGTATCTCTAAACTCCTCCAAGGCTGCCAATTCTGCTTTCCTCTGATCTCCTTCACTCTCAGGATCTAAGAATATCTCAGTGACTACCCAATGTGACTTATGCTTCAGTTCAACTGATAAGGGGCATGGTTTGCCATAAATGAGTTGGAACGGAGATGTACCCAATGGAGTCTTGAAGGATGTCTGATACGTCCACAAGATTGAGTCCCAAAGTTGTGACCAATCCTTTCGGTCTGGGAGGACTACCTTCTGCAATATAGTCTTAATCTCTCTGTTAGAAACCTCAGCAAGACCATTCGTTTGTGGATGATAAGGAGTGGAAACTCTATGATCTATGCTAAACTCGTTAGCAATGGCCCTTACCTTGTCATTGATAAAATGAGTCCCCACGTCTGATATCAAAACTCTAGGTACTCCGGACCGTGAAATGATATTTTTCCTCAATAATTTGCAAACAGTCTTAGCATCTGCGGTTCGGGCGGGGATGGCCTCAACCCAACGACTAACGTTATCCACAACAAGCAAAATATACTCAAATCCCTGACTCTTAGGAAATGGACCCATGAAATCGATGCCCCATGTGTCAAAGACCTCACAAAAGTGAATGGGTTGCATCGGCATCATATATTTTTATCCACAAGTACCCATTTTCTAACAGTCAGTACATCTCTTCAGGAATTCATATGAATCCTTGAAGAGGGCAGGCCACCAAAGGCTAGATTGGAGCACCTTTTGTGCTATCCGTCTCCCAGAATGATGTCCCCCTGCCTCAAGCTTGTGGCAATAGGTGAGGACGCTATGCTGCTCTTCTTGAGGAATACACCATCTCCAGATGTTATTCCCCCTTCATGATAAAGAGTGGAATTTTCCTAATGGTACAACTTGGCCTTCGCAAGAAAGGTCTCAAGTCACTGTCTGGGCCAACGTTGTGGAACTTTCTTTGCGACAAGATAACTCACAATATCGGTGTACCATGGAAGTGAGGTGATCACAAGGATCACCTCATCTAGGAATATCTCTATAACAAGTAAGATCTGATTTGAATCCTCAAGGTTCTCTAAATGAGAGAGGTGATCTGCCATCACATTCTTCACTCCAGGTTTATCCTTAATCTCAATGTCAAACTCCTGGAATAGAAGGATCCATCTGGTCAATCTGGCTTTAGCATCCTTCTTTTCCATTAAGTATTGGACGACAATGTGATCAGTATAGATAATCACTCTAGATCCTATAATGTAAGATCGAAACTGATCAAGAGCAAACACTACCGTTAGCATCTCCTTTTCAGTCACTGTGTAGTTCTTTTGAGCGGCATCCAAAGTTCGGCTAGCGTAGTGAATGGCAAAAGGCACTCCATCCCTCCTCTGTACAAGCACGGCTCCTACGACAAAATTAGAGGCATCCATCATGATCTCGAATGGGAGAGACCAATCAGGGGGCTGAAGAACAGGAGCCTCAACAACTAGATTCTTGAGAGTCTCAAATTACACGAGACACTTATCATCGACAAGGAACTCAGTGTCTTTTGTCAACAAATCAGTGAGCGATCGGGCAATCTTGCTGAAGTCTTGTATGAACTATTGGTAGAATCCGACATGCCCGAGAAAAGACCGCAACTGTTGTAAACTGGATGGTGGATTGAATTTCTTAATTATATCCACCTTGGTCGGGTCGACCTCCATGACCCTGTTGGAGATGATATGGTCAAGGATTGTCCCCTGAGTCACCATAAAGTGACTCTTCTCCAAGACAATACTAAGTTGACCTTGATGCAACGCTGAAGTACTCGCTCTAGGTAATCAAGACATGCATCAAAACTATCGCCATAGACCGAGAAGTCATCCATGAAGACCTCTAAAAATTCACCAACCATGTCCGAGAAAATAGAGAGTATGCACCTTTAAAATGTAGTTGGGGCATTACATAATCCAATGGGCATCCATCTAAAAGCATATGTCCCAAACGAACAGGTAAAAGTTGTTTTCTCTTGTTATTCTGGCGCTATGGCCACCTGGTTGTATCCCAAGTACCCATCCAGAAAGTAGTAGTAACTCTTCCCAGCTAGTCTCTCGATGATCTGATCTATGAATGGTAGCGGGAAGTGGTCCTTCTTGGTGGCCTGATTCAATCGTTTGTATTCCACATAGACCCTCCAAGAAGTGGGTACCAGGGTAGCTATCTCCTCTCCAAACTCGCCCACAACTGTGGTGATACCTGTCTTCTTGGGTACCACATGCAATGGACTAACACACTTGGAGTCGGAGATGGGGTAGATAAAATCGACGCTCCACCACTTAAATATTTCCTTTATGACCATTTTTCGAAGATTCGGGTTCAACCGTCGCTGGAACTCACACGAGGGCTTAGCGTCTTCTTAGAGATAAATGTGGTGGGAGCACAGAGCCAAACTTATCCCCTGGAGATCAGCTACACTCCATCCTATTGCCTTGCGGTTTCTTTCAAGAACCTACATCAAATAAGATTCTTGGTCTTCAGTCAAATATGCTGAGATAATGATTGGGAACATATCTGGCTCACCCGCAAGGAATCTGTACTTTATGCTCTGTGTCAAGGTCTTCAATTCTGGACAAGTGGGAGCTGCTAAATCTGACTTTTGGAATGTCTATGTGAATGCTACCAGATCTACGTGTGAGAACTCTCGTTGTAGTGGTAACTCTGACGAAGATGGCTTTGCTCGTATATCTATCAATGGACTTGGCTCGCTCTTCGCCCTAGCTGTCAGCTCTATAGGCTCAAGACATAGTAAATATTCATCGAACTCTTGCCAGTCAACATCAGTGTCTGTGTCTGAGGGATCTGAATCTGAAGCGTATGAAATGAAATCGACTTCACAATCCTGATCATGATAGACAGCCTCTACTGTATCATGTGCCATGAGTGTTCTCATCTGCTATGATCTGTGAATCTACAATGTCTGAAGATGTGACAAGAGCTCGTGATGCGGGATCTGTCCAAACTGCTTCATCATCTGTAATCACAAAGTCACACTCCTGGTGGATATCTATCTCTGATTCTGTCATCTGCTCTGAGTCGGTCATCTGATCTGAGCACTCTGAATCTCTGGTTTTGGTCTCCTTGATCGTCTCTATTTGTATACTTTCACCCTCGATGCGAAAGTATACCTTCCCACTATCATGGTCGGACACAGCCTTAGATGTGGCCAAGAATGGTCGTCCAAAGATGATGGGGGTATCTTTCACGGATTCAGGGATCTCTATGTCCAATACAACAAAGTCCACGGGGAATTTCAGGCCCTGAATTAATGACGACGATGTCCTTAACTAACCACTTCAACCTCTTAAAAGATCTATCAGCAAACTAAAGAATTGTCATGCTCTATCTAGGAGGGTCAAACTCGAATCGATCAATTAAGGTGGCCGGAAGAAGGTTAATCGAAGAACCACTACCTAATAGGGTACGATCGAACTGTTGCTCATGAATGTGGCATCTGACATATAGAGCCCTGCATCAGGTCTCTTAGCTGGCAATTGGTTCTGAATAGCGAAACAAGTGGCACGAGTCAGCACATGGATCTCTGCATTACGATTCCTCTTCTTCCTACAGATGATGGTCTTCTCTCTTAGGTTCTTCTGGAATAGAGGGATGTGCTCAAGTGACTCATGAAGATTCAGCTGTATTTGAAATCTGTCTAGCATTTGCTCGCTGAACCCTATTTGACTTCTCTTTTTTGGGATTTTTGCTTTTTGGCCCTTCCTTAAGTGGAGTGCTTGATGGAAGAGGATAGAAAGACACTCCTTAGATAGAGGGCTAGGAAGAGGTTCCTATTGATGTGAAAGGATGGAGCCCATACAAGAATCATCATGCAACATATATGGACTCAGAGTAGATGAAGAAACCATTCCTTTATTCATTTTTTGGTCTTTTTGATATTGTCCTGAGATACAAAAATAGGAGAAAACACAACTGGAATAGAACTGTGGCATCAACACCACCCACGACATCTGTCTTTGCGGCATCAGCACCATGTTCTAGCTCAACATCACGTCGAATGGTGGCATCAGTACCACTAACTGCATCTGGAGAAGTGATGCCCTCAGTACCATCAACTTGATCATTATCCTTGGTGGCGTCAGCACCACCGTCATCAACATCGTCAGCAGCATCAGCACTGCTATCCTCCTCTTCTAGCGCTCTTGGATCATCATGGGGTTGTTGCTCAAACGAGGTGTTGCCGGCTGGCATCTTACCATTCCTAAGTGTTACAAAATCAGCATCAAATATGCAGGAAAAAATATCATCCAATAAATCACTAGGAGTGGTGGTCTCTGTAAATTATACATGCTCAGACTTCCTCTTCAGATTGTTTGGGTTCAGTTTGATCTGAGCGGTTTGGTGGATTTACCCTTGATTCTCTTGTATGAACTCGTTCATCTCCCACCTGAAGGATGCATGCTGGTCTGAGAGTGGGAAGGTTAGATCATTAAGAGATGGGTTCTCATAGGCGGATCCATGAGAATCGGACGGGTTGCCTCGCTGGAAATGAGGCTGGCTCTGCTGGTACTGGTGAGGGGGAGGTTGAGAATACTGCTACTGAGGTTGCTGCTAGTGCTGCCTCCACTGATGTCCATGCTGGTAGGAATGAGGACCCAACTGGTAATATCATTGTAGCTGAGAGTACTGGGGCTTTTGCTTCTAACTGCTCTGTCCACCCGGAGCTGGAGGCTGCTGCTGGGATGAGGTACCTCCGGTAGACAACCTGAATCCTGGATGATCTTTGTGGATCCTGGGCTGCTACTAGTCATATTAAATATTATTGACTTCCATCAATGGCTCCTGCTCGTAAGGGGACGGGGGAAGAATTGCTAGTGGCTGATCCGACTGATACACCACCATCTGAGTGCCCTGAGACGGTGGTGGCTGAGAGTAGTGCTACTGCAACAGTTGAACTGGTTCTACCTGAATGTGGTGGACCTGGCGATACTGGGTAGTGTGCTAGGAAGAGTTGTTGCTGCTGTGATCAGCCCGTGACCTGGGACGGAGCTGAGAAGCCGTATGTGCCTCATGGAGACACAAGATATGGGTCTTCGGTCACTAAGAGTCTGTGTTAATTGATCTATCTGTGTCATGCCCTGTCACTGCTTCTTCTCTATGATCTCTATGCGGTCCAACTTCTCGCTGATAATACCCATGTCAGCGGCTGAAGACTCTGCATGTGTTGTTGCTACTAATGAAGAAATGGATGGACCCACATGAACCCGTTCTATCCTCTGATAGGACACAGCCTGGAGTAAGGGCTTCCCCTGAGTGTAGAGCCTGGTCTGGGACATCACTGTGTAGTTTTCGACCATCTCATCATAGATGGCCCAGACCTAGTTTTCATCCTTGGTGAAGTAGGAGCCCCCACAAGAAGCATTACCTAGCCCTTGTAGCTCCGATGTCAGCCCACAAAAGAAGATCTGGACAAGATTGCGCTTGGATATGTCATGATATGGACATCGATCAATGAGCTCACGAAATTGATCCTATGCCTAATGGAATTGCTCATTGGAGATCATAGAGAAGTTGCCGATCAGAGCTCGTGTTGCGCTTGTCCGATCGAGTGGATAGTACTTGTTCAAGTACTTGGTCCGGAGCTGCTCCCAAGTAGTAACGTATCTCCCCAAATGCTTCAGCCAGTAGGCTGCTGTGTCAATCAGGGAGAAAGGGAATGCCATCATCTTGATGGTGTCCTCATTCATGAAACTGCCTTGGACAGTACTACAGATCATCTCAAACTCCTGCTGGTGAAGATGTGGCTCCTCGGTGGCTTGCCCATGAAACTTGGACAAAAGTTGAATGGTCTGGGGGGAAGCTTGAAGTCACCCAGAATAACTGGAAGCTGGATCCAACGGTATGTGAGGGTTGCACTAGGGATGTGCAGCTCCCTCATCGACCTGCCTTATCTGGGTAGATCCTGCGTGTCTTCTGGCCCACCTCCTGCTCCTCCTCCAGCTACAGGAATGTCCTCACCGGCTAGTCTCCGCTGCTCTCCTCGGTTGGCTCGCATCTGTTGTAACTCCTAACGGACCTCTGCCATGAATGCTCCATGATCCTGAATCTGTCGTTGCATCATCTCTAGGGAAGGCTAAGAAGGAGTTGTTGATGGCTCCCTGATCTAGAACATAAGTCGAACTCTGGGGTTATCCATCGGTGCGTCCGTCACTGCTGGCCATCTCGCGGGTCTCTGTAAAGGTAAAAGACCCTAACTTATGTGCCATCAAATGAACAAATAATTGTGTTGGTCTATTCTCAGGCACCTTAGGACTGGAAGAAGGGTGATCTATGGGGAACAAGGTGGAATCGAACTCAGGTTCGGAGAGCAGGTCTATGCTCTTCGAAGTCACCCTAAATGAGTGGGGAGGAGTGCTCGAGAGCGGTGCTGCCGAAGGCAGCCTAAGGGATCTCCTGCCCATCATCGTGATATGGGAGTAGTACGGATGAGATCTGGATGCAAACAAGATCATAAGTTAAACCCCCAATTCACCTACTCAACACGAGCTGATGATCGTAAAGGTTCGATCGTTTATCTTGTCAATTTTATTTTAGAAGATAAATCAAGCTTGTAGAGCGATTAAGCGAGCTGTTAGGAACCCGATGCTCCCAGAAGACTGGCCCGATCCCAAAGCTAGATCTTTCCCAGCCAATATGAACTGCGGACCGTTTATCGGGTACCCGATCAATTCAATCTGTTAAGGACGTCACGGGCCGCTTTACGTGCTACCGGAGAGATCCTCACTAGAGAACGACTAACCCCAAGACAAGTAGTGTAACTGAAGTTCAGGTGTGGCTCTATCCTAGTGTGCGTATCACTCTCTCGCTCAAGTAAGCCAAACAATGAGGGGGTGACTCACCCCAAAACAAATAATTTTTTGATGAGGTGGGTGTTAGGGTCAAGTTTGCATTAGCAGTCCTAAATTTTATTGCTTTCACTTTTTTTAAATATTTTTATAAAAACAAACAATGCCTTATGAATTTTTTCGATTTCCTTTGATTATTTTGAGTCCAAAAATAGGGTGAGGAAGTCAAAAAAGCTGATGCGCAGTCAAAAACTATGATGCATGCAGAAATAGAAATGCATACCTTGCTCCAGCACTCTACATGCAATATGATCTGCGCATAAAATTAAATACTGAAAGGAAACTAATTATATGGTGCATGAGGAAATCGACCTTAGATGAGCAAATTCTATTGATCGTGGAGAACAATAGATAACTAATCAGAGAGAGGCTTGAGTCCGATCTCAGATGTCGACCAGTGTCCGCCACAACATATCCTACCAGCACTGTATACGACCTCTAGCGGCGCGTGACCTCTCAAATGATTAAATTAACTTTTTAAATTTATTTTTAGCTAGGTTTAATTATGATCTATAGGAACAGACAAGCAATTAAGTGATGGGCCTTAGCCAATTACATCGCAATCAACAAAAATCATATGTCTAGGGGCTAAATCCACGAGAATAAAATACAAAGTAAGGCGGTGAAATCAAAATAAGAAAAACAATGGTGAGGTCTCCCAAGTGCACCGGCACTTGGCGAAACAGACCCTGAAATGTCCAAGTGTCCAAATGTACAAATGTTCAGAATTAACCTAAATTATTACAATTATTCAACAAATTCTCTAAATAAAATAACAATCTTCTGCTCCTCTACTCCTCTCCCTGTGCTGGTCCCTCCAAAGAGTCTGAGTCGTATCCGCAATGGTTCCTCGTAGAAAAGGTGAAACAAGAGATGGTCAGAAGGCAGTTATAATAAATAGAGAAAAAAATGAAACTGAAAAATGACTACAAAGCAGTGTTCCCCAGCAATGGCGTAATTCTGAAGAGCTGAGAGATTGATGCGGTTAAGATGGAATAAATAGGCAATGTCGTTGTTCTCAACCATTCGATTCGGTCAACTCAACGAGAAAAATATATATAAACCACTTAAGAGAAAATCAATCAATCAAAGCATTTTAAGCGGTCTTCGCTATTTTAATTTACCTGGTATAGCAACCAGGGTCGAACACAAGGAGCGCGATTAAAAAACTCAGTTGTCAAATTTTGAAAATAAAAGGTTTTTTAGTGGTTTTTTAATCTTTTAATTTTTTTTCAAATAAACATACAAGTCACAATATGCACACAAACTCTTTTTGTAATTTTTAATCTTATCAAAAATATTTAGTAAAATCCAAAGAATTTTTTTTATATTTTACAAGTTTTAAAAATATTTTTGGTAATTTTTTAGAATTTTCAGATTTTTTATTTTTCGAAAATTCAAACAGTAACAAAAATAATAAACAATGAATAACCTGGAGTAATTTGCAACTTAAAAATATTTTAAATATCCAAAACTCATGGAAATTATTTTTAAACTAAAGTATAATCAAATATCTACACAAAGAAACTGAAATCACATTTTTTTATATTTCTACAATTTTCTATAATTTTTTGAAGAATTTTAGTATTTTATATTTTTTGGATTTTATAAATAATTAATACGTGAAATTTGGACAGAAAATGAAGGACAGTAAAATACAACTACTTGAAATTTTTCAAACAATATTTGAATTTTTATGATTTTTCAATTTTCAGACAGAGAAAAAGACAGTATTTTTTATTTTTTAAAATATCAAATAAGAACAAAATGAGATGAAATTTAAATATAATGAAGAGGAATACAACAGGAATATTCACAAATTTTTACAGAATTTTTATTGCAATAAAAACATTTATTTCGATAAAAAGATCAGGCAAAATAAATAAAAGTCTGAGTAATAGGGACTAGAATGTAAATTAATGTTTTTACATCAAAAATTAACAATAAATAAAAATACACGTAGAAAGTTAAAATTACCCACTAAAAGCGTGTGTGGCATGCGCTGGAACTGAGGCAGGTCTTCTTTGCAATATTTAGCACTTTCAGGGGCTTAATTGCAATTTTCCCAATTTTTTTGTTTTTTTATTACCCTCCCCTAAGGTTCTTTTGTTCATTCTCTCAAAAAGGGAAGGGGTCAAGGGGGGGCACCCCTTATGTTTCTTCCAAATCAAAGAGTGGGGGGGGCATCGGGTGGCGATTGAGGATGACGATGGACGACTGGAGCGGGCTCCTAGCGTCTGCTCTGTCCACCCGAAACTGGTGGCTGCTGCTGGGATGAGGTACCTCCGGTAGACCACATGAATCCTGGATGATCTTTGTGGATCTCGGGCTGCTGCTGGTCATATCAAATCTTATTGACTTCCATCAACGGCTCCTGCTCGTAAGGGGGCTGGGGAAGAATTGCTAGTGGCTGATCCGACTGATACACCACCATCCGAGTGTCCTGAGACGGTGGTGGCTGAGAGTAGTGCTACTGCAACAGCTGAACTGGTTCTGCCTGAATGTGGTGGACCTGACGATACTGGGTAGAGTGCTAGTAAGAGTTATTGCTTCTGGGATCAGCCCGTGACCTGGGACAGAGCTGAGAAGCCATCTGTGCCTCCTGGAGACACAAGATATGGGTTTCGGGTCACTAAGAGTCTGTGTTAATTGATCTATCTGTGTCATGCCCTTTCACTGCTTCTTCTCTATGATCTCTATGCGGTCCAACTTCTCGATGATAATACCCAAGTCATCGGCTGAAGACTCTGCCTGTGTTGTTGCTGCTACTGACGAAGAAATGGATGGACATGCATCAACCTGTTTTATCCTCTTATAGGACACGACCTAGAGTAGAGGCTTCCCCTGAGTGTAGAGCCTGGTCTGGGACATCACTGTGTAGTTTTCTACCATCTCATCATAGATGGACCAGACTTAGTTTTCATCCTTGGTGAAGTAGGAGCCCCCACAAGAAGCATTAACTAGCCCTTGTAGCTCCGATGTCAGCCCACAAAAGAAGATCTGGACAAGATTACGCTTGGATATGTAGTGATGTGGACATCGGTCAATGAACTCACCAAATCGATCCCACGCCTCATGGAATTGCTCATTGGAGATCATGGAGAAGTTGCTGATCAGAGCCCGTGTTGCGCTTGTCCGGTCGAGTGGATAATACTTGTTCAAGTACTCGATCCGGAGCTGCTCCCAAGTAGTAACGTATCTCCCCAAATGCTTCAGCCAGTAGGTTGTTGTGTCAATCAGGGAGAAAGGGAATGCCATCATCTTGATGGTGTCCTCGTCCACGAAACTGTCGTGGACAGTACTACAGATCATCTCAAACTCCTGCAGGTGAAGATGCGGCTCCTCGGTGGCTAGCCCATGAAACTTGGACAAAAGTTGAATGGTCTGGGGGAAGCTTGAAGTCACCCAGAATAACTGGAAGCTGGATCCAACGGTATGTGAGGGTTGCACTAGGGTTGTGAAACTCCCTCATCGACCTGCCTTGTTTGGGTAGATCCTACGTGTCTTCTGACCCACCTCCTGCTCCTCCTCCAGCTACAGGAATGTCCTCACCTGCTAGTCTCTGCTGCTCTCCTATGTTGGCCCGCATCTGTTGTAACTCCTAACGGACCTCTACCATGAATGCTCCATGATCCCGAATCTGTCGTTGCATCATCTCTAGGGAGGGCTAAGAAGGAGTTGTTGATGGAGCTCTGATCTAGAACATAAGTCGAAATCTGGGGTTATCCATTGGTGCGTCCGTCACTGCTGGCCATCTCGCTGGTCTCTGCAAAGGTAAAAGACCCTAACTCATGTGCTATCAAATGAACAAATAACTGTGTTGGTCTCTGCTCGGGCACCTCAGGACTGAAAGAAGGGTGGTCTATGGGGAACATGGTGGAATCGAACTCAGGTTCCCGAGAGAAGGTCTAAGCTCTTCGAAGTCGCCCTAAATGAGTGGGGAGGAGTGCTCGAGAGCGGTGCTGCCGGAGGCGACCTAAGGGATCTCCTGCCCATCATCGTGATATGGGAGTAGTATGGATGAGATATGGATGAAAACAAGATTAGAAGTTAAACCCCCAATTCACCTACTCAACACGAGTTGATGATCGTAAAGGTTCGGTCATTTATCTTGTCAATTTTATTTTAGGTGATATATCAAGCTTGTAGAGTGATTAAGCGAGCTGTTAGGAACCCGATGCTCCCAGGAGACTGGCCCAATCCCAAAGCTAGATCTTTCCCAGCCAGTATGAATTGCAGACCGTTTACCATGTACCCGATCAATTCAATCTGTTAAGGACGTCACGGGCCGCTTTACGGGCTACCGGAGAGATCCTCACTGGAGAACGACTAACCCCAAGACAAGTAGTGTAACTGAAGTTCATGCGTAGCTCTATCCTAGTGTGTGTATCACTCTCTCTCAAGCTAGCCAAACAATGAGGGGTGACTCTCCCCAAAACAAATATTTTTTTGATGAGGCGGGTTTTAGGGTCAAGTTTGCATTAGCAGTCCCAAATTTTATTGCTTTCACTTTTTTATATTTTTTTTAAAACAAACAATGCCTTATGAATTTTTTCGATTTCCTTTTATTCTTTGGAGTCCAGAAAAAAGGTGAGGAAGTCAAAAAAGCTGATGCGCAGTCAAAAACAATGATGCATGCAGAGATAGAAATGGCATACCTTGCTCCAGCACTCTACATGCAATATGATCCGCGCATAAAATTAAATACTGAAAGGAAACTAATTATATGGTGCACGAGGAAATTGACCTTACATGAGCAAATTCTATTGATCGAGGAGAACAATAGCTAACTAATCAGAGAGAGGCTTGAGTCCGATCTCAGATGTCGATCGGTGTCTGCGACAACATATCCTACCAGCGTTGTATACGACCTCTGGCGGCGCGTGGCCTCTCAAACGATGAAATTAACTTTTTAAATTTATTTTTAGCTAGGTCTAATTATGATCTATAGGAACAGACAAGCAATTAAGTGTTGGGCCTTAGCTAATTATATCACATTCAACAAAAATCATATGTGTAGGGGCTAAATCCACGAGAATAAAATACAAAGTAAGGCGGTGAAATCAAAATAAGAAAAATAACGGTGAGATCCCCCAAGTGCACCGGCACTTGGCGAAACAGACACCAAAATGTCCAAGTGTCTGAATGTACAAATGTTCAGAATTATCCTAAATTATTACAATTATTCAACAAATTCTCTAAATAAAATAGCAATCTTCTACTCCTCTGCTCCTCTTCCTTTGTTGGTCCCTCCAAAGAGTCCAAGTCGTATCCGCAATGGTTCCTCGCAGAAAAAATGAAACAAGAGATGGTCAAAAGGCAGTTATAATAAATAGAGAAAAAATGAAACTGAAAAATGACTACAAAGCCTTGTTCCCCGGCAATGGCGCCATTCTGAAGAGTTGAGAGATCGATGCGGTTAAGATGGAATAAATAGGCAATCTTGTTGTTCTCAACCATTCAATTCGATCAACTCAACAAGAAAAATATGTATAAACCACTTAAGAGAAAATCAATCAATCAAAGCATTGTAAGCGGTCTTCGCTATTTTTATTTACCTGGTATAGCAACCAGGGTCGAACACAAGGAGCACGATTAAAGAACTCAGTAGTCAAATTTCGAAAATAAAGATTGCTAAGTGGTTTTTTTATCTTTTTATTTTTTTCAAATAAACACACAAGTCACAATATGCACACAAACTCTTTTTGTATTTTTTAATTATATCAAAAATATTCAGAAAAATCCAAAGAAAATGTTTTTATATTTTACAAGTTTTAAAATATTTTTGGAAATTTTTGTAGAATTTTTAGATTTTTTGTATTTTTCTAAAATTCAAACAGTGACAAAAATAGCAAACAATGCATAGCATGGAGTAATTTGCAACTTAAAAATATTTTAATTGCCCAAAACTCATGGAAATTATTTCTAAACTAAAGTATAAACAAATATCTACACGAAGAAACTGAAATCACAATTTTTTATATTTTTACAATTTTTTGAAGAATTTTAGTATTTTATATTTTTTGGATTTTATAAATAATTAATACGTGAAATTTGGATAGAAAATGAAGGATAGTAAAATACAACTACTTGGATTTTTTCAAACAATATTTGAATTTTTATGATTTTTTAATTTTCAGGCAGAGAAAAAGATAGTATTTTCTATTTTTTAAAATATCAAATAAGCATAAAATGAGATGAAATTTAAATACAATGAAGAGGAATACAACATGAATATTCACAAATTTTTACAGAATTTTTAGAGCAATAAAAACATTTATTTCGATAAAAAGATCGGGGAAAACAAATGAAAGTCTGAGTAACAGGGACTAGAACGTAAATACTTAATGTTTCTACATCAAAAATTAACTATAAATAAAAATACAGGTAGAAAGTAAAAATTACCCACTAAAAGCGTGCGTGGCATGTGCTAGAACTGAGGCGGGTATTCTTTACAATATTTAGCACTTTCAAGGGCTTAATTGCAATTTTTCCCAATTTTTTTATTTTTTTATTACCCTCCCCTAAGGTTCTTCTATTCATTCTCTCAAAAGGGGAAGGGGTCAAGGGGGCCACCTCCCCTTCCGTTTCTTCCAGATCAAAGAGCGGGGGGGCGTCGGGTGGCGATTGAGGACGACGATGGACGACATGAGCGGGCTCCTAGCATCTGATCTGTCCACCCGGAGTTGGAGGCTGCTGCTGGGATGTGGTACCTCCGATAGACCACCTGAATCCTAGATGATCTTTGTGGATCCCGGGATGTTGCTGGTCATATCAAATCTTATTGACTTCCATCAACGGCTCCTGCTCGTAAGAGGGTGGGGGAAGAATTGCTAGTGGCTGATCCGACTGCTACACCACCATCTGAGTGTCCTGAGATGGTGGTGGCTGAGAGTAATGCTACTGCAGCAGTTGAACTGGTCTTGCCTGAATGTGGTGGACCTGGCGATACTGGGTAGAGTGCTAGGAAGAGCTGCTGCTGCTGGGATCAGCCCGTGACCTAGGACGGAGCTGAGAAGCCGTCTGTGCCTCCTGGAGACACAAGATATGGGTATTCAGGTCACTAAGAGTCTGTGTTAATTGATCTATCTGTGTCATGCCCTGTCAGTGCTTCTTCTCTATGATCTCTATGTGGTCGAACTTCTCGCTGATAATACCCATGTCAGCGGCTGAAGACTCTGCCTATGTTGTTGCTACTACTGACGAAGAAATGGATGGACCCGCATCAACCCGTTCTATCCTCTGATAGGACACGGCCTGGAGTAGGGACTTCCCCTGAGTGTAGAGCCTGGTCTGGGACATCACTGTGTAGTTTTCGAACATCTCATCATAGATGGCCCAGACCTAGTTTTCATCCTTAGTGAAGTAGGAGCCCCCACAAGAAGCATTAACTAACCCCTGTACCTCTGATGTCATCCCACAAAAGAAGATCTGGACAAGATTGCGCTTGGATATGTCGTGATGTGGACATTGGTCAATGAGCTCATGAAATCGATCCCACGCCTCATGGAATTGCTCATTGGAGATCATGGAGAAGTTGCTGATCAGAGCTCGTGTTGCGCTTGTCCGGTCGAGTGGATAGTACTTGTTCAAGTACTCGGTCCGGAGCTGCTCCCAAGTAGTAATGTATCTCCCCAAATGCTTAAGCCAATAGGCTGCTTTGTCAATCAGGCAGAAAGGGAATGCCATCATCTTGATGGTGTCCTCGTCCACAAAATTATCGTAGACAGTACTACATATCATCTCAAACTCTTACAGGTGAAGATGCGGCTCCTCGGTGGCTAGCCCATGAAACTTGGACAAAAGTTGAATGGACTGGGGGAAGCTTGAAGTCACCCAGAATAACTGGAAGCTGGATCCAATGGTATGTGAGGTTTGCACTAGGGTTGTGCAACTCCCTCATCGGCCTGCCTTGTCTGGGTAGATCCTGCGTGTCTTCTGGCCCACCTCCTGTCCTCCTCCAGCTACAGGAATGTCCTCACCGGCTAGTCTCTGCTGCTCTCCTCTGTTGGCTCGCATCTGTTGTAACTCCTAACAGACCTCTACCATGAATGCTCCAAGATCCTGAATCTGTCATTGCATCATCTCTAGGGAGGGATAAGAAGGAGTTGTTGATGACGCCTAGATCTAGAACATAAATCAAACTCTGGGGTTATCCATCGGTGTGTCCGTCACTGCTGGCCATCTCGCGGGTCTCAACAAAGGTAAAAGACCCTAACTCATGTACCGTCAAATGAACAAATAACTGTGTCGGTCCTTCTCGGGCACCTCAAGACTGGAAGAAGGGTAGTCTATGGGGAACATGGTGGAATCGAACTCAGGTTCGGAGAGTAGGTCTAAGCTCTTCGAATTCGCCCTAAACGAGTGAGGAGGAGTGCTCGAGAGCGTTGCTGCCGGAGGCAACCTAAGGGATCTCCTGCCCATCATCGTGATATGGGAGTAGTACGGATGAGATCTGGATGCAAACAAGATCAGAAGTTAAACCCTCAATTCACCTACTCAACACGAGCTGATGATCGTAAAGGTTCAGTCGTTTATCTTGTCAATTTTATTTTAGGTGATAAATCAAGCTTGTAGAGCGATTAAGCGAGCTGTTAGGAACCCAATGCTCCCAGGAGACTGGCCCAATCCCAAAGCTAGATCTTTCCCAGCCAGTATGAATTGCGGACTGTTTACCGGGTACCCAATCAATTCAATCTGTTAAGGACGTCACGGCCACTTTACCGGCTACCGGAGAGATCCTCACTGGAGAACGACTAATCCCAAGACAAGTAGTGTAACTGAAGTTCAGGTGTAGCTCTATCCTAGTGTGTGTATCACTCTCTCGCTCAAGCAAGCCAAACAATAAGGGGGTGACTCTCCCCAAAACAAATATTTTTTTGATGAGGTGGGTTTTAGGGTCAAGTTTGCATTAGCAGTCCCAAATTTTATTGCTTTCACTTTTTTTAATATTTTTTTGAAAACAAACAATGCCTTATGATTTTTCTTGATTTCCTTTGATTATTTTGAGTCCAAAAATAGGGTGAGGAAGTCAAAAAAGTTGATTGCGTAGTCCAAAACAATGATGCATGCAGAGATAGAAATGCGTACCTTGCTCCAGGACTCTACATGCAATATGATCCGCGCATAAAATTAAATACTGAAATGAAACTAATTATATGGAGCACGAGGGAATCGACCTTAGATGAGCAAATTCTATTGATCGTGGAGAACAATAGCTAACTAATCAGAGAGAGGCTTGAGTCCGATCTCAGATGTCGATCGGTGTCCGCCACAACATATCCTACCAGTGTTGTATATGACCTCTGGCGGCGCGTAGCCTCTCAAACGATTAAGTTAACTTTTTAAATTTATTTTTAGCTAGGTCTAATTATGATCTGTAGGAACAAACAAGTAATTAAGTGTTGGACCTTAGCAAATTACATCACAATCAATAAAAATCATATGTCTAGGGGCTAAATCTACGAGAATAAAATACAAAGTAAGGCGGTGAAATCAAAATAAGAAAAACAACTGTGAGGTCCCCCAAGTGCACCGGCACTTGGCGAAACAGACCGCGAAATTTCCAAGTGTCCGAATGTACAAACGTTCAGAATTATCCTAAATTATTACAATTATTCAATAAATTCTCTAAATAAAATAACAATGTTCAGCTCCTTTGCTCCTCTTCCTGTGCTGGTCCCTCCAAAGAGTCTGAGTCGCATCCGCAATGGTTCCTCACAGAAAAAGTGAAACAAGAGATGGTCAGAAGGCAGTTATAATAAATAGAAAAAAATGAAACTGAAAAATGACTACAAAGCTGTGTTCCCCGGCAATGGTGCCATTCTAAAGAGCTGAGAGATCGATTGGGTTAAGATGGAATAAATAGGCATTGTCGTTGTTCTCAACCATTCGATTTGGTCAACTCAACGAGAAAAATATGTATAAACCACTTAAGAGGAAATCAATCAATAAAAGCATTGTAAGCGATATTCGCTATTTTAATTTACCTGGTATAGCAACCGGGGTTGAACACAAGGAGCACGATTAAAGAACTCAGTAGTCAAATTTCAAAAATAAAAGATTGTTTAGTGGTTTTTTAATTTTTTAATTTTTTTCAAATAAACACACAAGTCACAATATGCATACAAACCCTTTTTGTATTTTTTAATTATATCAAAAATATTCAGAAAAATTCAAAGAAAATGTTTTTATATTTTACAAGTTTTAAAATATTTTTGGTAATTTTTGTAGAACTTTCAGATTTTTTGTATTTTTCTAAAATTCAAATAGTGATAAAAATAACAAACAATGCATAGCCTGGAGTAATTTGCAACTTAAAAATATTTTAAATGCTCAAAACTCATGGAAATTATTTTTAAACTAAAGTATAAACAAATATCTGCACAAAGAAACTGAAATCACATTTTTTTTATATTTCAACAATTTTTCGAAGAATTTTAGTATTTTATATTTTTTGGATTTTATAAATAATTATTACGTGAAATTTGGACAGGAAATGAAGGACGGTAAACTACAACTACTTGGAATTTTTCAGACAATATTTGAATTTTTATGATTTTTCAATTTTCAGACAGAGAAAAAGACAGTATTTTTCATTTTTTAAAATATCAAATAAGCACAAAATGAGATGAAATTTAAATACAATGAAGAGGAATACAACATGAATATTCACAAATTTTTACAGAATTTTTAGAGCGATAAAAACATTTATTTCGATAAAAAGATCAGGCAAAACAAATAAAAGTCTGAGTAATAGGGACTAGAATGTAAATACTTAATGTTTTTACATCAAAATTAACAATAAATAAAAATACGGGTAGAAAGTAAAAATTACCCACTAAAAGCGTGCAATTTTCCCAATTTTTTTATTTTTTTATTACCCTCCCCTAAGGTTCTTATGTTCATTCTCTCTAAAGGGGAAGGGGTCAAGGGGGGCCGCCACCCCTTCCGTTTCTTCCAAATCAAAGAGCAGGTGGGGCATCGGGTGGCGATTGAGGACGACGATGGATGACAGGAGCGGGCTCCTGGCGTCTTCGACAGGAGGATCGGGAGCCACAGGCGGCGGAGGTGAAGGTCCTGGCGTAGGTTCCTCACGGTGGTTGTGAAGGATATTGTGAATCCTCAAGCGCATCACGGAAGCGTGACGATCGCATCTAATACGATCGGGGCGACTAGTCTCACTAGTCGCAAGGTGCAGTGGAATTTAAAAATTTTAAATCACATGATGAAACCACATGATCACAATAATAATACTTGGATCATTTCATCAAACCACAAAGTATTAGGAATACCTCTCAAAGCGTGGTTGCGATCACGAGATCTCTAAAGCAAGAGATCCTCCTGTCTCAAGTTCGATCCACGGAGACAACACTTGCAGACGCGATGATGAGATGCGTGACTCCCACAATCCTCGACGAAGATCCAAGCTTCGAAGCTCCTAATTTCGTCCAACGAAATCCGTCATCTTCCTCTAGAGCAAGCAGCCCCAACGAAGAAGGAGATCCTCAAGTAGTCGATGGCGAAGGCGAGAACTTCTCTCTTTCTCAACAACGGTGGTCGGCCACCTTGTAGAGAGGGAGAGAGAGAGAGGACGAGAATGAGAGGGAGAGAGAGAAGTAGAGTAGGTGTCTACTTGGTATACCCTTTAAGGGCGAGGGCTACCCTCCTTATATATTAGTTTGGGATCCAATGGATCTCAATCCATGGCTCATATGGATCCAACGGCCATTGCAATCCAAGAGTCATCCAACGGCTATGATTGTTGTTGGTTAAAAACCAACAACATTAATTTATATTAAATTAAATATATGTTGAATTATTATTAACACAATTTAATTAACATAAATTAATTTATTAAGAGATAATATGATAACAAATAAGAGAGACAACAAACCACCCTAAATTTTAGGGGGCGTCACCTATGACTAAGTCATAGGTGACGCCACCTCTTATTTGGAGGTATTTTTGTCTCTTTTTATTTTATCTTATTATTTCTTAATAAATTGCAATAACTATTATTACAATAATATCCACCAAATTAATTCCAAATTAATTTGTGAATATTTCAATCATGCCATTGAAAAATATGTGAATCATATTCGTATCCCAAACTAATTTGTAAATTACATTTCCAATTAATTAATTAATGTGAATTCAATCCACATTAATAATTAACAAATGCTATTTACAATATTTCTCTCTCTCTCCGATATATTATAAATCCCATTTATAATATACACAGATATTCTGGATAGCACTATCTACGATCTGCTTATCCTTGATAATTAAATCCCATTTAATTATCTTGGGCAATCATTCTCACAATATGAATCTTATTCATATTATACTTGATAATTAAATCTCATTTAATTATCTTGGACAATCATTCTCACAATATGAATCTCATTCATATTATACTTGATAATTAAATCTCACTTAATCATCAAGACCTTCTTGCTTGGATACTAAATTCATCATTGGAATTATTCTTGAACTCCTTCAAGAATAATGTGCTTTCTCCGCAGATACTTGGAGATAAGGACAGGGCGATTGTATTGTTCCACGTATAGTGACTTGGATGTTGAGATCTCATCCCAAATCCAGATCTAACGAACCTCCCACAGATGCTTGATTAAAATCAAGTCCGTATACTTAATCTTCTCATTGTATCTGAATCACATTCAGATCAATGTCCAACACTTGGACTAATATCAAGTTACTTCTCTATTGAGAGGAGTCGTTAAAATTAGACATGTTTCATCACTCCCTCGGACTGGAAGCGTCATGGTTATACAATCGTTTATGATCACATCACCCTCAGGTATTCCCAATACCTGCACATCCTGCATACTGGAAGACCAATGATCAACCTGAAGATGAAGATCAATTTTACGCTATCTTCTTCCGGGTTTGATCATCATGTTTCTCAATTTTGGTCATTGGGATTTGGTATCGATCATATGCTTTCCAAAAGCATATATCATACCTTCAAATTCTTGTCATGCTTCCAAAGCACGACGACCATGCATGGAATTTGATCGATCCCAATACCTCATGAGTGAGCTCATGTCTTCCGGTTCATAAGTGAACCTGTATGATCCCTTTTGAGAGATCGTATTACTCATATGCCCTTACATGCACACCAGCTCGCCGGTGTATACACCTTGGTTAGGTCTTCAACCTACTGGTCTGCCAAATGTACACACTCAGACATATAGTAACACATCTGTCTCCGGTCAGAGGATGTGTGCCTATGCTGTGACAGCATTCAACATAGGACTTAGGTTATCTCGATCTCGTTAAGTCAACCCTTTTACCTAACTAATCTGACACCTCCGAATCACTATTCCCATGCAGAGGACCTGCATCAAGAGGTCAGTCAGATATCAGCCTATGTGAGAAAGGATTGCCATCTCCTACTCAGGTTGGAGATCGTCTCTTAATAATCATTTGACGGTGCTTGATGAGTCCTCTATCTAACCCATTAGATATTCATCCAAGCACCAGCCTCTATGATTCATGTAATGAATCAACAGCTATATGATCATCAAGATGGCCATGGTACATAACCCTAATTGTGCAAAGGGACCTATTATGCAAATTAGTTATTCTTCATTTCAGATCAGGGAATGATATTCACAATAACATTTATTGCATAATGGCTTGCCGTGGGCTCGCATGTCCAACAATCTCCCACTAGCCCAAAGAGCCATTAATGGGCTAATCATTTAAACCCACACTCATGTGATAATCATAGGCTATTTAGAAAATAGCCAGGTAAGCTGATCAGTCACTCTGTTCCCGCGAGACTACGCTAAGTCCTTTTACGGCACTTGCATATCCCAATAACAGTGCTCGCATCCAATGCGAATGTTGCATCTAATGCAACCAATACTCAATTTAGTCAAAGCAGTTATAGTGTCCTTGACACAATCGCTCAATAATTATTATAACCAATATTTCCATAATCCTTAGAAGAATACCCTTATTCCTAGAGATCACTATCTCTTAAGGTATCCACAGTTAAGACCTTTTAGATCTCCATCTAAAAGTCTTAATTTCTTGAAGATAAGACTTAGAGATCACTATCTCTAAAGCTTTTTCGTCTTTGAAGATATTGTTATTACTGCAATTAAGTGTTCTATCTCCAAAGTGATATTAGTGACAGTTTACTACTCCCACTGTATGGCAGATATCTGGCTTTTGTACACATCTAGCATACTTTCAGCTTCTCGTAACTGATGCACAAAAGGGCAACCAATTTTAGCATTCACTTCCTCAACTCTTTGAGGTGCTATCCCTTTAGATAGGTCAGTACCAAATCTTAAGGTAAGAAAGACGTTCTTGAAATTTCCAGAAAATGGAACATGTCCAAGGTTTACTACAAATGTGACAGTCCCAATACCCTCTTTTCTTTGCTTCTGAACATCTTCAGAACTAAGATCCAAGAGGCATCCTTTTGAGATCATATCTCAAAGTATGGAATAGCCAGATCATAAAACACTTATTATCATCCTTATATCATTCCAAATGATTAGGATATTATCTACATTTAGTACGATGAACACAATGGCACTCCCACTAAGCTTCACATGGTTCATCAAGATTCTATTTGAAATCATAACATATATAATTTCATCAAATCTTATGTTCCAACTACAAGAAGCTTATTTGAGGCCAAAGATGGAGTTCTTTAGCTAGCACATCTTTCATTTCTCAACCAAGAAGCCTTGGGGCTACTTCATGTGAATATCCTCAGAGAGATATTCTTAGAGGAATGCAATCTTGACTTACATCTTGAAGATGCAATAGTCAAGTTGTGTAGCTAAGGCTAGCAATATTCTGATGATTTTAAGCATGGTCACCGAAGAGCAAGTCTCATGGCAAGCAATGTCTTCTCTTCCGGTGTGTAGCTCATGGCTATGAACCGTGCTTTGAAGGTCTCTACCTTCTCATCAGGTTCTCTCTTTCTATTGAAGATCCATTTACACCTTAATGTGTCTTACCTATATAGGTGGATGCTCAAGGGTCCATATACAACATTTGTATATGAAGTCTACTTTAGACTTTATTGCTAATATCCATCCTTCCATGTCATGATCCTCGGGAGCTTCATCATATGAACTCCGATCATTGTCAGACTTAACTGACACATTGAATACATCTTCAAACTCATTTGAAGAGATATTAGTGCTTCATCTTTAATTGTCCCTTTTAGTTTCCGATTTCAGGAGCCTCATTATCTTCTCAAGATCAAATGAGTTCCTTTACTTCATTTTTATCTTGATTCTCAAGAGAGTCATCCTATAAGAATCATATTCTCAAAGATGAGATCTTTTAAGAATCTCAAGGTCATAAAGTAGGTATCCAATACCATCCTTTCTTTTCCTAATGAAGTAGCACTCACTAGTGCTTAATTCCACCTTACTTGCATGGAATCTTATTAAGGATATATATAGTGTAGTCGCTACTACATATATATACACCTGGAAACTAAGGGATAATTATGCTAAAATTAATCATTGATCAAATCATGTCACACATGATCCAATTGTATCTCCTTACAACTCTATTGAGTTTAGGTTTACTAGGAGGAGTGAGATAGGAATGATATTCCTTTCTCCATAAGGTATACCATGAATTCATCTAATAGGTACTTGTTACCTTGGTTAGATCAAATTCATTTAATCTTCCTTCAAACTTTGGTTCTAAACCAAAATTGTGAAATCTTCGAACATAGTTTTCTTTGGTGAAGAGAAGAAATCTCATATCATACATAATCAACAATAGATATCACATATCCACAATGTTTATTATGATATAGATGATCCACATACATCAATATGTATGAGATCTTGAATACCTTGGCATCTTACACCTTTCCCAAAAGAAGGGTGTATTGGACATTTTACTTTGAATACAATATTCATATGTAAGATTTGAAATTTTAGACATTCTAAAGTTTTATCTCTTACTTGTCTATTGATCAAATCAACAGGCATATGTCCAAAACTTGATGCTAAATCATTGTCAAATGTTCTTTATCCTCCTATTGATCTTATAAGGTTTAACTTTCAGTATTAGAAATCTTAATGAACCATTCATTAATTTTCTAATTTTGTGGAGTCCACTAGATGTTAGATTACTATCTAAAATATATCCATCATAATTCTTTATGATAGTTTTATCTCAGAATTTATGTTTATTTCCAACATTTAGAAATAAACAATGAGTGTATTCTAACATCTAGTTCATAGAGACATTCTCTAAGACTAAGGGCTCTCCCACTGAAATTAAGAAGTCTATCAATCCAACAGATATTGTTACAACAATTGCATCAATATCCATGTGGATAACTATAAACCTTAAGATCAAATTTTTCCAGTCTTTTAAAACATGTGCAACACATTGCAAGTGTTGTTAGAAGATTGAGATACAATTATTAGACTTTATCTTATCAAATAAGCAAGTCAATTTCAATGATCAAATGTAGATATAGATTATTACGATGTACTATCTGAGTCCTTCTCTAAGGATTCTAGACAGACTTGATAGTCATACTATCAACACATCAACTTATTGCAGTATAGGCATTCATCCAACTCACTGGATGTCATATGGAAGTCATAGAAGTATGATCAACTCTTTGACTATCCTTCTCATCTTGGGTCTGACCCATGCTTCCACTATGCTCCCTTTATCTATAAACAAACATTGCTTAAGACTAAGGATCTCTTATGTTAAATTCAAAAGAATTCAATGTAAGAGCATTTCAACATTTATACATGCTTCATTAAAATTCATACAATATGAATATTATGAAGCTTCATGAATGACTAGAGTATAGACAGTAGAATGATGACACTCATCATGTCTACATCCATCTAGACTCCTAAAACATTGGTTCATGTAGGTATTCAAATATTTTGAATACATCATCTCTTTCGAGCCACCATTCTGCATAATGCAGAGAACCATGTCCTTCATGATTAAATATCTAGAGCACATATGTATGCCAGAACATCTTCTTAGATTTTATAAGGATTATTTGACAATTGCGATCATCATCGGCATGTCACTTCCAAAGTACACTCAATAAAAGATCAAGATTATAGAGACATACGAACCCTAAGGTGATGTCTTATTGTCTTATTTAATTGTCACTCTTCATTAGGTTGAGGAAACTTGCACATTGCAACCACATACATTATGTGTCCAATTGCAAGAACAATATCTGGACCATGAGTTCAATCCATGATATTTTACTGGTTATTATTGAGTATAACATTGAGTGGGTTTAATGAAGGATTATCTGAAATAAGAAATTTGCATAAGGGTATATATATTATATATATACATATTTTTACTTTAATTTAGGAATTTTTATATCAAAGTTATCTTGCCTTGTCAACAATGAAAGTTCATTCCCTTAATCACTTTCAATGTAAGAGATATTCTTACCATTATATCTCTAGCAAGATCTGGGATCTCCTTTCCTATCTTTGTCACATCCCAGTAATATGAGAACCTGCGATTCCGATAAAAAGAAGCGGGAACACATTCCACCTTGCAAGTCCAACTTGCATTTCCCAATTCGGTCTTTAATACCCAGGCCCACCACCCCTAAGGTGATGTTGACCCGTTATTAGTTGAACCAACCGTCAACAGGCTTAATACTCACTATACGCAATCCAATATTGCCCCAATAATATGAGGACCCGATATTGGGGTCACTACATATACGGCCTTACTCTTTCGAGAAGCAAAGAACCCGATCCAAATAATTGTATATAGGATCTGTTTCTTCGGACAGACGTCTCCTATATACAACTTTTGATGACGAAATTCTTTGCCTTGACGAGAGACCATGGATGTCACTTATGTGATCCTCCACCTCATATTCAAATTATAATTAATTATCATGAATCATATTCACATAATTAATTCTTCCAAGGGAAATACGCATCTATTCATAATAGAGTATTTTTAATAGGATATAATTAATTTAATCACGTTAAATTAACCATCAATCATATTATCAATCAACAAACTTTGAATTTTTACTTGAATAGTAGGTATAATCTTAAAGTACGTATTATTTCGAATTTTAATAATTAGAAAAATACACTTTGATTTCTCCAGCATTATCAAGTCCCTACCCGCTGTCATGGCCAGTACCGGCAAGAGTGGGACGGACCACATATGTTGCAACCCGCTACCCCAATGCTCTCCGACTAGATACCATATCCACCTCAGGATAGGATAATACCAGATAGATCATCATGTACTTTGAGATGCTCATCGGTCTTTCAACCGAAATTATACCATATAATATACATCAAAACAATTTTGATTATATTATAAGGAGATTTGCTAAATAAATCCCCAATCCTATTCAAGCAGGAGGGTTTGCATGTAAAAGTAGTCCTACTACTATTGTAGGATGACCTAGGGTTTTGTATGCAAACAATGTTTGTTGATGATTTCAGATTAACAAATGATCAAAATCACTATCTTATCATTATAGTTAGAGGGATGGCATTCAAGGAATTGATTATCATCTTTAAACATTTCACAAATATTTATCAATAACCAATTTCAGAAAATTAACAATTAATTTTCATCAACATGTTTGAATGACTATCACAACGTTCATGATCAAGTTTTGTCAATTTCCAGCAGTGACCCCTAATCACTAAAATTAACTTATCTTGATCAATTTAAATCCAAAATTCGCAAAATCAATTTCCTAATATTGCTAACTTGATTTAGAACAGAACGCAAGTGATAATTCATGCATTTCGAGGCATGTCAAAACCGTAATTAACAAATTAATCACGTTCAGTTTTGCTGTTCCCGCAACAATGAATACATGCTAATTCAAAAGGCCATATATTGAGCAAATTAAATCCAAATTTAGTAAACTCAGATCCTATGGTTTTCTTATTTAATGAGGAACAAAATTCAATTGAATATTTCATGTTTAAATAATTTAAACAGTGCCAAAAAAATCCAATTAGACAGAGGTGCGAAAATTTAAATGCGATAAAACTTTTGCGACCCTTTCAAACCCAAGTCGTCCTTGGTTCATGGATTATATCCAAAACCTTTTCCGACCTAAGGCTCTGATACCACTTGAAGGATATTGTGAATCCTCAAGCGTATCATGGAAGCGTGACGATCACATCTAATACCATCGGGGCGACTAGTGGCACTAGTCGCAAGGTGCAGCTGAATTTAAAAATTTTAAATCACATGATGAAACCACATGATCACAAGAACAATACTTGGATCGTTTCATCAAACCACAAAGTATTAAGAATACCTCTCGAAGCGTGGTTGCGATCACGAGATCTCTAAAGCAAGAGATCCTCCTGTCTCAAGTCTGATCCACGGAGACAGCACTTGCGGGCGCGATGATGAGACGCGTGACTTCCGCAATCCTCGACGAAGATCCAAGCCTCGAATCTCCTGATTTCGTCCAACGAAATCCATTGTCTTCCTCTAGAGCAAGCAGCCCCAATGAAGAAGGAGATCCTCGAATAGTCGATGGCGAATGCGAGAACTTCTCTCTTTCTCGACAAAGGTGGTCAGCCACCTTGTAGAGAGGGAGAGAGAGAGAGGACGAGAATGAGAGGGAGAGAGAGAAGTAGAGTAGGCGTCTACTGGATATACCCTTCAAGGGCTAGAGCTACCCTCCTTATATATTAGTTTGGGATCCAACGGATCTCAATCCATGGCTCTTATGGATCCAACGGCCATTGCAATCCAAGAGTCATCCAACGGCTATGATTGTTGTTGGTTAAAAACTAACATCATTAATTTATATTAAATTAAATATGTATTGAATTATTATCAACACAATTTAATTAACATAAATTAATTTATTAAGAAATAATATGATAACAAATAAGAGAGACAACAAACCACCCTAAATTTTAGGGGGCGTCACCTATGACTAAGTCATAGGTGACGCCACCTCTTATTGGGTGGTATTTTTGTCTTATTATTTCTTATTAAATTGCAACAACTATTATTGCAATAATATTCACCAAATTAATTCCAAATTAATTTGTGAATATTTCAATCATGCCATTGAAAAATATGTGAATCATATTCACATCCAAAACTAATTTGTAAATTACATTTCCAATTAATTAATTAATGTGCATCCAATCCACATTTATAATTAACAAATGCTATTTACAATATTTCTCTCTCTCTGATATATTATATATCACATTTACAATATACGCATATATTCTAGATAGCACTATCCACGATCTGCTTATCCTTGATAAATAAATCCCATTTAATTATCTTGGACCATCATTCTCACAATATGAATCTTATTCATATTATACTTGATAATTAAATCTCATTTAATTATCTTGGACAATCATTCTCACAATATGAAACTCATTCATATTATACTTGATAATTAAATCTCATTTAATCATCAAGATCTTCTTGCTTGGATACTAAATTCATCATAGGAATTATTCTTGAACTCCTTCAAGAATAATGTGTTTTCTCCGCAGATACTTGGAGATAAGGACAGGGCGATTGTATTGTTCCATGTATAGTGACTTGGATGTTGAGATCTCATCTCAAATCCAGATCTAACGGACCTCCCACAGATGCTTGACTAAATCAAGTCTGTATACTTAATCTTCTCATTGTATATGAATCACATCCAGATCAATGTCCAACACTTGGACTAAGATCAAGTTACTTCTCTACTGAGAGGAGTCACTAAAATCCAGACTTGTTTCATCACTCCCTCGGACTGGAAGTGTGATGGTTATACAATCGTTATGGTTATACAATCGTTTATGATCACATCACCCTCAGGTATTCCAAATTCATGCACATCCTGCATAATGGAAGACCAATGATCAACCTGAAGATGAAGATCAATTTTACACTATCTTCTTCAGGGTTTGATCATCAAGTTTCTCAATCTTGGTCATTGGGATTTGGTATCGATCATATGCTTTCCCAAAGCATATATCATACCTTCAAATTCTTGTCATGCTTCCAAAGCACGACGACCATGCATGGATCTTGATCGGTCCCAATACCTCATGAGTGAGCTCATGTCTTCCGGTTCATAAGTGAACCTGTATGATCCCTTTTGAGAGATCGTATTACTCATATGCCCTTACATGCACACCAGCTCGCCGGTGTATAGACCTTGGTTAGGTCGTCAACCTACTGGTCTGCCAAATGTACACACTCAGACATATAGTAACACATAGGGGTGTAAACGGACCGAACCTGAGCGAACCTATGTTTTTTAGGTTCGGTTCGTTTATTTAATCGAGCCTAAACTTGTGTTCAGGTTCGGTTCGTTTATTTTCAAACCGAATCCGAATCGAACCTCTTTTTAAGCGAATCGAACCTAAGCGAATATCGAGCTTAAGAATTTTCTAATAAGAGGGAGTGAAAAGAAGAGAAATGGAAATATATATATATGTATTTATAGTTAGAATAAATATTCATTTAGTTTTTTCTTTAACTAACTCATCTTCATCTTTTGAAAGAAATAGATTAATAAGGATTCGTCTCTTTGAAAAAAATATAATTATAATATATTTTATATCTATTCAGATGGACATAAGGAATAAGAATAATGCGGAGATATTCGACAAGTAATGTTTGTACTTGTTATGTTGATTTGAAGATAAAGATGGGAAATTACCAGACCATAGATGATACATGTTGTAAACATGATGTGACTATTTATTTTGGATAGTTTATACCGAGATAAAATCTAGTTATCCCGTAAATATCTAGTTATCTCTAGACAAATTCACATACCATGGGATAAAAACCACTCATCTCAAAATAAGTCCACTTCTACGGATAAGGATTTGTAAATATGTATATGTGTATGTTTATCGAGATTTTAACAAATCGAACCTGAGCGAACCTATGATTTTTAGGTTCGGTTCGTTTATTTAATCGAGCCTCAACTTGTGTTCAAGTTTGGTTCGTTTATTTCCGAACCGAATCTGAATCGAACTTTTAGCGAGCCGAACTTGAGCGAATATTGAACTTGAGAATTTTCTTACACCCCTAGTAACACATCTGTCTCCGGTCAGAGCATATGAGCCTATGCTGTGACAACATTCAACATAGGACTTAGGTTATCTCGATCTTGTTAAGTCAACCCTTTGACCTAACTAATCTGACACCTGCGAATCACTATTCCCATGCAGAGGACCTGCATCAAGAGGTCGGTCAGATATCAGCCTATGTGAGAAAGGATTGCCATCTCCTACTCAGGCTGAAGATCATCTCTTAATAATCATTTGACGGTGCTTGATGAGTCCTCTATCTAACCCATTAGATATTCATCCAAACACCAGTCTCTATGATTCATTTAATGAGTCAACAGCTATGTGATCATCAAGATGGCCATGGTACATAACCCTAATTGTACAGAGGGACCTATTATGCAAATTAGTTATTCGTTATTTCAGATTAGGGAATGATATTCGCAATAACATTTATTGCATAATGGCTCGCCGTGGGCTCGCATGTCCAACAGGTTGCAGGCGGGCTGCGCGGCTTGAGGCGAAGGGAGCGCGCGACCGGCGGGAGGAGGGGACGCACAGACGGTGCTGGGCCTTGGCGGGGCTGACGGGCTTCGCGAACACACCGAGGGCTGAAGGTGACGAGAAGGAGCAGCCCACGCAGGAGGGGATCTGGAACTGCGGTGGAGGTGTCGCCGTGTGAGCGGTGGCCGAGGGCCGGTCGACTGGGTGAGCGGCGACCGATGGGGCTTCCATGAGGTGGACTCACACGACGGAGGGTGGCTATGGTCTCCAAGGGTAGGGCGGCGCGGCTAATGCGGTCAGAGGCTCGGGAGCCGTAGGCGGCGGAGGTGGCAACCCTAGCGGAGGTCCCGTACAGTGGTCACGGGCGGGTTGCGGTTGGAGGCGAAGGGAGCGCCGCAGGGCTGATGGTGGCAGGAGGATCGGCGGGGCCGCTGGCCGTAGGTGGATAGCAGGCTTCCAGGCAGTGGACTCGCACGACCATAGGCAGGAGGCCCTGGCGACGGAGATGGCCGGAGGGGGAGCTGGAGCGGCCTAGCGGTGGTGGCGAGCCGCGTGGGATGGGCTGGCGTAGTTGGGGCCTAGCACCCAATTTTTTTATTTTTTTGTAAACCTGCAGGAGATATATGTAAAAATAAAAAAAATTATGTTTTTATAAATGTTTTGAATTTTTCTGCAAAATAAATATTGAAAATTTTATTTTTTTTTTAATTTTTTAAATTATTTCTACAACAAAAAATGTTAGAGATAAAAACAACTGCAGTTTTTTTTATTATTTATAAACAAATACGATGCGTGTATGAGTGCGGATCTGGCGAAGTGAGGTAGATCCGAATCTCTGACGACCGTGTGTGGCCGGAGGGTGTGTGGTTATGTGAGGTAGAATGTGAAGCAATTAGATCAAGAAAATGAGATGGAAAATCGGTGTCAAATCGGAAATCAAATATGAGGTCGGAAATTATGTCAACTACGATTAGAAATTATACAACTAAATGACTGTGAATTTAAATCTAAAATTAATCTAGAAGAACAACGGAAAATAAAATGGATCTCACCTTGGGATTGGATACGCCGTGATGGTCTCGACGAGGACCGACTCGCTATCATCGAATGACTCAGAGGCTGGGCATCCTTCTGCGACAAGAAGTTCTTGGAGATCGAGCTCCTCTCCACCAAAGATTGATCAAATTGTGAAAGAGGAGGAGGAGCTCAATAAAAAGAAGAAGAAAATTCAAAAAGGAAAGTATGTACAAAAAAGAATGTAATTAGTGGTTAATTAATTAATTAATTAATTAAAAACGAAATTCGGAATTAAATAAAATAATTAAAATAATTAATTTACAAAATTTAATTAGCCACCTTAATGATGGCTATTTAAGATAAAAAATCAAATCTTATATATATATGTAGGTTTTCAAAACAAATAAATTAATAAATAATAAAAGAAATTCGTAATTATATTGATTTAATTAATTAATATTAGATATTAATTTTTTTAGTTATCTTTTATATAAAGAAATTAGTTGTAAACACGTATTATATACATATAGTACAATATACACATGTACAAATAAGGAAATTATTTTTAAATGAATTTTTTTAATTTTATTATTATTATTAATGAAGAGAATATTTACAATTATGTACATTATGTATAAAAAATAGGTATGAATAAATATATACAATAAATAACTGGTAGAATTACACAAACCCCTCCAGAAAATCGATTTTGCAACCGTAACTCCAAAAATTATGAAACATAGCCATTGAAAGATAATTTAATTTAGAGTACAATGGAAGTGAGTTTGATTCAATTTGAGTTCGTATGGAGCGGGAATTGGTCTTTCAATTATCGTTTTACGGCTTTTTCTGAGTGTAATTATTTGTAATATATACATTATTTTATTTTTTAATTATTTTTAGTATTTACAAAATATTTTTATTTACAACTTTTATTTAGAAAAATATTTAATTTGAGGTTATTATTGAGTATAACATTGAGTGGGTTTAATGAAGGATTATCTGAAATAAGAAATTTGCATAAGGGTATATATATTATATATATACATATTTTTACTTTAATTTAGGAATTTTTATATCAAAGTTATCTTGCCTTGTCAACAATGAAAGTTCATTCCCTTAATCACTTTCAATGTAAGAGATATTCTTACCATTATATCTCTAGCAAGATCTGGGATCTCCTTTCCTATCTTTGTCACATCCCAGTAATATGAGAACCTGCGATTCCGATAAAAAGAAGCGGGAACACATTCCGCCTTGCAAGTCCAACTTGCATTTCCCAATTCGGTCTTTAATACCCAGGCCCACCACCCCTAAGGTGATGTTGACCCGTTATTAGTTGAACCAACCGTCAACAGGCTTAATACTCACTATACGCAATCCAATATTGCCCCAATAATATGAGGACCCGATATTGGGGTCACTACATATACGGCCTTACTCTTTCGAGAAGCAAAGAACCCGATCCAAATAATTGTATATAGGATCTGTTTCTTCGGACAGACGTCTCCTATATACAACTTTTGATGACGAAATTCTTTGCCTTGACGAGAGACCATGGATGTCACTTATGTGATCCTCCACCTCATATTCAAATTATAATTAATTATCATGAATCATATTCACATAATTAATTCTTCCAAGGGAAATACGCATCTATTCATAATAGAGTGTTTTTAATAGGATATAATTAATTTAATCACGTTAAATTAACCATCAATCATATTATCAATCAACAAACTTTGAATTTTTACTTGAATAGTAGGTATAATCTTAAAGTACGTATTATTTCGAATTTTAATAATTAGAAAAATACACTTTGATTTCTCCAGCATTATCAAGTCCCTACCCGCTGTCATGGCCAGTACCGGCAAGAGTGGGACGGACCACATATGTTGCAACCCGCTACCCCAATGCTCTCCGACTAGATACCATATCCACCTCAGGATAGGATAATACCAGATAGATCATCATGTACTTTGAGATGCTCATCGGTCTTTCAACCGAAATTATACCATATAATATACATCAAAACAATTTTGATTATATTATAAGGAGATTTGCTAAACAAATCCCCAATCCTATTCAAGCAGGAGGGTTTGCATGTAAAAGTAGTCCTACTACTATTGTAGGATGACCTAGGGTTTTGTATGCAAACAATGTTTGTTGATGATTTCAGATTAACAAATGATCAAAATCACTATCTTATCATTATAGTTAGAGGGATGGCATTCAAGGAATTGATTATCATCTTTAAACATTTCACAAATATTTATCAATAACCAATTTCAGAAAATTAACAATTAATTTTCATCAACATGTTTGAATGACTATCACAACGTTCATGATCAAGTTTTGTCAATTTCCAGCAGTGACCCCTAATCACTAAAATTAACTTATCTTGATCAATTTAAATCCAAAATTCGCAAAATCAATTTCCTAATATTGCTAACTTGATTTAGAACAGAACGCAAGTGATAATTCATGCATTTCGAGGCATGTCAAAACCGTAATTAACAAATTAATCACGTTCAGTTTTGCTGTTCCCGCAACAATGAATACATGCTAATTCAAAAGGCCATATATTGAGCAAATTAAATCCAAATTTAGTAAACTCAGATCCTATGGTTTTCTTATTTAATGAGGAACAAAATTCAATTGAATATTTCATGTTTAAATAATTTAAACAGTGCCAAAAAAATCCAATTAGACAGAGGTGCGAAAATTTAAATGCGATAAAACTTTTGCGACCCTTTCAAACCCAAGTCGTCCTTGGTTCATGGATTATATCCAAAACCTTTTCCGACCTAAGGCTCTGATACCACTTGAAGGATATTGTGAATCCTCAAGCGTATCATGGAAGCGTGACGATCGCATCTAATACCATCGGGGCGACTAGTGGCACTAGTCGCAAGGTGCATCTGAATTTAAAAATTTTAAATCACATGATGAAACCACATGATCACAAGAACAATACTTGGATCGTTTCATCAAACCACAAAGTATTAAGAATACCTCTCGAAGCGTGGTTGCGATCACGAGATCTCTAAAGCAAGAGATCCTCCTGTCTCAAGTCTGATCCACGGAGACAGCACTTGCGGGCGCGATGATGAGACGCGTGACTTCCGCAATCCTCGACGAAGATCCAAGCCTCGAATCTCCTGATTTCGTCCAACGAAATCCATTGTCTTCCTCTAGAGCAAGCAGCCCCAATGAAGAAGGAGATCCTCGAATAGTCGATGGCGAATGCGAGAACTTCTCTCTTTCTCGACAAAGGTGGTCAGCCACCTTGTAGAGAGGGAGAGAGAGAGAGGACGAGAATGAGAGGGAGAGAGAGAAGTAGAGTAGGCGTCTACTGGATATACCCTTCAAGGGCTAGAGCTACCCTCCTTATATATTAGTTTGGGATCCAACGGATCTCAATCCATGGCTCTTATGGATCCAACGGCCATTGCAATCCAAGAGTCATCCAACGGCTATGATTGTTGTTGGTTAAAAACTAACATCATTAATTTATATTAAATTAAATATGTATTGAATTATTATCAACACAATTTAATTAACATAAATTAATTTATTAAGAAATAATATGATAACAAATAAGAGAGACAACAAACCACCCTAAATTTTAGGGGGCGTCACCTATGACTAAGTCATAGGTGACGCCACCTCTTATTGGGTGGTATTTTTGTCTTATTATTTCTTATTAAATTGCAACAACTATTATTGCAATAATATTCACCAAATTAATTCCAAATTAATTTGTGAATATTTCAATCATGCCATTGAAAAATATGTGAATCATATTCACATCCAAAACTAATTTGTAAATTACATTTCCAATTAATTAATTAATGTGCATCCAATCCACATTTATAATTAACAAATGCTATTTACAATATTTCTCTCTCTCTGATATATTATATATCACATTTACAATATACGCATATATTCTAGATAGCACTATCCACGATCTGCTTATCCTTGATAAATAAATCCCATTTAATTATCTTGGACCATCATTCTCACAATATGAATCTTATTCATATTATACTTGATAATTAAATCTCATTTAATTATCTTGGACAATCATTCTCACAATATGAAACTCATTCATATTATACTTGATAATTAAATCTCATTTAATCATCAAGATCTTCTTGCTTGGATACTAAATTCATCATAGGAATTATTCTTGAACTCCTTCAAGAATAATGTGTTTTCTCCGCAGATACTTGGAGATAAGGACAGGGCGATTGTATTGTTCCATGTATAGTGACTTGGATGTTGAGATCTCATCTCAAATCCAGATCTAACGGACCTCCCACAGATGCTTGACTAAATCAAGTCTGTATACTTAATCTTCTCATTGTATATGAATCACATCCAGATCAATGTCCAACACTTGGACTAAGATCAAGTTACTTCTCTACTGAGAGGAGTCACTAAAATCCAGACTTGTTTCATCACTCCCTCGGACTGGAAGTGTGATGGTTATACAATCGTTATGGTTATACAATCGTTTATGATCACATCACCCTCAGGTATTCCAAATTCATGCACATCCTGCATAATGGAAGACCAATGATCAACCTGAAGATGAAGATCAATTTTACACTATCTTCTTCAGGGTTTGATCATCAAGTTTCTCAATCTTGGTCATTGGGATTTGGTATCGATCATATGCTTTCCCAAAGCATATATCATACCTTCAAATTCTTGTCATGCTTCCAAAGCACGACGACCATGCATGGATCTTGATCGGTCCCAATACCTCATGAGTGAGCTCATGTCTTCCGGTTCATAAGTGAACCTGTATGATCCCTTTTGAGAGATCGTATTACTCATATGCCCTTACATGCACACCAGCTCGCCGGTGTATAGACCTTGGTTAGGTCGTCAACCTACTGGTCTGCCAAATGTACACACTCAGACATATAGTAACACATAGGGGTGTAAACGGACCGAACCTGAGCGAACCTATGTTTTTTAGGTTCGGTTCGTTTATTTAATCGAGCCTAAACTTGTGTTCAGGTTCGGTTCGTTTATTTTCAAACCGAATCCGAATCGAACCTCTTTTTAAGCGAATCGAACCTAAGCGAATATCGAGCTTAAGAATTTTCTAATAAGAGGGAGTGAAAAGAAGAGAAATGGAAATATATATATGTATTTATAGTTAGAATAAATATTCATTTAGTTTTTTCTTTAACTAACTCATCTTCATCTTTTGAAAGAAATAGATTAATAAGGATTCGTCTCTTTGAAAAAAATATAATTATAATATATTTTATATCTATTCAGATGGACATAAGGAATAAGAATAATGCGGAGATATTCGACAAGTAATGTTTGTACTTGTTATGTTGATTTGAAGATAAAGATGGGAAATTACCAGACCATAGATGATACATGTTGTAAACATGATGTGACTATTTATTTTGGATAGTTTATACCGAGATAAAATCTAGTTATCCCGTAAATATCTAGTTATCTCTAGACAAATTCACATACCATGGGATAAAAACCACTCATCTCAAAATAAGTCCACTTCTACGGATAAGGATTTGTAAATATGTATATGTGTATGTTTATCGAGATTTTAACAAATCGAACCTGAGCGAACCTATGATTTTTAGGTTCGGTTCGTTTATTTAATCGAGCCTCAACTTGTGTTCAAGTTTGGTTCGTTTATTTCCGAACCGAATCTGAATCGAACTTTTAGCGAGCCGAACTTGAGCGAATATTGAACTTGAGAATTTTCTTACACCCCTAGTAACACATCTGTCTCCGGTCAGAGCATATGAGCCTATGCTGTGACAACATTCAACATAGGACTTAGGTTATCTCGATCTTGTTAAGTCAACCCTTTGACCTAACTAATCTGACACCTGCGAATCACTATTCCCATGCAGAGGACCTGCATCAAGAGGTCGGTCAGATATCAGCCTATGTGAGAAAGGATTGCCATCTCCTACTCAGGCTGAAGATCATCTCTTAATAATCATTTGACGGTGCTTGATGAGTCCTCTATCTAACCCATTAGATATTCATCCAAACACCAGTCTCTATGATTCATTTAATGAGTCAACAGCTATGTGATCATCAAGATGGCCATGGTACATAACCCTAATTGTACAGAGGGACCTATTATGCAAATTAGTTATTCGTTATTTCAGATTAGGGAATGATATTCGCAATAACATTTATTGCATAATGGCTCGCCGTGGGCTCGCATGTCCAACAGGTTGCAGGCGGGCTGCGCGGCTTGAGGCGAAGGGAGCGCGCGACCGGCGGGAGGAGGGGACGCACAGACGGTGCTGGGCCTTGGCGGGGCTGACGGGCTTCGCGAACACACCGAGGGCTGAAGGTGACGAGAAGGAGCAGCCCACGCAGGAGGGGATCTGGAACTGCGGTGGAGGTGTCGCCGTGTGAGCGGTGGCCGAGGGCCGGTCGACTGGGTGAGCGGCGACCGATGGGGCTTCCATGAGGTGGACTCACACGACGGAGGGTGGCTATGGTCTCCAAGGGTAGGGCGGCGCGGCTAATGCGGTCAGAGGCTCGGGAGCCGTAGGCGGCGGAGGTGGCAACCCTAGCGGAGGTCCCGTACAGTGGTCACGGGCGGGTTGCGGTTGGAGGCGAAGGGAGCGCCGCAGGGCTGATGGTGGCAGGAGGATCGGCGGGGCCGCTGGCCGTAGGTGGATAGCAGGCTTCCAGGCAGTGGACTCGCACGACCATAGGCAGGAGGCCCTGGCGACGGAGATGGCCGGAGGGGGAGCTGGAGCGGCCTAGCGGTGGTGGCGAGCCGCGTGGGATGGGCTGGCGTAGTTGGGGCCTAGCACCCAATTTTTTTATTTTTTTGTAAACCTGCAGGAGATATATGTAAAAATAAAAAAAAATTATGTTTTTATAAATGTTTTGAATTTTTCTGCAAAATAAATATTGAAAATTTTATTTTTTTTAATTTTTTAAATTATTTCTACAACAAAAAATGTTAGAGATAAAAACAACTGCAGTTTTTTTTATTATTTATAAACAAATACGATGCGTGTATGAGTGCGGATCTGGCGAAGTGAGGTAGATCCGAATCTCTGACGACCGTGTGTGGCCGGAGGGTGTGTGGTTATGTGAGGTAGAATGTGAAGCAATTAGATCAAGAAAATGAGATGGAAAATCGGTGTCAAATCGGAAATCAAATATGAGGTCGGAAATTATGTCAACTACGATTAGAAATTATACAACTAAATGACTGTGAATTTAAATCTAAAATTAATCTAGAAGAACAACGGAAAATAAAAGGGATCTCACCTTGGGATTGGATACGCCGTGATGGTCTCGACGAGGACCGACTCGCTATCATCGAATGACTCAGAGGCTGGGCATCCTTCTGCGACAAGAAGTTCTTGGAGATCGAGCTCCTCTCCACCAAAGATTGATCAAATTGTGAAAGAGGAGGAGGAGCTCAATAAAAAGAAGAAGAAAATTCAAAAAGGAAAGTATGTACAAAAAAGAATGTAATTAGTGGTTAATTAATTAATTAATTAATTAAAAACGAAATTCGGAATTAAATAAAATAATTAAAATAATTAATTTACAAAATTTAATTAGCCACCTTAATGATGGCTATTTAAGATAAAAAATCAAATCTTATATATATATGTAGGTTTTCAAAACAAATAAATTAATAAATAATAAAAGAAATTCGTAATTATATTGATTTAATTAATTAATATTAGATATTAATTTTTTTAGTTATCTTTTATATAAAGAAATTAGTTGTAAACACGTATTATATACATATAGTACAATATACACATGTACAAATAAGGAAATTATTTTTAAATGAATTTTTTTAATTTTATTATTATTATAAATGAAGAGAATATTTACAATTATGTACATTATGTATAAAAAATAGGTATGAATAAATATATACAATAAATAACTGGTAGAATTACACAAACCCCTCCAGAAAATCGATTTTGCAACCGTAACTCCAAAAATTATGAAACATAGCCATTGAAAGATAATTTAATTTAGAGTACAATGGAAGTGAGTTTGATTCAATTTGAGTTCGTATGGAGCGGGAATTGGTCTTTCAATTATCGTTTTACGGCTTTTTCTGAGTGTAATTATTTGTAATATATACATTATTTTATTTTTTAATTATTTTTAGTATTTACAAAATATTTTTATTTACAACTTTTATTTAGAAAAATATTTAATTTGAGGTTAATTTATATATAAATAAAATAGTTTAAGTTTTGTATAAATATACAGGGAAAGATTTACAAATTATTTTTGGATTTTTGAAGTAGAGACCCTATCTCTCCCTACGTTATTCCTGATCGATCATGTCAAGTCTTGACCTTCTCTTTGGATTCGGGTCAGTCTGCATTTATTTCATAAATTCATCTTTTATTTTTCTTTTCTTTTTATTTTATTCTTTATTCTTTTATTGAGTATAGAAACTGTTAAAAATGCATATTTAACAAATGCATGCAAAATGCTAATTTCATAAAATTGGTGGAAATTTACAGGTATTTGACTAAGGAAATAAAGCTAAAATAAAAGAATAAAGGCGATGAATTGTGGATTCATCAAGTTCCTAAAATTATTGAGACTTTGTCATAATGGTTGAAAATCAGTATGATACCAGAGTGAAAATCTTACAGATTGACAATGCGAAGGAGTATATAGAAGTGTCTCTTCAGACCTTTCTAAGAGAAAAAGGGATATTACATGGAACTACATGTCGGTATACTCCTCATCAGAACGGTAGCTGAAAAAATTGATCTCTATCAGAAGTCACTCGTGCCCTTCTGTTTCAAAACCATGTCCCTAAGAATCTTTGGGGGGAGGTCGTGCTTACTGCTACTTACATAATTAAGAGACGGCCTTCTATTGCTATTAGAAAGAAGGTCCCTTTCTCTATTTTACATCATGATAAATCTCCCTTTACTCTTTCTCCCCGCGTGTTTGGTTGTGTTTGTTTTGTTCACAATTCTGGTCCTGATAGAAGGAAGTTGCCCAAAGCCATAAAATGCATTTTTCTTGACTATTCTTCTACCAAGAAAAGGTACAAATATTATTATCCATTATCAAGAAAATTATATGTGAGTAAAGACGTTACATTTCATGAATGTGAATCATACTATGACACGTCTCTTCCTCAGGGGGTGTCCACGGAAAATAGTGCTAGTCCTTATTATTGGATGAGTGTCTGAATTCACAAGATGACCATGCAGATCCAAATATTGATGCATACAACCATGACAGTGACATGCTTCCTGAAGACATGAATGGAGGAGGAGAGATTTAGACGATAGTAGGGATCGTGAGAAAAATTTACTACCAAACCAACATCCCAATCAGTCCCCAGATGATCCAAGTTATGAAAACTCTGTAACTGTCTCTTCTTCCCCTGATAATCAAGTTGTGACACTAATGATATGCTTAATGACTTGAATGAGGACGATGGAAATCTTGATGGTAATCATCCCATTGCTATGCTGAAGGCAACCAAGTCAATCAAGTCTTCTATTCGTTATCCTATTTAAGATTTTGCCTCCTACTTCAAGGGAGTAAAAGTTATAAAAGCTTTATTACTCTTATGGACTTTCATGATCTTCCCAGGAATGTGGCTGAAGTAAAATGTGATCAAAGGTGGGCATGTGCAATGGATGAAGAGATGGCGGCTATGAAAAAATGACACTTGGGATGTTTGTAGACATTCCAAAAGGTGCATATTTTGTTGGTTTGAAGTGGACCTTCACGACCATGTACAATTCTGCTGGGAAAGTGGACAGATTCAAAGCATGATTAGTTGCACGAGAGTATAGCCAGAAGTATGTGATAGACTATCTCGAGACATTTGCACATGTGGATAATCTGTGTTATTATATGACTGGTTGTACTATTCTCATGAAAGATTTATCAACTAGATGTCAAGAATGCATTCTTAAACGGCAATCACAAAGGAGAAATTTACATAAAGATGCCTCTTGGACATGGGGAACTAACCAAGTGTTGTATATTGAAGAGAGTGTTGTATGGTCTTAAGCAGTTACATAGAGCTTGGTTTGAACATCTCAGGAATGTAATGGTTTCTAATGGTTACCATCGGGCTAAAGGAGATCATACCCTCTTCATTAAAACAAGGGCTAGAAAAAAATCCATCCTTTTGGTATATGTGGATGATCTGATTCTGACTGGTATTGATGATGCATAAATAATCAGTATAAAACAAGTTCTTGCTATAAATTTGAACTAAAGGATCTATGTAAGTTGAAGTATTTCCTTGGCATTGAGATGGTCAACTCCCCTGAAGGTATGTGTTTAAATCAACGAAACTATACGTTCATTTTACTTCATGACTTGGGTCTGTTAGGATGCAAGACAGACTCTACTCCTATAAATGCTAATTTCATAAACTCAACAAAACATATGTGAACCTCTCAATGAAGCCACTAAAAGGCATGTACCAAAAACTTGTTGGAAAGTTAATTTACCTTACTTTCCTAAGACCTGGCATTACCTATGTTGTAAATATGGTTAGTCAATTCATGCATGCACCCACCACAGTTCATAAGAATGTTGTTAATAGGATTTTATGCTACGTTAAGAATCCCCCAAGTAAAGGCATATTTTTAGAAAACAAGATAATGTGAGCATTGAAGGCTACATTGATGCAGATTGAGTTGGGTCTGTTGATGATAGGAGGTCGACATCAAAGTATGTTGTTTATTTGTGTGGTGACCTGGTCATAAGACGAAGCAAGAAACAGAATGTGGTTTTTCTGAGAGAGATGCCCTAAGCTTTTCTGAGTGAGATTGGAGTCTGTGTGTGTCCCGTGATTTTTCTCTCTCTCTGTAGGGTTTTCCATATACATCATTGTGTTGACCTTCTTGTTCCTTAATCTTTGTCTTCAACTATAATCTTTTTAACGAAAAAGAGCTGAAGTGAGATAAACTCAAGGACATGCCATGTGATGGTTAATCACTGTCGACAGGTCTGTGTATACTAAGGGCATGTTTGGTTGTTGGGTTGGACTGGGTTGGGTTGGGGTACACTGGTGTACCCCTCCTTCCAATCCTCCTCACAGTTTACTATTCACATGGGTATCCCAACCCAACCCAACCCAGTCCAACCCAGCAACCAAACAGGTTCTTGCATTGCCTTGTTATTGTTTTGAACAGGTCCTAAGAACTATGACTAATCTGCACATTGTTAGATGAGTGAAATTGACCGTTTTCTACGTGTAATTACAAATTATTATGAGATTAAAATGTAGTTACGAAAATATACATGAATATGTGTTTAAAGATTCCTATAAATAATTTTTTTGTCCAATATCTCTACAGCATTAGTGCGCAAGGAACAAGGCAAGGAGCCGAAGTTATTCTTGACCAAACCATAATGAACAAAATTCGAAGTTTTCTTAAAACTCTATAATTAATGATCTGCCCTTTTTGCATCCGGTATTATTATGTATAAAATAATATAATGAACTCAAATCATTGGACGGGGCATGCTTTTCACGTTTAAAAACTAGTGCTGACAAACAAGGAAAACGAAAATCATGTGGATCCACAGTCGAATCAACTACAAATTACTATGTTTATCTTGGACACATATTTAGGTCGGGGTTGTTCTTTGATTACGTTAGAATCATCTCTACTTTCATTGTTAATTCGATAGGCAACTTGTTGTATTTGTTTAGATTTTTCTTTTTCGGCTATTTGTTGCTGTTGGGATGCTATCTTAGCTTTCTATTGCTAAGCTTCACTACAATAAATTAGATTCAAAGTATAAGGTTTATAAATTAGGATATATTACAAAGAAACTGTTGGGAGACGGGCAACAAGATGCGCCGTCAATCCAGTGGCGGACCCAGGATTGCAGAATAGGACGAGCACATCAACATATAATAGTAAAAAATAAGATTATAATACTAAAAATAAATCACTATAAATATGCATATGCATGGAAAAATATACAGAGATGTTTTTATATATAAAACGAATTTAAAACATGCATGCCTACAACCTGTTGTGGCCAAAGGATTACAGACTAGACGAGAAAATACACCATAATTTCTATGTACATCATAAACGTAAACATAGATACGAAACTACATCCTGGAGTGGATTCTTTTGCTTTCAAAATTGTAATATGGCAATTTATTAATATGCTCAACTTGAAATTATTGTTCACATAACGATCCTCTACTACAAATTCAATTAAATTGAATAACTTTCGTCTAAAAGAATGCTTAGAGAAAATATAAAGTGATGATCAAGGACTACAATTATAGAGATTATAATTTTCTACATTATATCTTGATAATATATACACATGTGCAATTATATATATGCATAGTATCATATATCATATGTTGCACGTAAATACAACAATTGAATTGTGTGTCTTACATACATTCTTAGGTGATTTCTATATCACACATTAAATCTAAAAATTTGATGTATTACATGAAACTAATATATTAAATCCTAATGTAATCTAGGATCTAAATACATACTGATTTGGAAAAAAATATACATAAATCAATGGTAATATATAATGTATTCTTTGATATTAATCCCTAAAGTTGCACTTGCCTGGTGCAACCAGTGCAACGACTCCATGAGCAAATGGGGTGTGCACAACACGTCCTAGAGAGAGGCAGCTGGGGTACGATGTCACCGCGTGAGAGAGGACTTAAGGGAGGCGCAACAACCTAGAGAGAAAGTGCAAGAGCCAAGCCGAGAGGGATCGAGGGCACATGCGTGATGAATACGACAGTTCCGACTTTCAACTCTCCATAGATGGGGGCACAAACATTCATGGGATATTATTTCATTCTTAATGAGGCAAAATAAAGAGGAATTGAGAAGTTAGGGGGGGCACGTGCCCCCCATGTCAAATATGTAGGTCCGCCACTGCGTCAATCCCTTTTGGATGGCGAATCCAATTCTTCATAACACAATATCCGTAGACCTGGGAACCATAACATTGCTATGCATAATTTACTGGATCCTCTTAAGGAGCTCTACAGCTTCAGACGCCAAGAACCCAAAGGTATCAAACCCAAAAGGGATGAAGACATGTTGATTGTCAATATAAGCCTTCTCATGTTTAGCAACTATGGCTGAGGCAGCTTTCTGTGCAGCGTGTCCCGCACTAAAATCACTTTTTATTAGACCAACTAACAGAGACACTCCGGTTAAATCAACATATGCGTGTTTTCCTCCAGCCCAACCAAAAATTAAAATATCTGCTGGTCTGAGTGTGGATCTCCCCTCGTGTGGATCAGATAAAAAATTCATAGGTGCTTCTTTCTTTGATGCAACCCCTGCCTTCTTGAGAACATCAAAGATGACATCTCTGACAAGATCATGTATATATTTGAAATCTGAGAGTTCACGACAATGAACGGCACGCTCCCGAAAGGATTCTAGGCAAGATTTGTGGCATACTGGGCATGCCTCATCTACTTGGAATAGAGGAATCATAAGGCGATATGTGAGAATAGTACGATACTCAATACGTGACATATGCATTCCAAGACCATCAATAGGAATACCTAGAAGAAAATCTCGAGCATGGTCAGATTGCAAGAATCGAAAAATTGCTTTTTGTCTAGCTGTCATGTCAAATTCAACCACAATTTCTTTGACAATTTTGCTAAAAAGAGAACTCGTCAAAGCATTTTGGGCTTTAGGGGAGACGGCATTCTTGTTAGCAAAACATGTAAGATCTAAAGATGGGAGTTTGACACGTAGGCCCTCCAAGGCATCTAAAAATCAGAATCAATATCACATACCCCACTGTCTCGTAAAATGTGATCTTGAAGCACCTAAGATTGAGTTCTAGAGCCACAAAAGTATGTGAAGAAGCCTTAATAGCAGAGTGAAGTCCTAAGCTACCGAGCTTGATTGGTAGGGATGCCACCCGCCATTGAAGGTCACCAAAGAAAGGACCTCCACAAACCACAATGTCCTCAATAGCCCCGCATAGTCCTCTGTCAAAAAAAACAGCAGCTTGCTCCATGCATGTGGGTTGACATGTCCTTAAGCCAAACATGAGCTTGGCTGAACCCATACAAGATCGTAGTAAAAGAAGTTCACTCTGTGGATCATCCAACTGGGGGAGTAATTTCATTAATTCAACAGCTTTGGTGGCTCTCCTTGTAGCCAAGTCTTCAACAAATCCTTTGTCCATGCTCACTGCACCTCCAAGCAGTTTCACTCCTAGCACGGGCCTTCCAATATCAGTAGGAAATATCCTTTGCGGACCTTCTGTCCATCACATGAAGGCCCGAAAAGCTCAGTTTTCTTGATATTCAGAACAAGTCTCAACTCAGGGCCTCTGCATTGTATAATGTCAAGCACCTTGGCCACCTATAATGTGTCCCCGATGATAATCCCGTCATCAAGATACCAAGAATGGAGAAGGAGTTTAGAGTTGTCTCTAATCTCATGAATAAGCGGGTGCAATGCAAGAGAAAAAGAAGTGGACCGAGGGGATCACCTTGCTGCACTCTGGTGGTTGACCAAATATGATTGTCTCCAATATATAGTCTGGCAGCCTAAGCATACAGAAACTCCACCCATGAAGAAATAGATGGACATCGCCTTCTAACTTCACAGAGCATCGAAGATCTATCTATCATGTTGAAAGCATTGGACAAAATCTACAGTGAGCATAGAGATAGATCCATCACCATGAAGCTTGCTCAAAAGCCGATTGGTGCTGTGTAAAATGGCTTCTGCTCCTCCAGATACACCAACCCCAAATTGAAAGTCATTGAGATACTTAGACATCTCTTTGCCGACCACTTTCATAGCAACCTTAGATACTAGGCGTCTCCTGATAGTGCCCACTGCAATAGGGCGTATGCCATTGTCAGGTTTGAGTAGTGGAGTAAGAGATGCAGAGGCTACAAACTCAGTCAAACTCAAGGGGTATCTCCCGCATAGCCATAACTTAACCACCATGGCGATCACCCGTAAGAGATCAGTGGCAATGGCAGACCCCTCCCCACTAAGGGCGTCTAAAAGGTATTGAGCTTTCAGCCCATCTCTGCCACATGATGTCCCTTTAGGAAAGGATTTAATAGAATGTAAAATAACATCTGTATCAGCTGTAAGAGGAGTCTCTGAAACCAAGATACCTGGCAAGGAAGGAAGCGACTTATACGCATGTTCGGCCTCTAAATCTTTCATAGTATCTTCGTTATAAGGAGCCACTCCTGAAGAGCATAAAACCATTAAGGCTGCTGAAAAGTATCCATCTGACACTTTACGAAGGCATTGCCTAATGTCGAGTGTTGATTCTCTTCTAAGGAATTGTTCTGATTAAGGCCAAACGTCACAGGTGTACCACCTTTCAAAATATCATCCACTAGCTTGGTGAAACCATCTACACTGCCCCATGTAGTCAGTGAGCTCAGAATAAGTCGTTGTTGCAAAGATTTTATGTTGCTAGATCTTCTATCCTGCCTATTCATAGGCTTGAAAACCCGTAGTATGCAACGAGGAATAAGTAACAATCTCACCCAAGCGGATATGGATCACAGCCCTGCGATAACTTGGTGTAAAGGTGTCTTCAGAGCTTGTGAGAAAGCAAGACGGCAACTGAGAGAGATACTCTTGACTGTGGTGATAAGAGCTTTGAAAGTACGATCAAACAAAGCAGCAAATAACTTAATATTCATTGTTATATCTTTTACAGTTAAATTTATAACAGTGTTTATTATATGTTGCTGGATTTTTTAAATTCCCAAAAAATATTGTACTCATTGATGTATTCCTCGTAACGAATAATATGACAACAGTTATTTATTGATTTTTTTAATAGTGATGTTTACCCGGCAGACCCTATAAACTTTTTAAATTACCTCTACGACCTTTTGCACAACGTAATTACCCCATCGACCTTAAAAATTACTCCAAGAACCCCCACGGGCTTCAAACAGATTACCTGGAGGGTTCATGGGGTAAGAGTTGGCAAGTTTACGGGGTCGAGGGAGGAATTATGTTGTTTCAAAGGTCCTAGAGGTAATTGACAAAGTTTATAGGATCTGCCGGGTAAAAATCCCTTTTAATATAGTCGTTAGTATATATGACAAAAAAATACTTATATTAAAGAATAACTCAATGAAATTAAAAATCATTGTTATATGAGCCTTTAACGGTGAATATGATGTTTGCTGCTAAGTACAAGGGCAAGATATAATTTGGCAACAGATAATACTTGTTATTATATCTTTAACATCGTAGTACATGCGAACATGCATTAAAATTAATCATGACCTGAGGTCAATTTTGTAGTAGTCGTTGATGCCTTCCTTTGTATATATAACCAGATCGTTCAATATAATATAATCCATCTTTCGGATCATTATAATGGTTAGCTTCAGTTGTGCTTAGTTTTGATTTTGATTTAATTTTTGTAACCATCTGGTATACTGTTGATCTATAATTGTTATGTGGTTTTGGTTATATTCGCGTACGCCTGTCGATTCATATGATTTTGTTTTTATACTCTAGTGTTGTTGTCACATTTTGTATGCTAAAGATGGTGATCTCCCAGTGTGGGAGTCACCGCTAAAATATTATATCATTAAAGAGAGGGATTACATCATAAGTTATCTAGACTCCCAGAAACTCGGTAGAGCCCTACAATGTGAAACAACATTTTCTGAATAAAAATTCCAATTCTTAAAAATGAGCTTGTTCCTTGCTAACCAGATTGTCCAAAGCACTGAGGTTTTGAGACGTCCGAGGAGCTTTCCTCCCACCTTCCTTATTGCCTCCTAGAAGTTTATCGACCCGTTCACATCTAACCACGGGATAGCCATCTCCCTCCAGACCTTCACCGAAGTCTCGCACATGAAGAAAAGATGTTTTGTGTTCTCCATCTGTTCACCGCATCTATCGCAACTCACATCCTGAGTCCCCAAGATTTTTGCCCTCCTCACCTTGTCACATAGCTTATTTTTCCTCAGGCACCATAGGAAAACTTTGATCCTACTTGATATCATGCATGCCTGTATAATCTTCATATCCTTGCAAAGGTCGAGATCAGTTGTCCCCGCTCCACCACTTCTCAACTCGCTGATGAATACTCATTCATCACTCTTTATTCTTATATTTTAGCTACAAAAACCTTTGCAAATGCATGTATATAGTTGTAAATAGAAATAATTACCAAAAGCATGCATTGTGTAAAAATCTATAATTAACATGTTTTTGTGCAAAAATAAAAGAATAAAGGTTAAAAAGAAAAAGAGGGAAATATTTAGAATAAATATTGAGCAACCTAACCCAAGGGAGGGCTCAGCATGGGCCTGACCGCATAAAAGCCAAAGTAGAGGGAGATAGGGGCTCATGTGTGTAAATATCTATGTAAATAAATAAAAGTATTTTCCTCACAAAAATAGACTTAAATTGGCTTGTAAATATTTGTAAATATTTCTAAATACAAAATCAAGATAAAAATATAAAAATAAAAAAGAAGATAAAAACATCACTCACCATGTATATAGACCACCCACCTTTATATTTATTTAGCCTTATAAATAAATAAAATTAATTTCCAAAATTTTTGAATAAATAAAATAAAAACAATTAAAACAAAAACAAAATAAAAATAACAAAATTAAAAACACAAAAATATATTGTAAATATACCATGTATATATGTGTACATACCTATTTATTTCACCTATGTACATAAATAATAAAAATAAAATAAAAATGTCTTTTTATTCCTCTATTTATAATATAAATAAATAAAATATAAAATGGGAATAAAATTGTATAAAAATAATAATTAAAAATCAAAAACTAAAAACCTATATATTGTATATATACCTATATCTAACCCTACTATGTACATACCTTATTTTTATTTTGAAAAATTAATTAAAAATCACTAAAAAAATAGAAAAAAATAAAATAAAAATATTTCATATTTTAACTTTTTACTAATTCGGCCATTTAATACCTTTAATTTCACTTCCAAATCTTATCCACGTGGCAGCTACCCATTGGCCCTGGGGACTGTTGACCGGCCGGTCAACTGCCCCCCCCCCCCCCAGGACCACTTCCCACGGGCTTAGGCGCCCGACCCGATTTCTCCCTAATTCCGCGCCTAAACACAACTCCCTATCACCTAAGCCCCGGGTCCGATTCCTTCCTGACATATCCGAGGTCCTCGCCGGAGCTACCGCATCGGGATCCGCGCTCCAGCACGCCCTACCCGCGCCCTTCTTCCCGGACCCTCCAGCGTACTTAAGCCGAGCTCCGCCACCTTCATTTCCTATCTTTGGCCATTCGCTTCCACCCCCAGTGAGCTCCAGCGCGTGAGTGAGAGTGACAGCTTGCTTCCCGTGCTGTTGAAGCGAGGAGAGGGACCGGATTCCACTGATCCGGCGAGTATCGCCGCCTTGCTCCGTCCAGAGCCAGAGCTCGAGCCTCGGAGGGAGACGCTCCTTGAGGTGACGACCCAGAGCACCGCCAGCTCACCCCCAGTCTCATCGTCCACCCTGGTAGCCCCGTAGTCTTTTCTTTTTCGCTAATTTTCAATTACCCCCCTTTCGCTCCGCCGTCGTTCATCGTCGATTCCGTCCACATCCGACATCCATTCGATCATCAGGCTCCGCCATAGCCTCCGCCTTCCTCCCGCGCACCTTCTCCATATCTCCATCCAACCCAGCTCGCACAGGAGCTGGGATTCGAGCTCCACCGTCCCCACCTTCGCCGGAGCTCACCCATCTCGACCCTCCGTTCACCGTCACCCCGCCTAACCGGGTCGAGGCAGTTTGCCCTCGACCCGCGAGTCTCCTGGTTTGCTTTGCAGGTACTTCCAAGCCCATCTGAGGGCTTGGACCATCAGGTCCAGGAGCGTCATCTCCGCCGACCTCGCCAGAGCTCTCCAGAGCTCGGCTGGGCCATCGGAGGGCACCAGCAGCTGCGGAGCGTTACGCCGGAGCTTCTCCGATCTTCAGGCGCAGCAGGGGAGGTCAGGAGCGTGTACCTTGGGCCAGCAAACTTCGCCGGCCAACTGTTCTTCCGATATCCTCCCCGACCGTCCAATCATCCTCGACCTCCAGTTTTCATCTGGGCCGTTCATTCCCGGAGGAGCAGCCACCGTCAGATCTTGGAGAGGTGATCAGGACCGTCCGATGCACGAGGGTTAGCCACCTGCTCCCTTCACCGTTCGATCCCCCACGTGGCAAAACCCCCGCCGTCGGATTCGCCCCAGGAGCTTAGCTGTGGAGTGCCCGTCGTCAGCCACCGTCAGATGCTCCACGTGGCATCCATCCAGCGGCTCCATTAATAAAGGGTAAATTACCCTTAGGCCCCCTCTTTTATTTTATTTAGTAATTAGTCTTGTAAATACGTAGTGTAGTTGTTTAGTTTTTGGTGAAATTGCATAGAGACCCTTGTGCTTGAGTTTATTCGCATATATGCCCCTGTGTGTGATGTGACACGTGCTTCGTCACGTGGTTTTCTGGTGTATTTGCACTTTCTATCCTGTAGTTCTGAGTTGTTAAGTAATGAATGAAATCTTTTGAGATATTGCATTTATACCCCTGTGTGTATTTCTATTGAGCATGTGCGGATATTTTTGGGTTATTTGCAGATAAGCCCTCGGACTTTTGGTACATGTTACCAAATAGTCCAGAGACTTAGTTTCTCTTACATTTGGGTCCTTGTGTGCCTCGAGCGCGTGCGACGTACATGTTGACCTGGGTTATTTGCACCAGACCCCCCAGAACTTCGGGTATTTGCACATAGGTCCCTGTGCAAAGTGCCCCCTCTTTATTTTTGAATAAAATAGCAAATCACCTCCAAATTTAATGAAAATTGGACACATGGCTCCTGCCATGATATAAAATTTTCTATAAATTTTGGAGACATTTTTGTCTTATTTTGATATTTTTAAAAATTAAAAAACATCTAATTTCGTTACTGTCTAACTTTAAAAATCACAAAAAAATATTAAAATTCATCTAAAAATTACAAAAAAATTACTTACTGTTTGTTTAGCTTGATTTTCTAGCCAATTTTAGCTATTTTTCATTGCTTAAAACACCTAAAAATTGCAAAACACTCAAAATCTTATAAAAATTATAATAAATAAATTAAAAATCCAAAAATAAAAATTTAGGTGCCTAAATTTTCCTTGTTTTATTCTCTATACACGGATACCTCCCAGCTAATTTGGGGCTTCTAGATATTTTATCTAGGTCCTTTTAGCTTGGCTGGACAGTACCTCTGATTTCAGTCCTTGTTTTATTTTTAGAAAATTAAATAAACATCAGAAAATTCCCAAAAATTCACCAAAAACAGTAAAAATTATAAAACACATAAAAATATTTTTGTTAGAATTTTTGGTTGATTTTTAGTGCATATAATAAATTGTTGAAGTGTGTTGTTTTGTTGTTTCCTTTATTTTCTTAACACATTAAAAATCCAAGAAAATATAAAATAATTAAAAACCACCAAAAATACATTTTTCTTTTCTTTTATTTCCTTTTTGACTACTTCGTAGGCTGCGAGGCCAACCCGTGCTCCTTGTGTTCGACCCTGGTCGCTATACCAGGTTAAATTAATAGCGAGACTGCTTTCGTGCTTTCGAGTTGATTTTTGATTGGTGGTCTATTTTTCTTGATTGACCTATCTGAGTGACTGAGGTCGCGACGATCATTTAGACACTTTACCTTAGTCGTTCAGTTGATCTATTGATTTAGCCAAAATTCACGGAGTCTAAAAGTGGTGTCTCACACAAGGCGGAGACGACCGTCGCTGTGACGACTCACGATGAACTCTGAACTAAAATCAACAATTAACCCACACTAGAGATCAATAAATTAGAAATAATGTGGAGTTAAAATTTATTTTTAACTCTGCACAAATGGTGTATAGTGACAAGTATGCAGAGAGTTCGAACACAGGGAGCAAACAGGGTAATTCAAAAATTTGTGCACAAGTGATTGTGTGTGTCAAGTGTCTACACTAAGCAAGTAATCAAAGGAGATTTTTGTGGGTTTTTAATTTTTATTTTTTTTTATTTTAATTTAATTTTTAATTTTATATTTTGATTTTTAATTTCTGATTTTTATAATTTTATATTTTATATATATTATTTTTTTAAAATTTTTTCAATATTGGAAAATAAAGACAACGTAATGAAAGGCAAGATAAAATATTTATAAAAATATGCAAAAATATCCAAAAATTCAGAAATAAAATGTTTTTAATATTTTTAGGATTTTCTATTGTTTTTGTGATTTTTGGGGATTTTTCAAGGTGTTTTTGGTATTTTTAAAGACTGAAATAAAACAAAACAGTGAAATAAGTGTTGGCTGTGAATAAAATGGAAGTTAAAATTAGCAAACAGCAACCAAAACTTTTCACACTAATTTTCAAATAAAGAGAATAAAATAGAGAACAAACAGGACTTGAGTTTATATTTTTTGGATTTTTCTTTGATTTTATATATTTTTTTGACGTTTTAGAGTGTTTTTAAATTTTTACTGTTTTTCTTTTGAGATTTTTTTTGGACTGACACTAAAATATGATAAAATAGACACTAGTAATTTTTTTGGAATTTTTTGAAGTGTTTTAATATTTTTTTGTCATTTTCTAAGCTAGACAGTAGAGAAAAAGCATGTTTTTGATTTTTAAAAAATGTAAAAATGGAATAAAATCAAAAACTAAAATTAGGACGTCAAAATACAAGTATCCAGGAGCTTAACCCTATTTTTGTGGAATTTATGGGCTTAAAATGATAGGTCAAATAATTACATCAAGCATCCAATCAATAAACAGGCCTGGCAGGGGTATATGTGCAATTTCTCAAACATCCAGGGGCATACATGCAAATTTCGACAAAAGTTTGAACTGAATATTCAATTTATAGCACCAAAATACAATTACAAAACCCGCCTGGGTATCCTAGCAATTTTCCCACCAGGGCGCGTGACTTGCACGCGCCTAGCGAGGACTAAAATGCAATATTCCAAACCCTGGGGGGCTTACTTGCAATATATCCAAAAAATTAACACGTGATGTCACAGTTTTGGTACTAAAATAAAATACAAACAAAGCCGAGGGTCCCGATGCAAAAAACCCGCACCTCACGTGTACAGGTCACGTGAGGTGACGTGGCAGAGGACCTATATGTAAATACTAAAAACCCGAGGCTCTTTTTGCAAATATTACCAAAATATTATACTACAGACAAAAGTTTCAGTACTAAAATATAAATACAAAACGTGTGAGGGTTGGGATGCAAAATACCCTCGCTGGGACGATCCGCAGGTGACGCGTGGCGCGAATCCAACGGCTGGCAGCTGAGCGCGATCCAGCGGCAGGGAACGTGCCACTTATCCACGTGGCAGCACGGGGACGGCCGATGACGGTTCGCTTCGACGTCTGAGATTAGATCTCAGAATGAGATCCAACGGTGGCTGGGCGCGGAGGATCCGACGGTCGATGCGCGATCTGGAACTCCACCTCGATCCGACGGTGGCAAAGGCCGGAGCAAGAACAGCGACGAGCTCCGGCGAGCCGAGGTTCTCCGAGGTTAAGCTCCGTCTCCGGCGGGCTTCTTGGCTTCAAAATGCGGCTGGAGCTTCCTGGGGGCCTTCTCTATCTCCTGGGGGCACCAAAAGGGCACGGCGATGGCCGTAGTGCTCACAGGTGATCGGCGGAGCTAGGGAGCTCAGCTGAGCTCCGGCGAGCATCAAAAATGCGCCCAGGCGCGAGTCAACGTCCTTTGACCCTGCAAAAATAGTTAGGAGGTCCAGGGCAAATTGCCTGGACCTTGGGTGGACCTAATAGAAGCGAGTGGCGGAGTGGCGATGGGTGGCCGGAGATGCGTTCCGGCGAAGGGATGCGATTTGGCGAGGGAGACGATGAAACTCGAAATTTCTTGAGGGTTAATGTTCCTAAGCCTAAGACTAAGCTAATGCGCGAGAAATAAAAAGGGGGAAGGGCCCTCAATGGCCGAAGCCAGAGGGGAAAAAGTACCTCGACCGACGACTTTGCGGGAGGTGGTGGAAGCGCCTCCGACTTCCTCTGCCCTGGCTGAACGCACGGCGTGGGAGCTGTCACCTCCACGAGTGCTTGGAGCACAAGAAGAGCAAGGAAGGGTGGACCGAAGTTGTTCAAAATCAAAAGGAAAGATGGGGGCTCGTTATATTTGGTTTGACCTCGAGTTGCAGTAGCTCGAAGATCGACGATTCTGGAGCGCCTTAGTGATCCTTGGCCCGAGGAGAGATATGGGCGAGCCTCCTCGATCATCGACGAACAAAAGTCAAGAAGGCGCTAGCACGAGATGATGCACCAAGCGCCCTCGAAAAAATCGAGAAAACGGCCCAAAAATGAGCCTCTGACAAAGCTACAGGGGGTAGGGCGTCCAGTTAACCGCGGTCAACTGTTGACCCCTCCTGGTTGGTCCACGTGGACCAACCAGAAAAAACCCTGAAAAATTCATTTGTAAAATCGATAAAAAATAGAATTAGGTCAAATTAATTAATAGTTATAAAATAAAAAATGTTTAAAATTTTATGTAGTATTTTATTTTGATTTTTAATTATTTTTATGAGATATATTTTTACAAGTTAACTTTTTAGCCCTATATAGGTATAATACCTATGTATTTTAGTATTTTATTTTTGTTTTGTGTATTTTATTTTTATTACTTTCATTTCTTATTTTCTAAAATTATGAAATACTTTTATACACTTAATTATATTTTTATTTTATTAAAGTATTTTGTATATTAAATAAAATCTAAGAGTGTTTTGTATAGGTATATGTATAGGCAGTATACCTATGTATTCTTTATTCAAGTATTTTTATTTTGTATTTCCTTTGCATTTTTATTTTAATTTTAATGCACATATATATTATAAGTAATATTTTCATACTTATATAAAAAAAATATAAAAATGAATAAATAATGAATAAAGAATAAATTGAATATTTTATTCAGTACAGGTATACAATAGGGGTCCAAAACTCAACTTTCAAACCGTAGCTCCGCCAAATGCGAAACCACCACCATTGGATAGATTATTTTATTCTATATACAATTAAAGGTGAGTACACTGCATTTGGAGTTGTCAGTTGTGAGATACAGGTCTGGAAAGTTGGGATTCTGGATTCTTATTCAGACCATATCTTTTCATCTGTACATTATTTTTCTGTGAAATCAATTTTGTATTTTTCTTTATTAAATTATCTACAACTTTCATGTACAAAGTTTCTTTATTTGATGAATAAAAAGTGGAACCAAAAATAGGTTCCAAAATGACTAAAGAATGAAGAGAATGTATAGGTATTTTCTCTGTATTTCTGACCTTATCTCCCCCTACTTTATTCCTGGTCGACCTATTCATCAAGATGCCTCGGTCTCGGGGGTTTTGGGCCATAAAATATTTAAAATATTTTATTCTTTTTCTTTCTTTATTTATTCTATAATTTTGGCTTTAATTACAGTATTTTATACACTATCTGAATGCACATGCATGGATGCTAAGATGCTCTATTTAAGGGTATTTACAGGCATTTGCTAGGGTTTTTGGTGCCAAAATGATAGAATAAAGATGATGAAATGTGGATTCATCATCTATCACTCGCCATAGAGCTGTTTGACAGAGAATCTTGTACCCATCCATACGTAATGGACCCCGGTCGTAGAGAAATCACCTGTCAAGTGAGCCGCATCTAAGATTCTAACCAACTCTTTCCTTCTTCTGTCAGAGAGGACCGCTGCAAAAGATATCCTTCAGTCCCCACACTGTGCTAACTCCCTTAAATTTGCTTCCTCGGATGTAGCCAACACAAAGAGCCTTGGGAACCACCTCTCTAGAGCCCCGTCCAATCATCCCTCCAAAATCTGAATTCCCTCCCGTCTCCTATCCAAGGAGTTAGCTTATGGGAAATGTGCCTCAGCACTTCCCGCATTCCCTGCCAAAGTGAAAGTGGTGATTCAAAACGAATCGCACCTGTTGCCAGGGCTCCTTTCACCCTATATATCTTCCTCAGCAGTCTCGTGACCAAGTCTGCAGTTGGACCCCAAATATGCAGCACCCATTTAGCCACCAAAGCATTGCTCATACTTTACAAATCTCGCGCATCCAAACCCCCTTGCTCCGTAGATCTTGTGATCTCATCCCAAGCCACCAGGTGCATGTCTGATTTCTATTGTTTCTCGTCCGACCAGAAGAATCTTCTTATCAGCTTTTCAATCTTCTTTCTCACTCCCACATGCTTCAACCTGGTAAAAAAAGAATATTGGAATGACGGATAATACATGTTTTAAAAAAACCAGCTTTCCACCCCTTGATAAGGATACCGCGTTCCACCCTTCTAGCTTACTCTCATCTTCTGGATCGCTGCATCCCAATCTGTAATATTTCTCCTACTTAGCTTCCCACTCCTAGATGTTGTTGACTTGTTGTCACATGCTAGGTGTCTTAGCTTTCTCCTACTGCTGCTGTTTAGATGGGATTTCTAATCAAATTTCAGCTTCCACATATTATTTATTTTATGTACTGATGTTCCAACTATATTTATAACTTGCTCGTATAGCTTTGATTTTGTTCTCATATGCTTGGTAAATTTTATGCCTTTTGTTATTATAATGCTATTGTTATTGGATGGTATATATACACACACGCGATCGACGCTTAAGTTGGAAAAAAATTCGTCCATTTATTTTGCTTATACATATAAATTTCGTCCATAATTTCGTCCTACTACAAATTTAGGCTTTGTCGACGTTTGGAAATATCGACTTAGGTCGAATAAATCGTCAACCAAACTCTTAGTCGATGTTTAAAACATCCAAAATATATGTCGGCCTGGCCTCATCGGCAATAGGTCCAAGCCGACGTTTGTCCAGAACGTTGGCCTTGAATGCCCTTTGTTGATATTAATAGGTGTCGTTAAACCAGGGAGTCATTGGCCGACATGTATTAACGTCACGAGAGATAATAATTTTGCCCGATGTTGGATAATGTTGTGTTAGATTCTGTCGACATTTGACTGTATCTTGTTAGACGTTCTTTAACGTCTATATAAGTCTACTTAACTGACGTTTGAATGTTGGCATTGATAGATGAAACTTTTGATGCCTACCAATATATTATATACTTTTGTCATATTAAGATTTTTTTCTTGATTATTCTAAACTTCCTCAATCATGAAGCAACAAGACACCACATAAAAGCATTTCCTTCTAACAGAGTAGTTCCAAAATATTTTGATTGCAACACTCATAAAAGTTTATGTACACTGCAAAAGTTGAAATACTTGAAGTTTTACAAATGAAAAGTACAATGACGCATTCAAAATTTAAAAAAAGCAAGAAAGTATTTAACTACACTAATCATCTTCTTCTATATCTGCATTAGAATCGACACCTCCACCACGATGTATATATCTTGACTTCGCTTGAGGAGTATAAATATCAACACCTCCACCACGATGTATATAAGTATCTGCTTTAGGTTCTGGTTAGATGATTGGACGGGGGACGAATCGCTAAGCAGCAGGTTCCCGAGGCTCTTCGCGCTTGCTGCAACGAAGGAGTGCTCCTTGGTGCAGGTTGGATCATCGGGGGCTTGGGCGCCAGAGTTCAGATCTATCCTTTCTAACCAGCATTCAGAGGAGCTAGTCAGGATGCAGTCTGAACTGCCGTCGACAGATTGCATCACGCAGGGGAGGGATCATTTTGAGTGGGTGGAAGGCAAGTTCTCGACGAAAATGGCGTATAAGGAATTCAAGAGGACCGCAACAGTTTTGGATCCAGACCTATGTCTAGATACGAAGATTATTTGGGCTAGCAGGGTCCCATGTAGAGTTAAGGTCTTCCTGTGGTGTTTGAGAAGGGGAAGATTGTGCGATAAAGCAAGGAGGGGAAGACTATCTGGCATCCGCGACACTCAGTGCAACAGATGTGGGGAGCAGGTGGAAGATGCAGATCATTTATTCTTCAGGTGTCCAACGTCTGAGAAGGTCTGGAGGGAGATTGGAGTGTCGTGGTTTTCGCCGGGAGGTGCTGCGGATTTTTGGAGGGTAGTGAGGTCGGTGGAGGGCAATTCCAGGGACGAAGCCAGAAAATTCTTCTTGGAGGGGATGAATTATTTAGATATTATTTATCTAATTTATCTTATCATTTTAGTTGTTAATATTTGGGGAGGGATTCCTCGGTTGTAATGTGACTTACAAAAGAGGTGCTATAACTATTTATTTCAAATTTGTTTCTTAAAAACCAATCTTATAGATAGAATCCTCGAATAATATTATACGCATCCTTCAAATTTCGCTCAAATCCAATATCATTTGCTATTTTATATCGATAGCAAAAAGTTTGGCTCTCTTTTAAATGGGATTTAAGTTTCTTAAATATTTATCGAACTTTTAACCACTAAGATAAATTTTGAAATGACATCAAATTTGAGAGAAATTAAGAGTATATGTAAAACATTAACGGAAGTTTCAATTTATAAGGTCGCATGCGTGGAAACGAATTCAATCTACAAGGAGAGCTTCCAATAATTCTGTAATTGATTGAAACTAATATTGGGAAGGGATTTTTACAAAAGTACCCATATAAACTTATAATCGGAGGTAAATAATCTCTACAAACATCGTATTGACAAAAAGATCCTATCATATCACTGAAATACACATTTATTAGTGTGATATTTAGTAATGGGTTAAATGGGGCTGCCCCTTGGGGAGCTAACTTGGCTTCCCCCCGCCCTATTTTTCCTATTTTTTTTGAAAATTTCTTCCATGAATTTTCATTAATAAATCCCTATACAAATGACAGATATGGATATAAGTATTACTGTATCTTTATCTGTTTTTGAATATTAATACAGATGTAGATACAGATATTGACGGATATTAAAATTATTTTACCATATCCTTAGAAACGTATACGGATGTAAAATGGATATTGATCGTTTACGAGCAATGTTAGAAATACTCTATAGAATTGACTTAAATATATATGAATTGGATGGAAAATGCATGATATAAATTTACTAAATGTGTTTGCATCATAAAAATTATATATATAGTAAATGAAGTATATAATTATGGTATATACGGTTTAAAAATAAATATATGACTATATTTATATAGGAAAATAGATATATGAATATAGATGTTTGCGGATATCAAAACGATATCCATACCCATATCCATTTTAAAATGGATACGGATGTTAAAATCCATATAAAACAGATATGGTGCCAGATCGGATAAGGATATATCTTTAACCATTTGTGTTCATACCTATATATCATTTATGTTCGTGCGAAATAGAGACTCCTTGATGACACGAAAAAAAATCGAGCAACTAAGGTAATCAGGTGTCTCTACGATGGTCGTCGCGACCTCGGTCACTCGATCGTGTCGATCAAGAAAAAGTAGACCACCAAGATAGATAAAATCAATCAAAAATGCGATAGCGGTCTCGCTATTAGATTAACCTGGTATAGCGACCAGGGTCGAACACAAGGAGCACGGGTTTGCCTCTCAGCCTACGAAGTAGTCAAAAAGAGATAAAAGAAAATAAAAGAAATATTTTTGGTGGTTTTTTGAATATTTTATATTTTTTTAGATTTTTAAATAATAAGAAAATAATAAAGGCTAAAGAACTACACACTTCAACAAATTATTAAACACACTAAAATTCAACCAAAAATTCTAACAAAAATATTTTTATGTGTTTTATAATTTTTAGTGTTTCTGGTGAATTTTTGAGAATTTTCTGATGTTTATTTATTTTCTAAAAATCAAAAAGTAGCTAAAACAATAGGTACTGTCCAGCCGAGCTAAAAGGGCCTAGATAAAATATCTAAAGGCCCCAAATTAGCTGGGAGATAATTTTCCTATAAAGAGAATAAAACAAGGAAAATTTAGGCACCTATTTTATTGTTTTTAGATTTTAAATTGATTTACTAGAATTTTTATAAGATTTTTAGTGTTTTTCGATTTTTAGTGTTTTTCAGTAATGAAAAATAGCCAAAATTGACTAGAAAATCAAACACAACAAAATAGACAGTAGACAATTTTTTTGTAATTTTTAGACACTATTTAATATTTTTTTGTGATTTTTAGAGTTAGACAGTGAAGAAAATAGATGTTTTTGAATTTTTAAAAAACTCAAATGAAAACAGAAATGTCCTCAAAAATCCTCAAAAATTTTACACCATGGCAGGAGCCATGTGTCAAATTTTCGTTGGATTTAGAGGTGATTTGCTATTTTATCCAAAAATAAAGAAGGGGCACTGCGCACAGGGACCAAAGTGCAAATACCCAAGAGCCTGGGGGTCTGGTGCAATTAACCCAGCGAAACACGTGCCTCGCGCGTGTCTGGGGCACTCAGGGACCCATATGTAATAAAAATAAGTTCCCAGGGCTTATTGGTAACAGGTACCAAAAGTCCAGGGACCTATTCGCAAAATACCCAAAAAATCACGCACATGTTCAAATGTATCACGCACAGGGTTATTAATGCAAATAGTTAAAAACTTCATTCATTAATGAACAATCAGAACTGCAGGGCCTATATTGCAAATAAATCAGAAAATCACGTGTCGATGCACGTGTCAAACAACGCACAGGGCATAAATGCAAACTAAGTAGAATATGGGGTCCTCTATGCAATAATCCCAAAAACTAAACAACTTGATTAACTAATTACAGGACTAACTACGAAATGCAATAAACAGAAGGGCCTGAGGGTAAATTACCCTTTATTACGCAGACCGCAGGATGGACGCCACGTGTGTGATCGGACGGTGGTGGGCGACTAGGGGTCCAATGTTGCGCTCCTCGGGTGCATCCAACTGCAGAGGTGTAGCCACGTGTCTGATCTAGCGGTTGAGGGTATCAGTGGCTATCCCTTTCGGCTCGGACGATCCAGATCGCCTCGTGGATGGATCTGACGATGACGGGTCCTCCTCAACTGAACGGTCGAGATGCGAACTGGAGGGTGAGGATGATCGCACGGTCGGGGAAGGTATCGGAAGAACAGTTGGCCGGCGAAGTTCGCCGGCCTCGTGCGTGCGCTGTGGACCTCCCCTGTTGCTCGTGAAGGTCGGAGAAGCTCCGCAATGACGTCCCGCAGCTGCTGGTAAACTCCGATGAACCAGCCAAGCCCAAGAGGGCTCCGGCGAGGTCGGCGGAGGAAGAGCTTCTGGTCTGAATGGCCCAACCCCTCAGACGGGCTGGGGAGCACTAATAAACATGAAATTCGATGTGGTCAAAATTGGTGTCTCACACAAGGCGGAGACGACCGTCGCTGTGGCGACTCACAAGTGAATCTCGTATTTAATCAACAATTAACCCACAATAAAGATCAATAAATTAGAACTAATGTGGAGTTAAATTTTATTTTTAACTCTACACAAATGGTGTATAGTGACAAGTATGCAGAGAGTTCGAACACAGGGAGCAAACAGGGTAGTTCAAAATAAGTGTGCACAAGTGTGTATGTGTGATGTCTACACTAAGCAAGCAAGCAAGTAAATGTTTGTGGGTTTTTAATTTTTTATTTTTTTTATTTTAATTTAATTTTTAATTTTGTATTTTGATTTTTAATTTTCTGATTTTTATAATTTTATATTTTATATTTTTTTAATTTTCAATATTGGAAACTAAAGACAATGTAATGAAAGGCAAGATAAAATATTTATAAAATGTGCAACAAATTACCAAAAATTCAGAAATAAAATGTTTTTAATATTTTTAGGATTTTTTAGTGTTTTTGTGATTTTTTAGTATTTTTTAAGGTGTTTTTGGTATTTTTAAATACTGAAATAAGAGAGAACAGTGAAAAAGTTGCTGGCAGTGAATAAAATGCAAATTAAAATTATCAAACAACAACCAAAATTTTTCACACTAATTTTCAAATGAAGAGAATAAAAATAGACAATAAACAGGAACTGAGTTTGCATTTTTAGAGTTTTCTTTAATTTTATATATTTTTTTGAAGTTTTTGAGTGTTTTTAAATTTTTAGTGTTTTTCTTTTGAGATTTTTAATGATTTTTGGACTGACACTAAATTAGGTTAAAATAGACACTAGTAATTTTTTTGGAATTTTTGGGAGTGTTTTAATATTTTTTGGCATTTTCTAAGCTAGACAGTGCACAAAAAGCATGTTTTTGATTTTTAATAAATATAAAATAATAAAATCAAAAACTAAAGTTAGAGCGTGGAAGAACACGTGTCCAGGAGCTTAAAGTTTAAAATTTGAAAATTTTGGACTTAAAATGATAGGTCAAATAATTACATCAAGCATCCAATCAATAAACAGGCCTGGCAGGGGTATGTGTGCAATTTCTCAAACATCCAGGGGCATACATGCAAATTTCCACAAAAGTTTGAACTGAATATTCAATTTATAGCACCAAAATACAATTAAAGACCCGCCTGGGTATCCTAGCAATTTTCCCACCAGGGCGCGTGACTTGCACGCGTCTGACGAGGACTAAAATGCAATATTCCAAACCCTAGGGCTTACTTGCAAAATATCCAAAAATTTAACACGTAATGTCATAGTTTTGTACTAAAACAAAATACAACAAAGACCGAGGGTCCCAGTGCAAATTGCCCACACCTCACGTGTACAGGTCACGTGAGGTGACGTGGCGAAGGACCTGGATGCAAATATGGAAAGCTCGGGGGTCTTTGTGCAAATAACCCAAAGTTTTTTACACTACAGATGAAAATTTAAATACTAAATAATAAAATACAAAACGTGTGAGGGTTGGGATGCAAAATACCCTCGCTAGGACGATCTGCAGGTGACGCGTGGCGCAAATCCCACGGCTGGGAGCTGAGCGCGACCCAGCGGCAGGGGACGTGGCACTTATCACGTGGCGGGACGGGGACGCCGGATGACGAGTTCGCTTCGACGTCTGAGATTAGATCTCAGAATGAGATCCACGGTGGCTGGGCTCGGAAGATCTGACGATCGACGAGTTGATCTGGAACTCCACCCTTGATCGGACGGTGGCGAAGGCGGCTGGAAGAACAAGGCGGAGCTCCGACTGGGCGAGGTTCCTCGAGCTCCTCCGGCCGGCTCCGGTGGGCTTTCGAGCTTCAAAATCGGGGCTGGGACTTCCTCGGTCCTCCTCTATCTCCTGGGGGCGTCAAAAAGCCACGGCGGTGGCCGTGGTACTCGCTGGTGGCTGGCGGAGCTGGAGGGCTTCGTCAGCTTCGGCGAGCTTCAAAACTCGCCTCCAGGCGTCTTCACTTGGGCTTTGACCTGCAAAAATGGTCAAAGGGTCCGCGCAAACTGCCTGGACCCTTGGATGGTCGGGGAGAGGCGCGAATCGAGATGTGGGTGCACGGCCGGAGTTGCGCTCCGGCCAAGGTGCTTGATTAGGCGAGATGGTTGATGGAACTCAAATTTTTTTGATGGTTTTCGATCCTTAGACTAACAGGAACCTAAAGATGCAAAGAGATACAAGGGAGAGGGTCCTCGATGGCCGGAGCCAGAGGAAGAAGGATACCTCGACGCCGGCGGTTGGCGGAGGTGGTGGAGACGCCTCGAGCCTCCCTTGACTCGCCTGACGGCAGAGCGGTGGAGCTGTCTCCTCCAGCTACCCGAAAAGCACGAAAGGGAGGAGGATGGATGGCCCAAGAGGGTTCAAATTCAAAAGGGAAGATGGGGGTTCGTTATATTTAGTTTGACCCTGAGTTGCAGGGGGTCCAAAGACCAAGAGATCTGGAGCGCCTCAGTGATCCATGGCCCGATGTAAACACCTGGCGGGCAAGAGGGATGATCGATGAAGAAGTTCACAGAAGGAATCGAGATGAAATAGTGAAAGATTCGACCTAGAAAAAATCGCCAAAAATGCCAAAAAACTAGGTCGTCTGACAGGGGTAGGTGGGGAGGACGACCAGTTGACCTGGGTCAACTGGGGCTGTCTCCTGCTTGGTCCACGTGGACCAATCAGGAAAATCCCGAATAAATGTTTTATAAATTCAATAAAAAAATAGAAAAAAGGCCGAATTTAATAAAGGTTATAAAATAAAAAATGCTTAAAATTTTATGTAGTATTTTATTTTGATTTTTAATTATTTTATGAGGTATATTTTTATAAGTTCACCTTTTACTCTTATATAGGTATATTACCTATGTATTTTAGTATTTTATTTTGTTTTGTGTATTTTATTTTTATTAATTTCATATCTTATTTTCTAAAATTATAAAACACTTTTATATACACAAATATATTTTTATTTTATTTTTCTGATATGTTTTGTATCTTTAATAAATTATAAGTATAGAAAGTATAGGTATACATATAGGTATAATACCTATGTATCAAATATGTTTGTATTTTATTTTGTATTTCCTTGCATTTTTATTTTAACTTTAATGCACATATATATTATAAGTAATATTTACATAATTCTAAAATATAAAAATGAATAAATAATGAATAAAGAATAAATTGAATATTTTATTCAGTATGATATACATAGGGGTCCAAAACTCAACTTTCAAACCGTAGCTCCACCAAATGCGAAACCACCGCCATTAAATAGATTATTTTATTCTATATACAATTAAAGGTGAGTACACTGCATTTGGAGTTGTCAGTTGTGAGATACGGGTCTGGGAAGTTGGGATTTTGGATTCTTATTCAGACCATAACTTTTTTATCTGTACATTATTTTTCTGTGAAATCAATTTTGTATTTTTCTTTATTAAATTATCTACAACTTTCATGTACAAAGTTTCTTTATTTGATGTATAAAAAAAGTGAAATCAAAAATAGGTCCCAAAATGAATAAAGAATGAATGAACAAATATAGGTATTTTATCTGTATTTCTGACCTTATCTCCCTACTTTATTCCTTGTCGACCTATTCATCAAGATGCCTAGGTCTTGGGGTTTTGGGTCCTAAAATATTTACAATATTTTATCTTTTTCTTTTCTTTATTTATTCTATAATTTTGGCTTTAATTACAGCATTTTATACACTACTTAGATGCACATGCATGGATGCTTAGATGAGGGAATTAATGCTATTTACAGGCATTTGCTAGGGTTTTGATGCCAAAATGATAGAAATAAAGATGATGAAATGTGGATTCATCATCCCCCTATACTTTACCTGTGCTAGTCCCTAGCAAACACTTATGGAATAAGTGCAAAAGAAACAGAAAGAAAAGAAAAAGAAGAAATGTGGATTTTATTTGATTACAAACTTGTCTTTACAAAATCGAAGTTTGGAGCTTAAGTCGGACCTTTGGATTTTTAGTGCGGGCGGAACCTTAGTGAGAACCGTGTTTGAAATTCAACAGTCCTCGAGAATCCCAAAACTCTGTCCAAGTCTCCTCAATAGCCAGGTCAGAAAATATCTCAATTCATACGCAAACTCTTACGACTATGAATCTGACTTGTACAGTGTAAGTGATGGTGGCTCTCCCCAACTAGAATGACAAAGAAACTGACTTCTCCAGTACGACAACCCAATGATTCCCCAATCCAGCAACTCCATCCTCGAGGAGCGGGGTATTCCCTTCTAAGTTCAAGTGGCAACCAGCTCAAGAGGAGGGGGTGAAGAGAAGAATGGACGGTAGCCAGTGTAGCTACCTATCCCGGGATGCAAGACCAGTGTAGTCAAGTCATCCTGCTGCAGGCTCACATATTTGACTTTGGAACTCAAGCTTGCTTATTGAACTTTGTACAATACTTGCAGGCTTTTTATTTTTGTACATGCCTGAACTTTTTTTTTTTTTGAAACACTATATACAGCAGCATTTACATAAGGAGTTTTTCCTCTTGAGCCAGTAGACTATCCCTCTTTTGAAGCTTTATCGCAACCCACAGCCTCCTGTCTTTAGACTTCCTAATCACTGGACGGGTTGGGGTGCACTTCCCTCCCTAGAGGAGGACACGCGTTTCCACTTGTGTGCGTCTCATACCGGCAAATCCAATCCCCTCACCACTCCAACTGAGTTGAGCCATGTGAAAGGTGCAGATGTCCAAGTTACGTCATTATCAACAAGAATCGTGCGTGTGCTCCGAAATACTCTACTTAGGCAATCAAGAATCCATTGAACCAAGTCCCGTGATCCTCAAAGAATTAAGTCAACCAACCTGAAGTACTCAAACCCAGTTCCTATAAGGTTCCTGTTATTAGGTAGATTTTAAGGTCCAATCAAGCTCCAATCCTTCAGATTTTACTTAGACTCATTCAACTATCAAACTCAATCCGAAAATGCTCATGCTATGCAATGCAGAAAATATTTTTGTGATGCACTTTTTCTAGGATTTTGAGCTTTTTATGGATTTTGAAAATATGATGATGATGCATATGCAGATGCATTTTTTTGTATTTTTCAAAAAGATTTTTCAAATGTTTCTTGGATTTTAATTTTGCAAATGTTTTTGGGATTTTTTGAGAACAAAATAGTTTTTGGCTGAAAGAGTAGGTGAAAAATATGTACAAGGGAGTGCTTCTTATATATACAAGAAGTGGATTTTAAGGATTTACAAGGGTAAGTGATCAATTTTATAAGTATATACATAGTGACTTTTGGTGTGATGTCAGTATTCCTCAAACTTATTTGACACAAGTTTTTCACACAATTTTTGAAAACAATAGTCCAAAATAGTTTTTTACAAACATTTTACAAACAAGTACACACATTTGAAAATCATTTTGCAAAGGTTTTCAAAACAGTATATATAGGTTTTTCAAATATTTTTGCAACCATTTTTTCAAACCATTTGCAAATCATTTTTCAAAAATTTTATTTCACACAAAGAAAATAAGTTTTACAAACCACACATTTTTACACAGGTTGAAAACATATAACAAAATATTTTCAAAATAGTTTTCAATAGATGTTCACAAAGCTTTTCAAACTATTTTTCAAACATTTTGCAAAAAACATTTTCACCTGATTTATTAATCAGTAAATACAAAAAAGAATTTGAGGAATAAAACACCTTTTTATTAAGGAATTTTAATGAATTTTGATGAATTATTAGCCATATTATTAGGAAAATACGAAAGTACGAGTTATGGCTAAAGTATATACACAGTATATACGACCCCCCTATACTTAGCTTGAGCTATGTCCTCATAGATCGGAAGAAAAGAGAAGACATAACTCGTACTAAGTATAGACAAGTCTAAATAATAAAGGGACAATTGAATGGATCGATGAATGAGAAGTTGACCGTCCCCCCTATAATTAGGATCAAATAATCCTAAGTATAGCAGACTGTACACAACGCAGGGAGGGTCAAGGTTGGGAATGAACAGATCGTACTCAGATTGTCTCCCCCTATACTTAGGGTAAGATATCCCTAAGTATAGACAAGAAGAGGAGACAATGGAGAGGATCGCAAAGAATAGAGAAACTCGGGGCGCACACCCCCTATACTTAGGACAAAGTACGTCCTAAGTATGGAAAACTGTCTACAAGAGTGGCACCTTTTTGATAGATGAAGAAGATGGAAAAGGAAAAGAAGAAAAGAAGAAAAGAAGAAAATAAATCAACAAATGAAATTGTGATATGAACAGATGGATCTGTACAGCAGATGATGGAATTGATCACCATGTATGAGATGCAGATGATGAGAGTCAAAGGACACATCTCATACCAGAAGAATGGGGGCAACGTCAATGGTCGGTGGATCATGATCTAGATATAATTTCAGGCGTTGACCATTGACGCGGAAGGTAGAGGAAGATGACGGTTCGGATATGTTGATGCTGCCATTGTCATGTACCTTCCTGACCACATACGGACCTTTCCACTTGCTCTGCAACTTCCCTGGGAATAATTTCAGCCTGGAATCAAACAACCATACTCTCTGATCTGGCTCAAACTGCTTATGGCTGATATGTGAATCGTGCCATGTCTTCACTTTCTCTTTGTATTGTAGGCTGTTCGAAAAGGTTGTATCTCTCAGTTCTTCCAGGGCTGCCAATTCAGCTCTTCTCTGGTCTCCTATACTCTCGGGATCCAAAAGCAACTCAGTGACTGCCCAAAAAGATTTGTGCTTGATCTCCACTGGCAAATGGCACAGCTTGCCATAGACGAGACGAAAGGGAGATGTCCCCAATGGATTCTTGAAAGAAGTCCGATAAGCCCACAAGACCGAGTCCAAAAGTTGTGACCAATCCTTTCGGTCTGGGCGGACAACTTTCTGCAAGATTGTCTTTATCTCCCGATTCGATACTTCGGCAAGACCATTAGTCTGAGGGTGATATGGAGTGGCAACCCGATGGTCAATGTCGAACTCGTCTGCAAGGGCCCTGACTTTGTCATTGATGAAATGAGACCCCCCGTCTGAAATCAAGACTCTAGGTACCCCGAACCGTGAAATGATATTTTTCCTCAAAAATTTGCAAACGGTTTTAGCATCTGCGGCTCAGGCGGGGATGGCCTCAACCCATCGGCTGACATAATCCACAGCGAGCAAAATATGCATGAATCCCTGACTCTTAGGAAATGGGCCCATGAAATCAATCTCCCATGCATCAAAAACCTCACAAAAGTGAATGGGTTGCATGGGCATCATGTCTCTCTGTCCGCAGGTTCCCATTTTCTGACAGTCAGTACATCTCTTCACGAACTCATCAGAATCCTTGAAGAGAGTAGGCCACCATAGGCCGGATTGAAGCACCTTCTGTGCTGTTCTTTTTCCAGAATGATGTCCTCCTTCCTCAAGCTTGTGGCAGTATGTGAGGACACTATGATGCTCTTCTTGAGGAATGCACCTCCTCCAGATACTGTCCCCTCCTTCATGATAAAGGACGGGATCCTCCCAATGATAAAACTTGGCCTTCGCCAGGAAGGTCTCGAGTTTCTGCCTGGGCCAACCTTGTGGAACCGTCTTGGCAACAAGATAGTTCACAATGTCAGCATACCACGGGAGCGAGGCGATAGCCAAGATCGCCTCATCTGGAAATGTCTCTGTAATAGGTGCACTGGGCTCAGATTCCTCAAGATTCTCCAATCTGGAGAGATGATCTGCCACCACATTCTTGACTCCAGGCTTATCCTTAATTTCAATATCAAATTCTGGAGTAGAAGGATCCATCTGGTGAGACGTGCTTTGGCATCCTTCTTAGCCATTAAGTACCGGATGGCGGTATGATCAGTGTAAATGGTCACTCTAGATCCGAGAATGTAAGATCTATACTTATCAAGAGCGAACACTACGGCCAGCATTCTTTCTCAGTCACAGTGTAATTCCGCTGTGCGGCATCCAAAGTCCGGCTGGCGTAGTGAATGGCAAAGGGTAGTCCATCCCTCCTCTGTCTGAGCACAACCCCAACGGCAAAATCTGAAGCATCCGTCATGATCTCGAATGGGAGAGACCAATCAGGTGGCTGAAGGACAGGAGCAGAAACAACCATATTCTTGAGAGTCTCAAATGATTCAAGACACTTATCGTTAACAATAAACTTGGTGTCCTTTAGTCAGCAAGTCAGTGAGCGGTCGGGCAATTCGGCTGAAGTCCTGAATGAACCATCGGTAGAAACCGACATGCCCCAGAAAAGACCGTAATTGATGCAAATTGGACGGCGGATTGAGTTTTCTGATGATATCCACCTTAGCTGGATCGACCTCCATGCCCTGTTGGAGACGATATGACCCGAGGACCGTCCCCTGAGTCATCATGAAATGACTCTTCTCTCAGGATAAGACAAGATTAACCTCAATGCAGCGCTTGAGCACACGGTCTAGGCAGTCAAGACAAGCGTCGAACCCGTCGCCATAGACCGAGAAGTCGTCCATGAAGACCTCTAAACAGTCACCCACCATGTCCGAAAAGATGGAAAACATGCACCTTTGGAATGTCGCCGGAGCGTTACATAGACAAAAGGCATCCGTCTGAAAGCATAAGTCCCAAACGAACAGGTGAATGTCGTTTTCTCCTGGTCTTCAGGCGCAATGGCCACTTGATTGTATCCAGAGTACCCATCAAGAAAACAATAATGACTCTTCCTAGCTAGCCGCTCGATAATCTGATCAATGAATGGTAGCGGGAAGTGATCCTTCTTGGTGGCCTCATTTAATCGTCTATAGTCCACACAGACCCTCCAAGAAGTTGGTACTCTGGTAGCGATCTCCTCTCCAGACTCGTTGACAACTGTAGTGATACCCGTCTTCTTAGGTACCACATGTAGCGGACTTACCCATTTGGAGTCGGAGATGGGATAGATAAAATCGGCGCTCCACCACTTGGAAATTTCTTTCATGACTACGTCTCGAAGATTCGGGTTCAGCCGTCGTTGGAACTCACGCGACGGCTTAGCGTTATCCTCAAGATAGATGTGGTGAGAGAAAAGATTTGGGCTCAGCCCCTGGAGATAAGCTATACTCCAACCGATTGCCTTGCGGTTTCTTTCAAGAACCTCCATCAGACGAGACTCTTGCTCTTCAGTCAAATCTGCTGAGATAATGACTGGGTACATTTCTGGTTCACCCGCAAGGAATCTGTATGTCATCGACTGCGGCAGAGGTTTCCGTTCTGGACAACTGGGGAGGTGGCAGATCTGGCTTCTGATATGTCTGTGTAAATGCTACCAGGTCTGCATGGGAGAACTCTCGCTCTACATGAATTTCTGACTAAGGGCGGCCTGCTGACTCATCTATAAACTGCACTGGCTCGCACTCTATCGTGGTTGTTGGCTCAGAAGGAATCAGACAAGGTAAATAGTCATCAAAGTCATCCCAGTCAATGTCTGAATCCGAGGGATCAGAAGAAGAAGAACATGATTGAAATTCCTCAGCACCACTCATCACAACATTGTCAACTTCAGATATATCCTCATCCAGGGATGTGCTCACCCGGCTCTCGGACTGCCATGAGCTTGAGATATAGTGAATTTGTAGGCAAGGCGAGAGTCGGTGCTACGGGATCTTTCCAGTTGGATTCATCATCAGTCATTTCGAAATCACAAACCTGGTGGATGTCCAGCTCTTCCTCTGTCATCTGCTCGGCTTCGCTGGATTGCTCTGAGCATGCCATCTCTCTGGCTCTGGTTTCCTCGATCGTCTCTATTTGTATGGTTTCGCCCTCTACGCGAAAGCATACCTTCCCACTATCATGGTCGGTCACCGCCTTGGCTGTGGCCAAGAATGGACGTCCGAGAATGATGGGGGCATCAATTACCGACTCAGGGATCTCCATGTCCAACACAACGAAGTCCACGGGGAATTTCAGGCCCTGAATGGTAACAACCACGTCCTTTCAATAACCCCTTCAGCCTCTAGTCGACTTGTCAGCAAACTGAAGGACTGTCCTGCTCCTAAGAAGAGGATCAAACTCGAATCGGTCGAGTAAGGCTTTCGGAAGAAGGTTAATTGAAGAGTCGTTGTCTAATAGAGTACGATCAAACTGTTGCTCCTGAATCTCGCATCTGACATAGGGAGCTCCTGCGTCTGGTCGCTTGGCTGGCAGCTTGTTCTGTATGGTGCAGCAAGTGGAATGAGTGAGCACATGGATTTGATCTCTGTCATTCCTCCTCTTCCTGCGGATGGTGGTTTTCTCTTTCAGGTTCTTCTTGAAGAGGGGGATGTGCTCAAGTGCCTCTTGTAGAGTCAGCTGAATGTGGAATCTGTCTATCATCTGATTGCTGAACTCTACCTGCTGGTCCTTTTTGGGATTTTCTTTTTTATTCCCCTTCGCCCGGCGGAGTGCCTCGGGGAAGGGGATGGTAGGGGCCTCCACAGTTGGAGGATTAGGAATAGGTCCCTGTGCCTGTGACGAAGGAGAACCCATACAATCATCATCATGCATTACATATGGATCCGCAATTTGAACAAAAACCTTTCCTTTATTCATATTTTTGTTTTGTTTTGTTCCCACAATCCATAGGTACAAAATGTGGTAACCTCACAGCTGGTGGCTCAACAAAAGTAGAGGTGGTGGCCTCAGTACCACCACCGGCACCTGTCTCGGCGGCATCAGCACCGCACTCTGGTTCAGCATCCAAAATGGTGGCATCGGCACTACCGTCTGCGTCTGGTATCACGATGGCATCAACACCATCGTCCTGGACTCCATCATGGGTGGCATCAGCACCATCGTCTTCAACATCATCATTAGCGGCATCAACACCGCTATTCTGCTCCTCTGGCGCTCCTGGTTCAGCATCTGGTTGTCGCTCAGAAGAGGCGCCACCGGCTGGCATCCTACCGCTCCTAGTAGTCACAAAATCAGCATCATTCAAAGAATAAGACATATCATTCAAATCGTCACTAGGAGAGGTATCCTCTGTAAACTCTACCTGCTCAGACTTCCTTTTTAGATTGTTCGTGTTAGGTTCAATCTGAGCGGGTATGGCAGCCTTGCCTTTTATGATGTCCCTCATCTCCTGCCGGAATTCATCCATTTCTTGCCTGAAAGAGGCTCGCTATTCAGATAGCAAGCGGGCAAGATCATCAAGGGCTGGGTTCTCAAAGGCAGGACCCTAAGAACCGGATGGCTGTCCCTGCTGGAAATGGGGCTGCTGCTGCTGTTGTGGCTGATACTGGGGGGAAGGATGGTGATAAGAGTGTTGAGGCTGCTGTCGCTGCCTCCACTGTTGTCCCTGATAGGCGGGACGAGGACCACTCTGGTATTGTTGTTGATGGGCGTACTGGGGCTGCTGGTGTTGTTGTTGTGGCTGGTTGTTCTGTTGTCCTTGGGCAGGGTTCTGCTGCTGGGAAGAGGATCCACCATTGCCCCAATGGAATCCGGGGTGATCCCGACAAATCCCGGGCTGAGGGTACCGTCGTACCAAATCCCATTAACTTCATCAATGGTTCCTGCTCAAAGGAGGGTGGAGGAAGAACTGCCAGTGGCTGCTCCGGCTGATACACCACCATCTGCGTCTCCTGAGACGGCGGTTGCTCTGGATGGTACTGTAGCAGTGGAACCGGCTCTGCCTGGATATGATTCACCTGTCGGTATGAGGTAGAGGGTTGGTTGGAGCTGCTACCGCTGGAGTCAGCCCGTGACCTGGGAGGCTGTTGGGAGTGAGCTTGTGCCTCCTGAATGCATAGGATTTGAGTTTTCAGGTCACTCATGGTTTTGGTTGAGAAGGTCCATCTGAGCAAGACCTTGGTTCTGCTTCTTCTCAAGGATATCCATGCGGTCCAACTTCTCACTGGTAATGCCCATGTCGGCTACGGCTGATTCGGCTTGGGCTGCGGCTACCGATGTTGTATTGGGACCGGCATCGATGCGGGCGATCCTCTGAAATGATCCCCGCTCCTTGCGGGGGCTTCTGCTGTGTGTAGACTCGGGCCTGGGTCATCACAGTAGAGTTTTCTGCCATGCCTTCGTAGATGGCCCAGACGTCGTCTTCTCCCTTGGAGAAATAAGACCCACCGCAAGAGGCGTTCACTAGACCCTGCAGCTCCGGTGTCAGCCCACAGAAGAAACTCTGCACGAGATTGGGCTTGGAAATGTCATGATTTGGACACCGGTCGATGAGCTCTCTGAATCGATCCCAGGCTTCATGGAACTGTTCATTTGGGATCATGACGAAGTTACTGATCATGGCTCGCGCTGCGTTGGTCCGGCCGAGAGGGTAGTACTTCTTCAGGTACGCGGTCCGGAGATCTGCCCATGTGTCGACGAATCGTCCAAGGTGTTTGAGCCAATATGCGGCTCTATCAACCAAAGAGAACGGAAAGGCGATCATCTTTATTGTGTCCTCGGTCATCAACCGATCATGGATAGTGCTGCAAATCATCTCAAATTCCTGGAGGTGGAGGTTGCGGCTCTTGGTCGGCAACCCATGAAACTTGGGTAGACGTTGGATAGTTGTGGGGCCGAAGCTCGAAATCTCCGTGAATGGGAGGGAGTATGATCCAACGGTGAGTGAGGGATGCAGCTGGGTTGTGCAACTCCCTCATGATGGTCTGTGGCGGTCGCTCAGTGAGAATACCCATTCATCACTCTTTATTCTTATATTTTATCTAACAAAAACCTTTGCAAATGCATGTAGATATGTGTAAATAGGAATAATTAGCAAAAGCATGCATTGTGTAAAAAAACTATAATTAGCATGTTTTTGTGCAAAAATAAAAGAATAAAGATTAAAAAGAAAAAGAGGGAAATATTTAGAATAAATATTGAGCAACCTAACCCAAGGGAGGGCTCAGCATGGGCCTGACCGCATAAAAGCCAAAGTAGAGGGAGATAGGGGCTCTTGTGTAAATATTTATGTAAATAAATAAAAATATATTTTCCTCACCCAAAAATATGCTTGTAAATACTTGTATATATTTATAAAGATATAAAAACAAAATAAAAAGTTAAAAAATTAAAAAAAGAATAAAAAATATCCCTTTCACCATGTACATATACCACATCTATGTATTTATAAAATTAATTTTAACTTTTTTGTAAATAGTCTATGTTATATATTGTAAATAAATAAAATAAAAACAATTAAAATCAAAACAAAATAAAAATAGAAAAATTAAAAATACAAAAATACATTGTACATATACCATGTATATAGTTATAAATATCTATTTATTTTACCTATGTACATAAATAATAAAAATAAAATAAAAACACCCTTTTATTCCTTATTTCAGTCTATAAATAAATAGAATATAAAACAAGGATAAAATTGTATAAAAATAATATATAAAAATCAAAAATCAAAACCTATATATATTGTATATACCTATATCTAGTACATATTATGTATATACCTTATTTTTATTTCCAAAAATTAATTAAAAATCACTAAAAAATAGAAAAAAATAAAATAAAAATATTTCATGTTTTAAGTTTTTGTAAATTCGGTCATTTTCTAACTCAAATAAATATAAATTAAAATTAATAAGCTTGGCGGGCTCTGATTGGTCCACGGGGGATTGTTGACCCCCGGTCAACTCTCCCCCCTGGACCACCAGAGCCGGGTCCTCCTCGCCCGACCCGTTTTCCCCAAATTCTTCACGGTTGACCCGACCGCCATTCCCCTTAACCCCGGGCCCTGATTACTGCACGATCATCCAGGACCCTCGCCCGGGGTGGTTTTGCTGGATCCGAGCTCCGCCTGACTCGCCCGAACGCCATCTTCTCGGACCCGGCACCATATTTAACGTCGTCACCGGCGACCTAATTCTTCCATCTTTGATCTTCCCCTCGGTGCCTGTGACCTCCTCCAGCGTCCCTGAGTGACAGTCGTGGCCTTTGGAGTTGCAGCGAGGCCCGGGAAGCCGGAGTCACTGATCCGGTGGTAAACGCCGCCGTGCGCCGCCGCGAGCGCGCTGAGCCTCGGGGAACTCGACGGCCCCTTGCAGGCAACGACCGGGAGCTTCATCAGCTCCAGCCTAGTCGAATGCATCCATCAGGTAGTTCCTCTAGCCCGTAGATTAGCTTAGGTTTCGATTTTTCTATTTTCAGTAGCTTAGCTCCGCCACCCTCGCCTGTTGTTTCCGACCATCCTTTCACTCATCCGACCACTCCACCACCTTCGCCTGATTCCTATCCACCTTCTCCGCCCCTTCACTCCCCCTGGCTCGCCCCGGAGCAGGTATCGGCTCTCGCCCCTCCGCCGCTCGCCGGAGAGCCCCCGTCTCGCCGCACCAGTCACCTTCCGCCCGCTCTGACGGGTCGAGGCAGTTTGCCCTCGACCCAGCTTCTTTTCTGTGCAGGTATCAAGGTCAATCGACCTCATCTGGAGGTCGACACTTCTGGGCACAGGGGCTCCAGTCCTTTCACGCCGCCGGAGCTCTCTGGAGCTCCTCGCCTTCGTCGGAGCAGAGCATCGGGTGCGGGGCTTCACGGCGAAGGTCCCCAGCACCTCAGGAGCGGCAGATGAGGACCATCGCGCGCACGGAGGGCCGGCGAAGTCGCCGGCGACTAGTTCTTGCAGCATCCTCGTCCGCCGTCAGATCGACTTCGGTGCTCCAGATTAGATCGTGTCCGTCCATCCTTGGAGCAGCATCCACCGCCAGATCTTTCGAGGATCGATCGTCACCATTGAGCCCGCGAGATCAAGCCACGACGCGTCTCATCCCTCCGATCTAGTACGTGGCTCCATCTCGTCCATCCGATCCGAGCCAGGACTTCTTCGAAGACCCACGTTGCAGCATCTTCGTCTGATCATCTACGTGGACACATACCAGCCGTCGGATCGACTCGAGGGGTGCTCTTGTGTGCGGCACACCATCCCATCCATCCAACCTGCCACGTGTCGTGCATCCGACCCTCGACATTAATAAAAGGGGTAATTTGCTTTTAGGTCCCCTCTCTTTTATGCATTTTATTTTAGTACTGTAAATATAAAAGCTAGTTGTTTAGTTTTAGGGTAATTTGCATGTTGGACCCTGAGCTTTAGTGTAATTGCATTTATATCCGTGATTGTTGTGGACACGTGCTTTGACACGTGATTTCTTTGGGTTATTTGCCGCATATGCCCTTGTAGTTCTGGTTGTTATGAAATGAATGAAAGTTTTTGAATATTTGCATTTATACCCATGTGCGTGTTTTATTTCCGTATGTGCGTGATATTTAGGGTAAATTGCATATAAGGTCCCTGGACTTTTGGTACCTGTTACCAATAAGTCCTTGGAACTTATTTTTGTTACATATAGGTCCCTGAGTGCCCCAGGCATGCGCTTGGCACGTGATTTGCTGGGTTAATTGCACCAGGACCCCCAAGAACTTTGGGTATTTGCATTTCAGTCCCTGAGCACAATACCCTCTTTGTATTTTTGAATAAAATATCAAATCACCTCCAAATCCAATGCGAATTTGACACATGGCTCCTGCCATGGTGTAGGATTTTCAAGGATTTTTGAGGACATTTTTGATTTTGTTTGCTATTTTTAAAAATTCAAAAACCTATATTTTTGTTACTGTCTAGTTTAAAAAATCACAAAAAAATATAAAAACTCCCCTAAAAATTCTATAAAAATTGTCTATTGTTTAGTTTAGTGTGCTTGATTTTCTAGCCAATTTTGGCTATTTTTCATTGCTTAAAAACCTTTAAAACTTAAAAACACTAAAAAGCCCTAAAAATTCTAGTTAATAAATTAAAAATCCAAAAACAATAAACTTGGTACCTAAATTTTCCTTGTTTCCTCTATTGTACAGGAAAATTACCTCCAGGCCATTTTGAGCCCCTTAGATATTTTATCTAGGGCCTTTTGGCTTGGCTGGACAGTACCCCTTATTTTCCCACTGTTTGATTTTAGAAAATAAAATACACATCAGAAAATTATCAAAAATTCATCAAAACATAGAAAAATATAAAATACATAAAACATTTTTGTTTTAATTTTTGGTTGATTTTTGTTGCTTGAAATAATTTGTTGAAGTGTGCTTGTATTTGCTTTTCTTATTTTCTTTATATATTAAAAATCCCAAAAAAATATAAAAATAATTAAAAACCACTAAAAATATTTTCCTCTTTCATTTTATTTGTTTTTACTACTTCGTAGGCCTTCGGCCAATCCGTGCTCCTTGAGTTCGACCCTGGGTGCTATACCAAGTTAAACACATAGCAGGACCGCTTCTTTGTTTTGATTGATTTTATTTTTCGCTAGTGGTTCATTTTTCTTGATACACACATCCGAGTGATTGAGGTCGGAACGACCATCGATTTAGTGCCTTTACCTTAGTCTCTCGGGAATTTCGTGTTATCAGAATGGCGCCGTTGCCGGGGAACACGGCTTAGTAGTTTTTCTTTTCTTTTTGTTTTTATTTTCGCGGCTTTTCGCGGCTCTTCCAGAGCTCGCGGCTTTTCGCGGTTTTTGTCCATATTTTATTTTTGTTTTATTTTGTTTTGTTTTCTTTTATTTTTGATTTTATTTTTTATTTTTGTGTGTTTATTTTATTTTACATTTTTGCATATATACCCTTTTATTTTTATTTTCATTTCTTTTTTCCTTTATTATTATTTGATTATTGGTTCTGACCACTCTGTTTCTCTTGCGAGGGCCCGAGGACCGAGGCGGCTGATTTCGAGAAGCCGACGCAACTGCGGGATTCGGAGGCGGCTCCTTTCTTCGTGGAGCCGCAGGAGTGAGTGAGAGAGAGTTGAGTGGGCGAGGCTTTTTATTTTCATTTCATTATTATTGTAATAATACAGGACATTGGACTTGACATTTGTGGACTGCCGTAGCGGGTCTGTTTCGCCGAGCACCGGTGTGCTCGGGGGACCCTTAGGACCTTAGCGGTTTTTCGTGGTTTTTCGCGGTTTTATTTTATTTTCTTTCTGCCTTTTTCCGGTGTTTACGCGGTTTTTGCTCGAGCCCCTAGACTTAGGAATTTCTGGTGATTGTGTCGTAATTAGTAGGATCCACACACCTAACTGCTTATCTGTTCCTATAGAACGTTAATTGGACCTACTAAAAATAATTAATAAAAATAACCGACTCATTTGCCTTCGTAGCCTACGTGTCGCAGCCCGTCTTGTAAAGCGCTTTCTCCTACCCCCGATTTGTCGGACAGAGGAGGGACGGGCCAAGACCGGACTCTTTGGCTTGGAGGTCGGTGACCGGTTAGACGGTTCTTCGCTAGACTTGCTCATCTAGGACTCGGCTTTCCCGTTGCATCATATAGGTAGTTTCCTTTCTGTCTTTACATTTATGCGCGGATCATATTGCATGTAGAGTGCTGGAGACAGGTACGCATTTCTGACTTTGCATGCATCATTGATTTATCGCGCATCGGCTTTTTTGTCTTCTCCCCCCTGTTTTGGACTTAATAACTAGGAGAACCGAAAAATTCGTTAGTCGTTTCTTTTTATTGAAAAATATTAAAACAAAAACAATAAAATCGGGACTGCTAATCATACTTGACCTAAAAGACACTTAACTGAAAATCTGTTTGGGGAGAGTAACCCCCTCCTTGTCTGGTTTGGATGAGCGAGAGAGTGATCCGCACATTAGATAGAGCCTCCGATCTTTTCTTGACTGATTACCGGCTTTCAGTACGGGACAGTCGGTCGAGAGAGATTTGGATACCTATTGACCTCACCTAATCGCTCTGATAGACTGGATGATCACCTAAAATAAAATTGACAAGATAATTGACCGATCCCTTCGGTATTCAGCTTTGTGTGCGTAGGTGAATTGGGGGTTTGCTTGTTCATCTTGTTTGATTGCCAGATCCCTTCGATCCTTTATCATCTCCCTCCCTCACCTCCCTTCATTTCTTTTCTTCTTCGTCTTTATCCTGGATGATGGATTCCCCTCACTACGAGCTGACTCTTACGGCTTCTTCTCCGTCTTCTGACCATCACTCCAGTCCACCTTCTAGGGAGGTAGGATCTCCGACCAACCTCCCGCTTCATCCCACCCTTTCATCTCATTACTCTGGGCATGCTGTGTTAGACGTCCGAGGATATCAGACAGAGCAGATGCGAGACCCGGACGATGTTGTTGTTGAGTTGAGAGCGTACTCCGTTGGCGACCAGAGAGAGCAGTGGAGACTAGCAGACAGATCCTATTCCAGAAGGATGGAGGAGCAGAAAGCATATGGAGGCTCAGTCAGCTTCTACACTTGGTCCATTCGTCTTGGATTTGGATTACATTCAGCGACTGCCGATATTTTCAGGAGAGGCGCACGAGGAGCCTTATCTTCACCTGTCAGCTTTCGAGGAGTTTTGCAGAGCACAGAGATATTCAGATATCACTGCAGAGGAGCTGATGAGCAGGACCTTCCCCTTCACGCTTCACGACAGAGCCATGAGGTGGCACCGACGATTGGGGAAGACATTCGAGACGTGGAGAGAGCTACGCCGAGAGTTCTTGCAGAGATACTTCCCTCCACGGAGAGCATATTTCATGCGGTCTTTGATCATGGACTTTTCAGTTGACCCCCAGGAGCCATTACACGAGGCATGGCCGAGGTTTCTTGACCTCTTGAGGAGATTCCCTGAGCACGGACTTCCACTTACCGACTTGATAGAGATCTCCATGCGGGGGATGATCGCAGAGCAGATAGCACTGGTGATTACCACATGTGGCGGTTCACACCGCAGTTCCGACCTTCACCTACTGGATACCATCTCGAGACTACTTTCACAGAGTTCTTCTACACGAGATGCCTTGGTCGGGACAACACATGCGGACGAGGCAGTACCAGTGCGGTGTGTCACTTTCCATGATGAGACAGTTTCTACACACCAGCCCGAGGACTTGGAGCTGACAGTACCACCGACAGAGGAGATGACTTACATAGCAGAGGTTCGGACCCAGAGTCTACTTGAGTTCCCGTTGGTTTTCCAGCTGGAGTTCGAGGTAGCCCCAGAGTTTCCAGTCGACGAGTCCTGGATATCAGATCTTCTGATACTCCAGGAACCGGAGGAGCCACAGCTGTTACAGCCATTGACTCGGCTACTTCAGCTTCCAGACCCAGAGGAGTCAGTTTCCTTCCTGCAGAGACACTTCTTGGATACAGACAGTCATCACGACTCAGCCCAGCAGCCACAGCTTGAGGAGGGACAGCAGTTTGAGAGTACAGACATAGAGAGTCCCATCTTCGAGCCTTTTGTCCTCTACTCTGACGAGACAGATACATTTGTTGAGGACCATCTGACAGACAGCATAGCCGCAGAGTGAGGATCAGCCGTAGACACTTTGCCAGCTTCCGCGGTGTTGACTAGTACCTTCTCCTGTTTCCAGATTATCGAGACTTGCACTTCTGATGATGATGCAGCCTAGTGCACCGAGAGGATACTTGATAGCAGCGCAGATGCCCATCTAGATCTTGATCCTCTTCTTGTCACTTCTGATCTTGCATCTCTCCCCGAGGGTTATCTGCGGGAGGATGCCGCACTCGATGAGTACTCGGTTTCACCGATTGAGAGTGTTTCCGATCTGGCGGAACACGAAACCAAGTCTTTAGATTATTCTGAGTCTGAGTCTTCTCACCTCGACGACCCTCGCGAGGATGAGCCCATCCTGGAGATATTCGATGATCTGCCTTATCTTCTTCCATTCTATTCATCGGATATCAGTCTGTTTAGAGAGTCTCCTGATATTGATTATCCATACCTGCTTGAGACACTGATTGACGTGGAGGATTCTATGACTGATCCATCCTTCTCTACGTTCGATTTCTTCGGCTCCACACCATCACTCCAGTCTGATCCAGAGCCGCTGATTTCTTTTGTGCTACCGGATCCCGATCACGTATTCTCATATCTTTGGTCGGTAGCAGACACCCGCCTGATTGCATACGTGGGTGTCTTACTTTACACTGTTGAGTTCGTCGTTGTTCTCATACCGAGACTACGATGACAGTACGGCATTCGACTTACCGAAGCCGTCCTGAACCTTGATACTGCATTATCCTAGCCTTTGCGCCCAGCTAGGGGCGTAAAATCTAGCGCTTGTTGAGAGGCACCTAAACATTGTACTCTTCTGTATATACGTGTTTCGTCTTATTTTGATCCTTCTTTCTTCCGTTCTTATTTTCACCCCAGGTCTCGCTTAGGATTATCTTTGCTATACTTAGGATATTGCTCATCCTAAGTATAGGAGGGTGAAAACACCGGGTTGTTCTTCGTTCTGTTCCATCACTTCTGTTGTTGCCTATACTTAAAGTTCTTCACCTTAAGTATAGGGGGAGTGATGACCCTCCGTCTTGTAGATATTCGTGATTTTCTTCGTGTCTTGCTACCCATGTTTTGTTGCCTATACTTAGGGATATTTCAACCTAAGTATAGGGGGGGTAGACCCTGTACAATCTCCACTCGGTTTTCCTTAGTATACAGCCTGCTATACTTAGGATGATTTGATCCTAAGTATAGGGGGGAGACCTGAGTCCCTCCTGACTTTTCATTTCTTTTTGTATAACCTTTCTTTTCACTTCCCTATACCTAGCACGAGTTATGTCTTCTCCATCGCTCTTGACTCTGAGGACATCGTTCGAGCTAAGTATAGGGGGGTGTGTATATTTTTGATATATACTTTAGCCATAACTCGTACTTTGTGTGAGTGTGTTAATAAATAAAATGGCTAAAAACCACAAAAATTAAAAATTTTGCATGTACATAATCTTCTTTTATTTGCACATACATAGCTACTGTACAAATTATTTTTGTAAAAATGATTTCAAAAATCTTTTGTGTAAAGCTTGTGTAAATATTTTTGTATCAAAATTATGTATATAGTACAAAATTTTTCCAAAATGTTTTGAAAATCAAAAAGTTTGCAAAATCTTGTGTAAATTTGTGTAAATATCTTTTGCAAAACTTGCACTTCATGCATCATTCATTCATGATTTCAAAACATTTTTCAAAAATTTTGCATGATTGTAAAATTTGTGTAAATAAGCATCTTTTTGTACATATGTATATAGTTTTTCTTGGATGATAGTTGACATTTAAACTAGCCTGGAATCAAAATTGAGAAATGGAACTTGATTAAGATCTTAATCCACCTAATTTCTAAGAGGAACCTTATAGGACTTAGGTTTAAGGCTTTTCAGGTCCATGGTGACTTAATTCTTTGAGTTCACTAGGCTATGATCACATGTCATCTCAATGAGCCTAAGTAGAGCACTTAACAACAACACATGACTCATATAGATTATGGCTTTACTTGGACAACCGCACTATGCACCGAGCTCTCTACGGATGAGGTGGTGAGGAGGCAGTCTTCCTTGACTTGGGGTAGCATTTGAGGGTAGTACTTCTAGGCGGAACCTCTCTTCTTCTTATAGTGAAGGAAGTGCGTCTCAACTTGGTCTGGTTGCCATGAGGTCTAACGACGGGAGTTGTGGGTTGCAATAAAGCTTCAAAAGAGGGATAGTCTATTGGCTCAAGAGGAAAACTCCTTGTATATATGCTGCACATGTATATGTTGTATAGATGCACTGAAAAAAAAATGTGCAAAAATAAAAGAACTCCAAAAAAATGGTGGGTCTGAGAGAAAATGATAATCCCACCGGAGTATGTATATAGAGTGCAATAAGCAAAGCTTGGTTTCACGATCCACCTATTGTAGCTTGCAGCAGGGAGACTTGGCTACACTGGTCAAGCTCCCAAGGGTACTTGGCTACACTGGCCTTGACCCATTCTCTTCTTCCCCCTCTTCTTGAGCCGGTTGAACTTGAACTTAGAAGGGAATACCCCGCTCCTCGAGGAAAGAGTGGCCAGATTGAGGTCATAGAGTTACCTTGTTAGGGAGGGTTGTCAAGTTGCCATTTCTGAGGTGGAGAGCTTAGACTTCACATTCACAGGACAAGAAAAGATTCATGGTCTTCAGGGTTTGTGATTGATGACTTGTTCTGATCTGGAGCATTGAGGAGTCTTGATTATAGATTAGTGGAACTTAGAGGCTGTTGAGTTTTAAGCTTAAGTATAAATAAGGTTCCGACACATTAATAATCCAAAGATCTGATCGAGCTCCATACCCCAATTTAATGAAGGCAAGTTTAATAATCAACCTTGATCCATGTACATCCTCTTTTTCTTTTTCTTTCTTTCTTTTTCACTTCTTTTTCAAATAAGTGTTTGCTAAGGGACTAGCAAAGTTAAGTATAGGGGGGTGATGAATACCCATTCATCACTCTTTATTCTTATATTTTAGCTACAAAAACCTTTGCAAATGCATGTAGATATGTGTAAATAGGAATAATTACCAAAAGCATGGATTGTGTAAAAAACCTATAATTAGCATGTTTTGTGCAAAAATAAAAGAATAAAGATTAAAAAGAAAAAGAGGGAAATATTTAGAATAAATATTGAGCAACCTAACCCAAGGGAGGGCTCAGTATGGGCCTGACCGCATAAAAGCCAAAGTAGAGGGAGATAGGGGCTCATGTGTAAACATTTGTGTGAATAAATAAAAATATTTTTCCTCACCAAAATATGCTTGTAAATACATGTATATATTTATAAAAATATAAAAACAAAATAAAAAGTTAAAAAATTAAAAAAAAGAATCAAAAATATCCCTTTCATCATGTACATATACCACATCTATGTATTTATAAAATTAATTTTTAAACTTTTTGTAAATAGTCTATGTTATATATTGTAAATAAATAAAATAAAAACAATTAAAATCAAAACAAAATAAAAATAGAAAAATTAAAAATACAAAAATACATTGTACATATACCATGTATATAGTTATAAATATCTATTTATTTTACCTATGTACATAAATAATAAAAATAAAATAAAAACACCTTTTATTCCTTATTTCAGTCTATAAATAAATAGAATATAAAATAAGGATAAAATTGTATAAAAATATATATAAAAATCAAAAATCAAAACCCTATATATATTGTATATACCTATATCTAGTACATATTATGTATATACCTTATTTTATTTCCAAAAATTAATTAAAAATCACTAAAAAATAGAAAAAAATAAAATAAAAATATTTCATGTTTTAAGTTTTTGTAAATTCGGTCATTTCTAACTCAAATAAATAAATTAAAATTAATAAGCTTGGCGGGCTCTGATTGGTCCACGGGGGATTGTTGACCCCCGATCAACTCTCCCCCCAGGACCACCAGAGCCGGGTCCTCCACGCCCGACCCGTTTCCTCCAAATTCTTCACGGTTGACCCGACCGCCATTCCCCTTAACCCCGGGCCCCGATTACTGCCCGATCATCCAGGACCCTCGCCCGGGGTGGGTTTGCTGGATCCGAGCTCCGCCTGACTCGCCCGAACGCCATCTTCTCGGACCCGGCACCATATTTAACGTCATCACCGGTGACCTAATTCTTCCATCTTTGATCTTCCCCTCGGTGCCTGTGACCTCCTCCAGCGTCCCTGAGTGACAGCCGTGGCCTTTGGAGTTGCAGCGAGGCCCGGGAAGCCGGGAGTCACTGATCCGGTGGTAAACGCCGCCGTGCGCCGCCGCGAGCGCGCTGAGCCTCGGGAACTCGACGGCCCCTTGCAGGCAACGACCGGGAGCTTCATCAGCTCCAACCTAGTCGAATGCATCCATCAGGTAGTTCCTCTATCCCGTAGATTAGCTTAGGTTTCGATTTTTCTATTTTCAGTAGCTTAGCTCCGCCACCCTCTCCTGCTGTTTCCGACCATCCTTTCACTCATCCGACCACTCCACCACCTTCGCCTGATTCCTATCCACCTTCTCCGCCCCTTCACTCCCCCTGGCTCGCCCCGGAGCAGGGTATCGGCTCCGCCCCTCTGCCGCTCGCCGGAGAGCCCCCATCTCGCCGCACCAGTCACCTTCCGCCCGCTCTGACGGGTCGAGGCAGTTTGCCCTCGACCCAGCTTCTTTTCTGTGCAGGTATCAAGGTCAATCGACCTCATCTGGAGGTCGACACTTCTGGGCACAGGGGCTCCAGTCCTTTCACGCCGCCGGAGCTCTCTAGAGCTCCTCGCCTTCGTCGAAGCAGAGCATCGGGTGCGGGGCTTCATAGCGAAGGTCCCCAGCACCTCAGGAGCGGCAGACAGGACCATCGCGCGCACGGAGGGCCGGCGAAAGTCGCCGGCGACTAGTTCTTGCAGCATCCTCGTCCGCCGTCAGATCGACTTCGGTGCTCCAGATTAGATCGTGTCCGTCCATCCTCGGAGCAGCATCCACCGCCAGATCTTCCGAGGATCGATCGTCACCATTGAGCCCGCGAGATCAAGCCAAGACGCGTCTCATCCCTCCATCTAGTACGTGGCTCCGTCTCGTCCATCCGATCCGAGCCAGGACTTCTTCGAAGACCCACGTTGCAGCATCTTCGTCCGATCATCTACGTGGACACATACCAGCTGTCGGATCGACTCGAGGGGTTGCTCTTGTGTGCGGCGCACCATCCCATCCATCCAACCTGCCACGCGTCGTGCATCCGACCCTCGACATTAATAAAAGGGGTAATTTGCTCTTAGGTCGCCTCTCTTTATGCATTTTATTTTAGTCCTGTAAATATAAAATCTAGTTGTTTAGTTTTAGGGTAATTTGCATGTTGGACCCTGAGCTTTAGTGTAATTGCATTTATATCCCTGACTGTTGTGGACACGTGCTTTGACACGTGATTTTCTTTGGGGTTATTTGCAGCATATGCCCTTGTAGTTCTGGTTGTTATGAAATGAATGAAAGTTTTTGAATATTTGCATTTATATCCCCTGTGCGTGTTTTATTTCCGCATGTGCGTGATATTTAGGGTAAATTGCATATAAGGTCCCTGGACTTTTGGTACCTGTTACCAATAAGTCCTTGGAACTTATTTTTGTTACATATAGGTCCTTGAGTGCCCCAGGCACACGCTTGGCACGTGATTTGCTGGGTTAATTGCACCAGGACCCCCAGAACTTTGGGTATTTGCATTTCAGTCCCTGAGCACAGTACCCTCTTTGTATTTTGAATAAAATATCAAATCACCACCAAATCCAATGAGAATTTGACACATGGCTCCTGCCATGGTGTAGGATTTTCAAGGATTTTTGAGGACATTTTTGATTTTGTTTGCTATTTTTAAAAATTCAAAAACCTATATTTTTGTTACTGTCTAGTTTGAAAAATCACAAAAAATATAAAACTCCCCTAAAAATTCTATAAAAATATCTACTGTTTAGTTTAGTGTGCTTAATTTTCTAGCCAATTTTGGCTATTTTTCATTGCTTAAAACCTTAAAAACTTAAAACCACTAAAAAGCCCATAAAAATTCTAGTAAATAAATTAAAAATCTAAAAACAATAAACTTGGTACCTAAATTTTCCTTGTTTCATCTATTTTACAGGAAAATTCCTCCAGGCCATTTTGAGGCCTTTAGATATTTTATCTAGGGCCTTTTGGCTTGGCTGGACAGTACCCCCTTATTTTCCCCACTGTTTGATTTTTAGAAAATAAAATACACATCAGAAAATTATCAAAAATTCACCAAAAACATAGAAAAATATAAAATACATAAAAACATTTTTGTTTTAATTTTTGGTTGATTTTTGTTGCTTGAAATAATTTGTTGAAGTGTGCTTGTATTTGCTTTTCTTATTTTCTTTATATATTAAAAATCCCAAAAAAATATAAAAATAATTAAAAACCACTAAAAATATTTTCCTCTTTCATTTTATTTGTTTTTACTACTTCGTAGGCATTCGGCCAATCCGTGCTCCTTGAGTTCGACCCTGGGTGCTATACCAGGTTAAACACATAGCAGGACCGCTTCTTTGTTTTGATTGATTTTATTTTTCGCTAGTGGTTCATTTTTCTTGATACACACATCCGAGTGATTGAGGTCGCAACGACCATCGATTCAGTGCCTTTACATTAGTCTCTCGGGAATTTTGTGTTATCACTCAGCGTCTGGATTGCCTCCTCCTGCATCTGGTCCTCCTCCTCCTCCACCGCCACCGCCCCCAGGTCGGTTCTCTCTCATCTGTGCTATCTCTCTCATCAAATCACCCATGAAGGTACCCTGGTCACGGATCTGTCTCTACATGGTCTCCAAGGACGCTAACAAGGAGTTGTTGATGGCCACCTGATCATTTATGAATGGAGGGTGATCATGGTCATCTGGGTGCTCGCCTCTGTCTCCCATTGCTGGATTTTCTGAAAAAGCAAAAGAGGTCATCTCAGATGCTGTCGAATGAGCCGAACTCTATGATGCACTGAATTCTGAAACAATTGGACTGAGAGAAGGAGAATGGGAAGGGTGGTCGAGGGGGAATAGGGTGGATGTAAACTCGGTCTCAGAGAGTGGACTCTCCGAGGTATTCCTAGATGAATGAGGAGGAGTGCTGGATAGCGGTGCCGACAAAGTCGGCCTATGAGATCTCCGTCCCATCATCTTGATTATTTGGGAAGATCGGGGAAAATGCAAGAGAAGAAGAAAGGAATGAAATGAGATGCAACAAAATCGCGCACAATTGTGCTGTGTTTTTGATCTTGACCTAAACAAATCTAGCAATCAAACACAAAGCAGGGGTAAGTTCACCAACTCAACACATGAAGCCGTGAAGGTTCGGCTTTTATCTTGTCAATTTTAGCTTGTTTTCAGGAATTTATCTTGTCACGAGTCCTTAGAGCGCTACGCCTAAAGGAGAGAGAGTACTGCCGGGAAAGTGTCCCCGTACTTGTCCTCCTCCTGTGTAACCTGTAACTTGCGCTTTTAAGGTCCTTGTAACCCTTCCTAGATCCCTACTTAGCCAAAGAAATAGAGGAGGAAGCCGATAGGCGAAACCGATACTTCAGACTTCGCTCGCAACGGAATCACCCGTGAGCGTGCAAGATCCTACTCGGACGCAGCCGGTGAGACAGACACACCCGTGAAGGCGTGGCCTAAGCTCGGTACTTCGGACAAGGTCGACGCTCACACATAGTGAGTCACCAATGGCGACCAAGTCCTACTCGACTATGTACGATAGTAGCGCCAATACTTCGAAAATCCAGGCGATACACAAGGCAGCCACAAGTTGGGTTTTTGGCTCTAATCCTTACGAAGCGCTCACCTCACTTGGAAGGAGACCTTCCCATGCAACCTGAATACAAGTGAGGGTGTTACTCTCCCCAAGCAATGACTCAATTACCGATTTTACTTTGGTCAAGTTTTCTTTAGCAGTA